>CAMXCT020004301.1:280000-325000 GCA_947184155.2 Cladocopium goreaui | reverse complement strand
CTTGTTTTTGTAGGAAAAAGACTTATTAGCTAAGAACATGGACAGTTTCTAGGGCTGGTCAGTAAACAAATGGCTATAGGTCAAAATTGGGCACCATCACAGTCGTATCTACAATGTTTTTGGCCCCCCAATTATAGATTGGTTTATAAACCCCATTAACTATATAGTTATTGGGGTATCATAAAGGGGTTTATAAATCGCAGTGTACCCTCTAGCTATGGAAAATCACCATGTTCAATGGGTAAATCAACTATGAAAAACCATTTTCAATAGCAAACTGTTGAATTACCAGGGGTTATCAATATTGTTGGTGATATATCCCATTCCATGATATTCCATGCTGGTTGGTGGTTTGGAACATGTTTTATTTTCCAATATTGGGAATAATAACCCCAACTGGCTTTCATATTTTTCAGAGGGGTAGGTCAACCACCAACCAGTTTAATGATTTATGAATGTTTTTCCTGCTATGTTAGGTGGTTTACCATGTTCAACAATCATATCTTGCTATAAAGATACCATAACATACCATATTCAAAATATTCAAGATACATGGGGGTTCAGATTTTCTCTACCTTTAGGGGTGGGTTGACCCCCTGTACAATGGCGTTTTCGGGCCTCAAAATGTAAAGAAAATTGACCTTGCTCCCCCCACTTTGTAGAGAACAGACGTCTTTTTGGAACCTATATTTTCCAACAAGCATTTTGTAGAGAGCGGATGTTTTCAGATAGATGAGGTGGAACAGCATTTTGTAGAGTCTAACTCTTGGCATTAAGAAAAACAAAGGCGTCACTTTGTAGAAAGCCAAATCTAACATTCTTTTTGTAGAAGAGGATCATTTGTTCCCAGAAAACCTTCCACATGAACGTTTGAAGCAATGTAGCAAATACCATGCAAATCAGAGGTTGAAATGCCAAAATATGACAAATACCATGCAACATGAAAGGGAAATATGGCCAAATGTAGCAAATACCATGCAAAATGCAAAGTGACCATGCCCAAATGTAGCAAATACCATGCAAAATGGCAGGTTCTGGTTCCAAACTGTTGCAAACACAAGGCAAATGGTACCGGGAAAGAAAGCCAAACAAATCCAAAACCTGAGGCAAAAAAAAAACACAAACTATCCTACACCCAATGTTTAGCTCATCAACGGATCAACATGGTCCAGTCCAATCTTAATCAAAGATATTGAAACACTTTGATGCGTTTCAAACAAAATAAAACAAACCGCAAACATGCGCAGACAAGATCTCAAAAGCAGCAGGTGCTCTGAGAGTGTGGTATCCCTGGGGAGGGCTGGATGTTAGAAAGTTCACTTTCTCTACAAAATGCTGGGTGAGTTTTTTGAAATTCCACGTTTTTTGGCAAAACATGCTCCTCTACAAAATGCATATCATTCACAGCTTCAAAAAATGATACTCATTTTCAAGGTATCTAATTTCCAGCATGCTTTTTGTAGAGCTCCATTTTTGGCCTAGTACAGCATGTTGTAGACTCCTCGTAGCAGGTTGGCACTGCATTTTGTAGTGAAATGGTTGTGTTTTCTAATTTGTATCTATTCCATGGGGGGGGGCAACCAACCCCCGGTAATGTAAACCGCAATCAAGATACCATAACATACCATAACATACAATAGTTGATTTACCTAATGAAAATAGTGGTTTTCCATGCTGTAACTATGTTAGTTTGCCAGCGGGTATCTCAGATTCACACCACCGCGGAAAACCGAATGTCAGACGCGGAGCCGCGGGCCTTGACGGATGGCTGGCACGAGCACATCCATTTCCACAAGCCCAAAATCTGTGCCCTGTGACTTGGCACACAAACTGCCGAATTAGGTACTGGTGGTGCCCCCTAGATACGATAGAAACCATAGGAAAATGGTGATTTAGCAAGGAAACAGGGGGGTTTAACATGGTGAAATGGGATTGATGATAGCGTTCAGTTGGTGAACATAACTCCAATTTCATGGGTTTATGGTTAAGTTATTTGAGAGGCAACTTGATGTCCAATTTCTTCTCAAAAGTACTTGGGCTTAGCCATGCGCTTGCCATAAGTCGGTCCACCAGGTCCACCGGCAGATGATACAGTAGCATCCAAAACGGACGTTTTTTGAGCAACTGCAAAAGTGTGAAAAGAAACACTAAAACACAGCATTTTTAGCCAGATTTTGACAGCAAAGAATTCCGAATTCGTTCAGATGAAAGTTCAGTTGGACGTTGTGATTTCCAGTTGATTTGCGCTGAAGCTGAGCCCCCGATGTGTATCCTTGAAGTGGCAGACAATTGACATCAACTGACTTTAGTGGTGGACTTTCGCCTCAAGGAGGAGCTCCAATAACTTGAGTTGTGACATGACCGGAGTGATGACTGACTAATGGTAGCTTTGCAAAGTATCAGAATCAGCTTTGCATGGGACATTTTGCAGGTTGTGTCTCCCGTAAACTTTGTGGTTCAGTGGATGGTAGTGATTCAGTGAGTTTAGCGTGCCATTACATGTGCCGTGGCTGCTTTTAGCATGCTTTTGGTCGAAAGGGCAGCCCCGAGGGAACAGAAAAGGTTTTACAGAATTCCCCTTTTGCAAAAAGGGAGTTCGTTCTTTGGGCGTGAGGGTAGTTAGAGAATCTCCCAGACATGCTTCCAGAGGAATGTTTATTGTGGTTATTAAGTTTTATTTGTGTTTATCTATGTTTACTCGGGCCAGTGGTAAAAGCCTTGCCACAGGCGTGTCAGGTGAGCGGTAGTTTCATGTCCGGAGCAAGCCCTACAGAACGGTCCACCCAATCATCGTCAGAGTCGAGCAGTTCAACCTTGACAGGAGCAGAGTGAGGTGTTCTATGCTCTCTTGTCTTCGTCTTTCAGTGTTTGAAACCCTGATAATCCTTGAGATTTGTTTTGTTTCTGACAGAGGTTGGGGGTGGTCCGATTTTGATGCGAGAATGCTTCACTTGAGGGTTGTCTGGCTCGCAAAAACAAATTGCTTGCCCGCTCATTACCACCACCACCACCACCACCAGCAGCAGCAGCAGCACCACCACCACCACCACCATCATAATCATCATAATCATCATCATCATCACCAGCATCATCATCATCATCACCACCACCATGATCATGATCATGATCATGATCATGATCATGATCATGATCATGATCATGATCATGATCATGATCATGATCATCATCACCATCATCATCATGATCATCATCATGATCATCATCATGATCATCACCATGATCATCATCATCATGATCATCATCATGATCATCATCGTCATCATCATCGTCATCATCATCATCATGATCATCATCATGATCATCATCATGATCATCATCATGAACATGTTTATCATCATTATGATCATCATGATCATCATCATGATCATGATCATGGTTCTGATCATCATCATCACCATGATCATCATCATTATCATGCTCATGATCATGATCACCATCATCATCATCATCATCATCACCGTCACCATCACCATCACATTTGAATTTCTTGCGATCTCCACCCCAACATAAAGATTGTTGTTTTCTTTTCATAGGCATGGCTGCATAGAGTTGTGTTTACTTTTTGCCATTGAAACACTCGACCTTGGTGATCTCAGAGGATGGGTTCTACATGTGAATGAGTGTCTGCGGGATGCCTCCGGGGACTCCAGCAAAGAAACGGGCCAGTCAGGGTCAGGGCAATCTGGAGACGAGGAGATGAAGGCTGTGGCTTTTGAGGATTCAGTGGTTGAGTCAGCTCCATCTTCAGCCATGGAGACTGCTGAGACAGCTGTGCATCATTCCAGACCTTCAAGGGAAGCTCCGGCTGACCTTTATCTTGATCCCTGCCTCTTCTATTCATACACAGCTGGTTGTGCCAAGGGGGAGGAATGTGAATATTCACATTCAATCCATGCAGATCAGGTTGCCGTGCCTGAGGTGAAACAGCGGCGTGGCCAAGCACGGTTTCGCATCAAGAATCGGCTGAACCAACATTTTGCCGCGCAGAGTCTCTACGAAGTGCACCAAGAGCTTCAGCAGGAAGCGCGCCAAAACTCCTATGCCAAAAACCTGATCCGAAGGCATCTGACAGAGAGAGGTTCATCCACATCGGTCACATCGAGCGCATTGGCCACATCGGGCGCATCGACATCGACATCATCAACGTACCGTACTGTCAGCTCAGTCAGGTCAGCGTTCAATTCCGATCCTCATTCACATGTTTGGCTCTAATACTCTAAGTCGAATATTCTAAGACTCTAAGTTTCGCGTGAAGGTTTCCTAAAATGGGGTACCCCTAAATCATCCTGCATCATCCATTTTAGGAAGATGTTTCCATTTAAACCATCCATTTTGGAGTCCCCCATTTATGGAGCCACAGAATGCAAGAGACCAGAACGAGTTCCTGCCCGAATCTGTCCGTCTGATCGCAGCCGATGGCAGCAAAGTCGCGACCCGACCGCATCTTGTGCCTGAAAGAAGGGGATACTCAATATTTGTATAGCTCCTAGATGTGAAACGCACATGCGTTTTACACCGTATACTTGTTCATATGTTTTCATAATTATGGCATGCGTGAATAGCAAACAACTTTAACACAATAAAAAAATGTATTGTAAATGTAATGTATAACTGGCAAACGCAAATGTAAACGTACACGTCAAACAGTGCAGGAATGAGGTAGTGCAATGCAATGCAATGTATATGTTGTTTAACAAATGTAGTTTGACATGAATATCCAACCTGAATCAGACATGTTCTTCCTAGATTTCCATGCGCAAGATCCCACAGACGGAGGGCAGCTTGCCGGATGAATACTGCTGCGAGGAGAATAATCATAGAAGCTTCTCTGCAAGGGTCTAGTCAGAGCATTTCTAGGAGAATCATAGAAGCCGCTTTGTGTTGGAAAGACTACATCTAAGTCTATACTAACCAAATCTAGATCTATTGATTCTAATTTGAATTTTCTCTTTGAATGTTAAGCTATGTGAGCAGTTTGGGATGCTGACCCAGCAGTTCATCCTGAGCAGATCAGCAGTGGCTCAGAAGCCAAAAAGTCGAATGTGCGACAGAATAGGTCAAGAGCGAGTTTCAACCCTGCCCGAATCTATCCGTCTGATCGCATCCGATGGCAGCAAAGTCGCGACCCGATCGCATCTTGTGCCTGAAAGAAGGGGATACTCAATATTTGTATAGCTCCTAGATGTGAAACGCACATGCGTTTTACACCGTATACTTTTTCATACGTTTTCATAATTATGGCATGCGTGAATAGCAAACAATTTTAACACAATAAACAAAATGTATTGTAAATGTAATGTAACTGGCAAACGCAAATGTAAACGTACACGTCAAACAGTGCAGGAATGAGGTAGTGCAATGCAATGCAATGTATATGTTGTTTAACAAATGTAGTTTGACATGAATATCCAACCTGAATCAGACATGTTCTTCCTAGATTTCCATGCGCAAGATCCCACAGACGGAGGGCAGCTTGCCGGATGAATACTGCTGCGAGGAGAATAATCATAGAAGCTTCTCTGCAAGGGTCTAGTCAGAGCATTTCTAGGAGAATCATAGAAGCCGCTTTGTGTTGGAAAGACTACATCTAAGTCTATACTAACCAAATCTAGATCTATTGAATCTAATTTGAATTTTCTCTTTAATGTTAAGCTATGTGAGCAGTTTGGGATGCTGACCCAGCAGTTCATCCTGAGCAGATCAGCAGTGGCTCAGAAGCCAAAAAGTCGAATGTGTGACAGAATAGGTCGAGAGCGAGTTTCAACCCTGCCCGAATCTATCCGTCTGATCGCAGCCGATGGCAGCAAAGTCGCGACCCGACCGCATCTTGTGCCTGAAAGAAGGGGATACTCATTTAATATCTGTGTAGCTCCTAGATGTGAAACGCATATGCGTTTTAAACCGTATACTTTTTCAATCTTTTTCATACGTTTTCATAATTATGGCATGCGTGAATAGCAAACAATTTTAACACAATAAAAAAGATGTATTGCAAATGTAAACGTACACGTCAAACAGTGCAGGAATGAGGTAATGCAATGCAATGCAATGTATATGTTGTTTAACAAATGTAGTTTGACATGAATATCCAACCTGAATCAGACATGTTCTTCCTAGATTTCCATGCGCAAGATCCCACAGACGGAGGGCAGCTTGCCGGATGAATACTGCTGCGAGGAGAATAATCATAGAAGCTTCTCTGCAAAGGTCTAGTCAGAGCATTTCTAGGAGAATCATAGAAGCCGCTTTGTGTTGGAAAGACTACATCTAAGTCTATATTAACCAAATCTAGATCTATTGAATCTAATTTGAAATTTCTCTTTGAATGTTAAGCTATGTGAGCAGTTTGGGATGCTGACCCAGCAGTTCATCCTGAGCAGATCAGCAGTGGCTCAGAAGCCAAAAAGTCGAATGTGCGACAGAATAGGTCAAGAGCGAGTTTCAACCCTGCCCGAATCTATCCGTCTGATCGCAGCCGATGGGAGCAAAGTCGTGACCCGACCGCATCTTGTGCCTGAAAGAAGGGGATACTCATTTAATATCTGTGTAGCTCCTAGATGTGAAACGCATATGCGTTTTAAACGGTATACTTTTTCAATCTTTTTCATACGTTTTCATAATTATGGCATGCGTGAATAGCAAACAATTTTAACACAATAAAAAAGATGTATTGCAAATGTAAACGTACACGTCAAACAGTGCAGGAATGAGGTAATGCAATGCAATGCAATGTATATGTTGTTTAACAAATGTAGTTTGACATGAATATCCAACCTGAATCAGACATGTTCTTCCTAGATTTCCATGCGCAAGATCCCACAGACGGAGGGCAGCTTGCCGGATGAATACTGCTGCGAGGAGAATAATCATAGAAGCTTCTCTGCAAGGGTCTAGTCAGAGCATTTCTAGGAGAATCATAGAAGCCGCTTTGTGTTGGAAAGACTACATCTAAGTCTATATTAACCAAATCTAGATCTATTGAATCTAATTTGAATTTTCTCTTTGAATGTTAAGCTATGTGAGCAGTTTGGGATGCTGACCCAGCAGTTCATCCTGAGCAGATCAGCAGTCGCTCAAGCAGATGTTGTGGTCGTGGTTGGGGCGCATCCCGTGATGTGCCTATACTATACCAACTTCCTCCATCCCGGTTCCGGGCGTTTTTGCCCACTGAAAATGCACGTGACGGTTCCAGCTTCAGGCTCAAAGTTCGATGCTTCCCGAAGCCAAAAAGACGAACGTGCGACAGAATAGGTCAAGAGCGAGTTTAACACCCCTGCCCGAATCTATCCGTCTGATTGCATCCGATGGCAGCAAAGTCGAGACCCGACCGCATCTTGTGCCTGAAAGAAGGGGATACTCATTTAATATCTGTGTAGCTCCTAGATGTGAAACGCATATGCGTTTTAAACGGTATACTTTTTCAATCTTTTTCATACGTTTTCATAATTATGGCATGCGTGAATAGCAAACAATTTTAACACAATAAAAAAGATGTATTGCAAATGTAAACGTGCACGTCAAACAGTGCAGGAATGAGGTAATGCAATGCAATGCAATGTATATGTTGTTTAACAAATGTAGTTTGACATGAATATCCAAACTGAATCAGACATGTTCTTCCTAGATTTCCATGCGCAAGATCCCACAGACGGAGGGCAGCTTGCCGGATGAATACTGCTGCGAGGAGAATAATCATAGAAACTTCTCTGCAAGGGTCTAGGCAGAGCATTTCTAGGAGAATCATAGAAGCCGCTTTGTGTTGGAAAGACGACATCTAAGTCTATATTAACCAAATCTAGATCTATTGAATCTAATTTGAATTTTCTCTTTGAATGTTAAGCTATGTGAGCAGTTTGGGATGCTGACCCAGCAGTTCATCCTGAGCAGATCAGCAGTCGCTCAAGCAGATGTTGTGGTCGTGGTTGGGGGGCGCATCTCGTGATGTGCCTATACCATCCTATACCAACCTCCATCCCGGTTCCGGGCGTTTTTGCCCACAAGTTCGATGCTTCCCGAAGCCAAAAAGACGAACGTGCGACAGAATAGAGCCAGTTTCAACCCTGCCCGAATCTATCCGTCTGGTCGCATCCGATGGCAGCAAAGTCCTGACCTGACCGCATCTTGTGCCTGAAAGAAGGGGATATTCATTTAATATTTGTGTAGCTCCTAGATGTGAAACGCATATGCGTTTTAAACCGTATACTTTTTCATACGTTTTCATAATAAATGGGCTAACGCCCTGGTGCCGCCGACCCCCTCATCAAGGGGGGGGGCTAGGTAGGGTTTGAAAATCTTACAGCGAAGAAAGACACAGTTGCCAGACGATTCCTTGTGACCTGGTTTGTGTTTTCTGCTAAGTGGCCTTTAGAAAGAGGTCAGTTAAGGAAAACGTAGAAAGAGGTCACGTAAGGAAACGAACCAAACAGTGGCCTACCAGTGAGACGCAAGTGACACGCAGGTGACACGCAGACAGCGAATCCTTAAGTGACCTTTTCAAGGCTTAAGTGACCTTTTCAGGGTGTGACCTCTTTCATTCCAGCTCGAAACCTCAGTGACACACAAGTGACACGCATCTTGTACGGATTGTTGTGATATACATGGATTGAAAAGAGAGATTTGAACAAAAATGGTCCCGTACTGGGTTCACCGATTCCATGGGCCCCTTCTGCTCAGAGAGAGAGAGAGAGAGAAAGAGAGAGAGAGAGAGAGAGAGAGAGAAAGAGAGAGAGAAGTGTGTTTCCACATGTTTTTTTCTAATATTGGAGGTTTTAAGGGGTGCCCAAAACGTGCCACGCGGCAGTTTCGAAGCCCAATAGAAACAGCTTGTAGGGCCAATAGAAAGGCACATGGAGGCACCATGGCAAAGCCAGCAGGATGCTTCGAGAGCTGCTGCGGACGGCTGTGCGGTGCTGAGGCCTTCGAAAGCTGCTGCGATGCTTTTGAAGGTTTTAAGGACTGCCTAGAACGTGCCACGCGGCAGTTTCGAAGCCCAATAGAAACAGCTTTTTGGGCCAATAGGGAGGCACCATGGCAACACCAGCAGCACATTTCGAGAGCTGCTGCGGAGGGTTGTGCGGTGCTGAGGCCTTCGCGAGGCTTTTGAGGGTTTTAAGGCCTGCCCAAAACGTGCCACGCGGCAGTTTCGAAGCCCAATAGAAACAGAGCAGGACGCTGCGAGAGCTGCTGCGGAGGGTTGTGCGGTGCTGAGGCCTGCGAAAGCTGCTGCGAGGCTTTTGAAGGTTTTAAGGCTTGCCCAAAACGTGCCACGCGGCAGTTTCGAAGCCCAATAGAAACAGCTTGTATAGGGCCAATAGAAACACATGGAGGCACCATGGCAAAGCCAGCAGGACGCTTCGAGAGCTGCTGCGGAGGGTTGTGCGGTGCTGAGGCCTTCGAAAGCTGCTGCGAGGCTTTTGAAGGTTTTAAGGGGTGCCCAAAACGTGCCACGCGGCAGTTTCGAAGCCCAATAGAAACAGCTTTTGGGGCCAATAGAAAGGCACATGGAGGCACCATGGCAAAGCCAGCAGGACGCTTCGAGAGCTGCTGCAGAGGGTTGTGCGGTGCTGAGGCCTTCGAAAGCTGCTGCGAGGCTTTTGAAGGTTTTAAGGCCTGCCCAAAACGTGCCACGCGGCAGTTTCGAAGCCCAATAGAAACAGCTTTTGGGGCCAATAGGGAGGCACCATGGCAAAACCAGCAGCACATTTCGAGAGCTGCTGCGGACGGTTGTGCGGTGCTGAGGCCTTCGAAAGCTGCTGCGAAGCTTTTGAGCGTTTTAAGGCTTGCCCAAAACGTGCCACGCGGCAGTTTCGAAGCCCAATAGAAACAGCTTTTGGGGCCAATAGGGAGGCACCATGGCAACACCAGCAGCACACTTCGAGAGCTGCTGCGGAGGGTTGTGCGGTGCTGAGGCCTTCGAAAGCTGCTGCGAGGCTTTTGAAGGTTTTAAGGCCTGCCCAAAACGTGCCACGCGGCAGTTTCGAAGCCCAATAGAAACAGCTTGTAGGGCCAATAGAAAGGCACATGGAGGCACCATGGCAAAGCCAGCAGGACGCTTCGAGAGCTGCTGCAGAGGGTTGTGCGGTGCTGAGGCCTTCGAAAGCTGCTGCGAGGCTTTTGAAGGTTTTAAGGCCTGCCCAAAACGTGCCACGCGGCAGTTTCGAAGCCCAATAGAAACAGCTTTTGGGGCCAATAGGGCAAAGCCAGCAGCACGCTGCGAGAGCTGCTGCGGAGGGTTGTGCGGTGCTGAGGCCTTCGAAAGCTGCTGCGAGCCTGCCCAAAACGTGCCACGCGGCAGTTTCGAAGCCCAATAGAAACAGCTTGTAGGGCCAATAGAAAGGCACATGGAGGCACCATGGCAAAGCCAGCAGGACGCTTCGAGAGCTGCTGCGGAGGGTTGTGCGGTGCTGAGGCCTTCGAAAGCTGCTGCGAGGCTTTTGAAGGTTTTAAGGGGTGCCCAAAACGTGCCACGCGGCAGTTTCGAAGCCCAATAGAAACAGCTTGTAGGGCCAATAGAAAGGCACCTGGAGGCACCATGGCAAAGCCAGCAGGACGCTTCGAGAGCTGCTGCGGAGGGTTGTGCGGTGCTGAGGCCTTCGAAAGCTGCTGCGATGCTTTTGAAGGTTTTAAGGCCTGCCTAGAACGTGCCACGCGGCAGTTTCGAAGCCCAATAGAAACAGCTTTTTGGGCCAATAGGGAGGCACCATGGCAAAACCAGCAGCACACTTCGCGAGCTGCTGCGGAGGGTTGTGCGGTGCTGAGGCCTTCGAAAGCTGCTGCGAGGCTTTTGAAGGTTTTAAGGCCTGCCCAAAACGTGCCACGCGGCAGTTTCGAAGCCAATAGAAACAGAGCAGGACGCTTCGAGAGCTGCTGCGGAGGGTTGTGCGGTGCTGAGGCCTGCGAAAGCTGCTGCGAGGCTTTTGAAGGTTTTAAGGCCTGCCCAAAACGTGCCACGCGGCAGTTTCGAAGCCCAATAGAAACAGCTTGTAGGGCCAATAGAAAGGCACATGGAGGCACCATGGCAAAGCCAGCAGGACGCTTCGAGAGCTGCTGCGGAGGGTTGTGCGGTGCTGAGGCCTTCGAAAGCTGCTGCGAGGCTTTTGAAGGTTTTAAGGGTGCCCAAAACGTGCCACGCGGCAGTTTCGAAGCCCAATAGAAACAGCTTTTGGGGCCAATAGAAAGGCACATGGAGGCACCATGGCAAAGCCAGCAGGACGCTTCGAGAGCTGCTGCGGAGGGTTGTGCGGTGCTGAGGCCTGCGACAGCTGCTGCGAGGCTTTTGAAGGTTTTAAGGCCTGCCCAAAACGTGCCACGCGGCAGTTTCGAAGCCCAATAATAGAAAGGCACATGGAGGCACCATGGCAAAGCCAGCAGGACGCTTCGAGAGCTGCTGCGGAGGGTTGTGCGGTGCTGAGGCCTTCGAAAGCTGCTGCGAGGCTTTTGAAGGTTTTAAGGCCTGCCCAAAACGTGCCACGCGGCAGTTTCGAAGCCCAATAGAAACAGCTTGTGGGGCCAATAGGGAGGGCTGCTGCGGAGGGTTGTGCGGTGCTGAGGCCTTCGAAAGCTGCTGCGAGGCTTTTGAAGGTTTTAAGGCTTGCCCAAAACGTGCCATGCGGCCGTATGCAAAGGTACCATGGTAAAGCCAGCACAGGGCCACGCCGCACACCTACGGTGATCCCAGGCGCCACCCCGCCTAGGCCAAGGCTAGGCAGGGGTCGGCGGATTACGGCATGCGTGAATAGCAAACAATTTTAACAAAATAAAAACATGTATTGTAAATTGTAAATGTAATGTAACTGGCAAACGCAAATGTAAACGTACACGTCAAACAGTGCAGGAATGAGGTAATGCAATGCAATGCAATGTATATTTTGTTTAACACATGTAGTTTGACATGAATATCCAACCTGAATCAGACATGTTCTTCCTAGATTTCCATGCGCAAGATCCCACAGACGGAGGGCAGCTTGCCGGATGAATACTGCTGCGAGGAGAATAATCATAGAAGCTTCTCTGCAAGGGTCTAGTCAGAGCATTTCTAGGAGAATCATAGAAGCCGCTTTGTGTTGGAAAGACTACATCTAAGTCTATATTAACCAAATCTAGATCTATTGAATCTAATTTGAATTTTCTCTTTGAATGTTAAGCTATGTGAGCAGTTTGGGATGCTGACCCAGCAGTTCATCCTGAGCAGATCAGCAGTCGCTCAAGCAGATGTTGGGGTCGTGGCCTATACCAACTTTTGCCCACTGAAAATGCACGTGGCTGTTCCAGCTCCAGGCTCAAAGTTCGATGCTTCCCGAAGCCAAAAAGACGAACGTGCGACAGAATAGGTCAACAAGAGCGGTTGATCCTGGTAGATATATCTCTAGTCAATGGGGTTTTAATTCACCAGCTTATAACGGGGCAGCACCTTGTTGGAGAGTTCACCAATATGGGAAATGGGGAGCCATGAAACCTGGGGAAACCTGGGCCACAAAAAAAGGTGGGTCAGATCCTACAGGATGGGGGCCCCCCAGTCGATAGCGTGAACCGTTGCCGAACAGAAAAGTGATAAAGTGGCTGAATTCGATTGGGTTTATGGTAGCTACAGTTAATGGGGTTTATTATGGTTTATATTTAAAAAGAAAAAAAAATGTAACTGGGGAGCACCACTCGTATGAATCTACCATATGACTGGGGGAAGAACCATCCAGCTATACCAGCCATGACTTAGGGTACCATCCAGCGGCCAGGGTTTTGACGCCATATAACTACAGGATGGGGCCCCATAGTTAGCTAAGTTGGTTCATAACTATAATACCAATAGTGTATGATATTTATAGTCATATTTACCATCTGGTTATTTGTTACATAGCCATGGAAAAAGCCAACCATAAATGGAGGTTTAGTCCGCTGGGAAAATCATCTATTTCTATGGGCCATTTTCCACGGGGTTATAAACCAACTTACAACTGGTGGGGTTTTCATCCCAAGTGATGCACCTATGATGTTTCGGTGTCACTGGGAAAATGGTCTAGAAATGGGGAATTTTTCAGCACGCCACATTTGATTACTGGAGATGTATATATATATAGAAATTATGTGTACAATATATACATATATATATATGTATATAATTGTATATCTATATATATATATATGTTACACATTCTCATGGGGGAGTTTGATAGGACCGTAGCAAAGGCATCCCACAAATCGAACTTGGGGATAATGTCTACTTGAAGATAAACCAATAGATACTTAAGGCCCTACTTAAGTATATAATGTAATACATCGATATGATATACTCTCTATATACAGGTGCACATCATCCACATCTGTGATCCTTCGGAATTTTTCATGCCTCGCCTGAGGCAATGAGAGAACTAAACTGTACCTGCGGCCTCACTTGGAAAAGGACTGGTGACAGGTTTGGGCATGGAGGATTAGCCTCTGGTAAACGTTTACATAACTATGGAAAATCACCATTTTTAGTGGGTTAATAATGGTTAATAATGGTTCATAATGGTTTATAATGGCATACCCTCTGGTAAACTAACATAATTATGGACAAACACCATTTTCAATGGGACATTTCACTATTTCTATGGCCATTTTCAATAGCAAACCAGAGGGTGGCTTTACAGCCATCATTCACCCACAGCACTAGTTTGTGGCTTTACATCTAATTCTCAGGGTGCTGAAGTGACAGCATTTCAAGAAATTTAGGGAGGCAGGAGCAACCAGGTACCCTCTGGTAAACTAACATAACTGCAAAATCACGATTTTTAATGGGTAAATCAACTATTTCTATGGCCATTTTCAATAGCAAACTGTTTGTTTACCAGAGGGTACATCTTTGAATCCAGTTCTTTTCAGGGTGAAACCTATCTGGTTATGGCTATGGCTACTGGGTGTTCACTTTAATTTGGGGCAGTCATTGGATGCCTTGGCTGCCTTGGCTTCACAAGCTGGGCATCCCCTTTTGACTTCACAAACTTAGGGGCCAATAGCTACCTTGATGGTTGTTGATTGAATATTGTACTGCGAAACGGAGTCAGAAGATAAAACAAAATATGTACCACCGTCCTTTTCCGGCTGCTATCCAATTGTGCAAACAAGAACCATCCCCAAAACTATTAGTTGACAGTTGACATCTAATTTGTGATCCTGATCAGCAGAGCAAGTCTGGCCCTGGCTCACCTACTGATGCCGCAACCGGCTCCTCCTGTCGCTGGCTGTAAGGCCATCCCTTGAAGATGTCTAGTCAACAAGCCAGGTACGAAAACACACGAAAACACACCTATTCTAGGTCAACCGACTGGATGGGTAGAAACTAATCCTAACTAGTCTTTTGGTATGGGATTATCTACCTAGTAACCAGCTAGGATTTTGTTTTGCAGGGTATCTAGCTGATTGGCCATGTATTCTGATTTTGTTTGGTGAACCCTTAAATCTTAGGAGCAACTAGAGCCATATCCAGAGATGTGGAAAAACAGGTCCTGTTTGAAGATGATCATTTGATTGCTATGGCTGAGGTATTAGTATGGATCTACATGCCTGGGTCATAGCCCTCCGGGAAACCTCACTGTACATAGCTACAACAAAACAGAGGCTACGCGAAACAAAGACGATCCAAACAAACCACATTGCCATTTGTGTTTCTTCATGAACCTTGAACAGCTGTGGTTTATTGTGGGCTTTACATTAGATCAATGGCCATTTCAGGAACCGATTGATTGGAGGTACCTACCATATAAGGCCTATTTTTCAGGCCTATGTAAGGGAATATCCCCACAAAAAATTGCCTTATACGGTACAGCACCTCCATCTTAGGATCCTGAAATTTCCATTGATAATAGAGGTCAACTTTTTTTCCTCTGCAAAACTCCGTCCCGTGGCCGCGGCATCTGCGCTCTTTTATGGCATCCATGACGTCCGGCTGCCTAGCATGACAGGTGATGTGGTGCCCAAATCATCCATTGATACAGTGGATGGTTGCGAAATCCTGCACCACCAAACGGATGGTTGAAACCTTATAAATAATGGGATGTTTACCATCTACCAACTGGTGATTCGGATTTCGCAACCAACCACAGTAGGATTTGTCATTTTTATCCATCCAGCAATGGACAGGGTATCTCCATAGCAGCCATTGGACGTATGGAAAATTGTTGGTGATATATCCCAATCCATGACTGGTTGGTGGTTTCAAACATTTTTTATTTTCCATTTCATATATGGGATGTCATCCTTCCCATTGACGAACTCCATCATTTTGCAGAGGGGTAGGTATACCACCAACCAGATGATATTCCCATGATATTTCCATGACATTACCATAGTAATCCATAGTAGTTATACCATCCATCCTAAGCTCGCAACTGGGGTACCCCCAGTTGGGATGGGACCATGGGACCCAGCGGTGAGATGACGAATGCCGCGATTTTCAATGAATTTCAGGACAGAGATACTGTAAACTATAAAAGCTTATCTTGGTGATTGATGGGAACTAATGGGGATTTGAATATGACAATCTAGTGGTATAATGGATATATTATGGGATATATACCCTCGGGTAATTTGTTACATAGCTATTGAGAATGACAATAGAAATAGTGGATTTCCCATTGAAAATGGTGGATCTTTCCAAGTTATGTAAACGTTTGCCAGAGGGTATGTAGGCTATGGGCATATCCCCTGATTTTTTTAGCCTTTACCCTTACATGGTACTTAAAAAATGGGCCAAACATTTGTGATAGGTACCTCTTTTTTTCCGGTGCCTAAAAGGCCATTGATATGACTTGGGGGTGGACTTGGTCCTGTCCGATCCATTCGGATTTAAGCGGTTTGTCGTTTTTTTTTGGGCCGCCATTTTCCCATGGGGTAAATCCACTACGACTGGGGGATCTATAGGGAATATCTGATGATTTGTGGTTGTTTGGGCACCCCTTAAGCAAATCCCACTAATATAATCATGGTATTTGGGGGGGTAACCCCTATGGTCCTATGGTGAAATATATCCACTTAGTTCACTTAGTTCAGCACTTGCAGGTACCCCAGGTATGCCCCCCAATCCCTGGTGATGGGATGGAGAAGCTCACATAGATTATACAGATGATTGAAAGGGGCTCCCCCATTTTTCAGTAGATCAATTCCGGTGCTTGGATGCCCAGGTCCAGCAAAGGCCATGAAGTCTGGCACTCAGGGAGGAGAATGTCCTGGGCATCAGGTGTATTTTTCCGTGCATTTTTAAAGGTCACAACAGTTAACCACGTGTAGTTACTGCTTAGATGTGCGTCCAAATTACTTAGTTGGTAATAACCATGTTATAAACCACATATATGTTGGATTTGCCACATTCATAGAGGGGTTATTAACCACTAACTGGGGTGCACTCCTAAGTGAATAAGTTAACGTGGCTTGTACACTTAGGAAGTGCCTGGGGCTTATAGATGGGCATGACCGGGGCTATAGTCCCAATAGGTTGGGATACAACCATTCTAACATCCTGTATCTATGGCAAACAATACCCACTTGTTTAGAGCAACGTTGGGCTCAGTAGACCCCAAATCTACAAGTCTAGCCAACCATAACCAATGAGGTTGTAGGACCTCAAATTCCGAACAGATCGGATACAGCTTCCAAATGTCCCTGGCGGCTGCTTAGGAATTAGAGGAAGGGATCGTTTATGACAATTCTTCGGATCACAAAAAACGGTTGTCAACGACCTGCTGTTTTCACCAAAATCGCAAAGGTATCAAATTGGGAATTACCCTCTGGTAAACGTTTACATAACTATGGAAAATCACCATTTTGAATGGGTAAATCCATAATTCCTATGGCCATTTTCAATAGCAACCTGTTTGTTTACCAGAGGGTAGTGAAACCCACATGGGAACCTTGTTGGGAACATTCAATTCATCCATTGCTTTGCTCGTTTTCTGGGTAATTTTGATGGCTGAGACCAGTGTGACTGTCAGATCTTTCATCGGTCAGTGAATAAATATCTTTTGGACAACAGTTCGTGCCATCCCATACCATCCCCTATTAGTATATTATAACTAGGTCAACTATGGTTTGTAGATGTTTATGGTATAATGTGGTTCAAACAATGTCATAAACCACCCATTTGGGAATGGTTTATAGCACCTATTTATGGTGATGACTGGGGGATTGTTTATTATTGTTTTAACCACATTATATACTGGTTGGTGGTGACTGGAACCATGGAATTTTATGACTTTCCATCATATTGGGAATGGAACATCATCCCAACTGACGAACTCATATTTTTCAGAGGGGTTGAAACCATCAACCATATAAATATATTATATAAGTTTGTCTGAAAATGGATGAACATTGAGTAACCACAAAATGACAATGTATTTTACGAAAAATGATGATGAACTAACATTGATCTATATACCATCAATTTTTGGGGCATCCTGTTTTCAGACAAGCCCATATTTTCTAAGTGAAAGATATGTGTTTTTCTCATCATCTGCAGATGGGATTCTATGTGTCAAAATCCATCAGCCAGGGCACACAGATGACATATCTCCAATCTTCCAATGTTGGACACATCATTGGCAAGTACAAGGTGATGTTCCCCAATGATGTTTATTGGTTTATACCCCCCTCAACTATTGATATATACCCTCCGGTAATCAAACGTGGCGTGCTGGAAAATCTTGAGTTCGATGATTTTTCGAACCTATGAACCTTCACTCAGTATGGGGATTTCCCAGCTTGCCGTGTTTGAGGACACCGGAGAGTACCTTCTGGTAAACGTTTACATAACTATGGAAAATCATATCATAATTCACATAATTTCTACTTAACCTACTGAACACATCCAGCTTAGCTAACGTACTGGGGCATCACCGTGTCAACAACAAACCAACCGCTGCATGTTGGCTATAGCCGCCCGATGGTGGGCCTAGGCTTAGTCCTTTCCGTGGTGTGAAGCTAGTCCTCTCCATATCGACAGGGCTGCAGGGTATCGAATCATCAAAACGAACCACAGTCACAAACCAACGACCGCGATAATCATCGAATCCATGTAGAGTTGGTTTGATGAAGCTCTAATCTTTTTCCACATCAGCAATTTTCGAGCTGTGATTCAGATTATACTCATTTTCAGGGACCTCAAATTTTGGTGTAACGATTCGCAATCCATCCAGAATTTGCCTCCAGGCTTGGGAGGTTTTCTGAATTATCCAACCTCGCAGCTTCAACTAGCAAATTTTACTGCAGATGATGATAAATCCTGTAAATTCATGGTCCATTTTTGGGAATTCTTCTGAAAATTCCGGCCATTGATCACCGGGCATTCCACCATTTCAATGCGGTGCAACTCACCACTGATCTGGGTGGAATTGTTTCAATGGAGTGATTCGCTGAGTTAGTTATTGGTAACTTCAAATGGTCATAAGATATCATAACTTATACCCCATAGGAATAACTTATACAACATAGGATCCATGTATTGGTCCATGGTGCTGCTATATATATCTATATATGGTAACATGGATCCCATCTATATATACCCCCAATGTTAGCATATATACCATACATGGATCCTATGGGTACAGACTTATATTTCGAGCAGAGCCAATAACATTATACTTCTAGAATCTTTTGGAGCTCCGAGAGCCAAAACCTCTGAATTCCGAGCTAACAACATTTCAGGCCGTCTCAAATGTGATTTCTAAACATCAACAGTATAATCCCATACAATGCACTTTATACCTCTAGTCATGAGCTACCCGTGTTGGTTCAACTTCGTTCCTACCTTGCAGCCCTGTCAACTGCATCAACGTTGTTCCGCGGTCGCCAGCACTATGCGACTCTGTGGAGATATTTTAGCTGCAGAAATGGTGATTTCATGGGATTTTGCTAGCTAAGTCAGGTGAAAAAAGATGAAACAAGATGAAACAAGTATATAGGTTATCTAGGATTTGTGGTAGATACATCTATATAATTAACGTAGCTATCTATATACGATATGGTTTGTAACTAGGTCAACTATGGTTTGTAAATGTTTATGCCCACGGACTCGTTACCATCGCACAAATCCACATCCGGTAGCCTGGGGTGGGGTGGGGTGGGGTGGGATAAAAACTTCATTGGCATTTCCACATGATCTTGATGCTACGCTCTATGATCTTCATTGGCATTTCCATATGAACTTGATGCTACGCTCTATGATCTTCAATTGCAATTCCACACATCCGCATCCGATAGTCTGGGGTGGGGTGGGGTGGGATAATAACGTCATTGGCATTTCCACATGATCTTGATGCTACGCTCTATGATCTTCATTGGCATTTCCACATGATCTTGATGCTACGCTCTATGATCTTCACTGGCATTTCCACATGAACCTGATGCTACTCTCTATGATCTTCAATTGCAATTCCACATGAACTTGATGCTACGCTCTATGATCCTCAATGTGAGAAAAAGTTGCGGTTGCCCTTTTTGAGGCTGAAGTGATGGAAGGGTTGTCACTCCCAAAGTAGACGGACCTTTTTTTTTGATAGGTTTTGAATGCAAAAACTGGCTCCTCGCTGTGAGGACGTAGTAATTTTGATCATTTTCGCACGCCGGTAACGCTTCCGCCGGGATGTTTATGGTATAATGTGGTTCAAACAATGTCTTAAACCACCCATTTGGGAATGGTTTATAGCACCTATTTATGGTGATGACTGGGGGATTGTTTATTATTGTTTTAACCACATTATATACTGGTTGGTGGTTTGGAACATGCATGAATTTTATGACTTTCCATATGTTGGGAATGTCATCATCCCAACTGACGAATTCATATTTTTCAGAGTGGTAGGTGCACCACCAACCAGATAGTTATAAGTATCATAAACCAAAGTTATTGGAGTTATGAACCAACTTAGCTATCTCTTTAGCGTTGACGTTGAAGAGGCCATAAAAAATCAGCGCCAGCGCAACGGGATCATCAATTCCAGATAGCAATGGTTTCTCCTCGGTTTTTTTTCATGCTGTGCTGTGGAAAATTGTCCTATTTTTAATACAGTAAGTAAATCGTCTGTAAAAGATAGAACAGGTTTTTTAGTCGAATTTCAGCGAATTCTATGTGTGTTTAGCTGTTAATATAGCGTATATACAGTGAATAAAACACATACAGTGAATATATGAATATATGTTTATAATTGTATAGTCTGTGTATGTGTATAATATACAATCATATGTACAAGATATGTATGTAGATTTACACATACACAGGATGGTGCCCCCCAGTTATAAGTGGCTTTATAAACCCCATGAATACTAGTTCGTTATATCTGCCATAAACCATAGTTATGGGACTTATTTGCACCAACTTAGCTAACGAACTGGGGCACCACCTTGTAAATATGTGTACATTCTGAAAATGACCAGCACGGCCAAAAATGCCGGACCCCAACGATTTAACCGCCCTGAGCCGAGGCTTCTCCATGCCGTTGGCGGGGAGCGAGGGCCATGTTGGGGATGGTGATGGTTTCATATTTCTGAACGGTGATCTCCAGTAGTTGAATGTGTATGGCAAAGCCCTGCCATAGTGGTTGAAAGATGTTGAAAGTGTTGGGAACCTGGAAATGATGGGAAAAAAACATCATCGTTACTGTGCTGGAAATACGTTTGGGCCCTCTATTTCCCCAGTTCGCAGATGGTCAGATTGAACAAAGCTGGAAGCTGTCAGCCTGGATTACAATCCAATAAGCCTGAAGTGAATTATCGGTATTTGGGATACCCTCTGGTAAACTAACATAGCTATGGAAAACCACTATTTTCAAAAGGTAAATCAACTATAAAATGACAATTTGCAATAGCTATGTTAGTTTACCAGAGGATATATAGCTTGTTCATGCTTATTCTTGCTCAATGGGCAAACAAGAGCCCAACAGATCCAAAGACTATGTATATCCCATGGTTTTGAGAGTGGAAGCATTTGAAAAGTATTCAAACTTGCAAAGATCAAACCAGCTGATCCTTTTTCTTTTCAGGCTTAGTCAGATTTCTTCCCAGCAAGCAGGCCTTAGTGAAAACGGGTCGATTACCAGATCAAGGGACACAGTGGATCCGCCATTCAAGTCATTGCACTGGAAGTCACGAAGAATGCGATTCGTGTGGTAAAAAAAACATGGATGCTAAAGTATGATCCTTTTCACCCCTTGATTTTTTCAAAGTATGATCATACACTATGGTGATTATATAAATGTGATTAAGCATATTTTTCATCAAAAACATGGTCATAGCTTACTTGGTGGCTCATCCCACTTAGTAAGTAGGTTGTAACCACAGTTATAAGTGGATTAACCCTACTTATCCCATGCAAATCACTGGTGTTATAACCTACTTACTAAGTTACTAAGTGGGATGAACCACCAAGTATGATCCTTTCTTCTCCATGATTTGTCATCCCTTGAACCAACCCAATCCCGCCGAGCCGGGGAGGGAACCAGTGAAGCGTTGGGATTCATGATTGAAGCCTCCAGTCACAACGATGAAGAAACGCTTGTTTGAGAAAGACTTAAGGCTTTGGATTTCCCGGAAAACAGATGGGATTATATATTTGTGAAAGTCGGACGCTCTCTCTCTCTCTATATGTATCAAAGATATATATATATATATATATAAATACATATCATATCATCTCTCTATCTATACATATATACATGATACATCATATATCATATATCATATATCTATGAAAAAATATAATCTACCAGAAGTTCTTGATTGGAGAGTTTGTCCTGGATTCTTACCAAGTAGTGTGGGGATCCGCCATGGGACTTTTTTTTTGGAGCCAGGCCGGGAGCTACGAATTGAGTGGGACCCAGTCGCACAGTCATCAGTCATCCAATTATCTGGTAATTTAGCATACAAGGTGGTGCCCCCCAGCTATAAATTAGTTTATAATCCCCATGAATACTATAGATATATCACCTATAAACTCCAGAAAAAATTGAGATTTCCCACTGCCACCTTTGATGACACAGCTATGGGTACAGGATGGTGCCCCCCAGTTATAAGTGGCTTTATAATCCCCATGAATACTATAGTTATATCTGCCATAAACCATAGTGAAATGGGACTTATTTGCACCAACTTAGCTAACGAACTGGGGCACCACCTTGTAGCTATGCAACATAGAATCTTGAAGATGTAAATAATCCGGATTTATGGTAGATATATCGAACTAGTACAAAGAGGTTTATCAACCAATGTTCACATCACTATGTCACTATGGGGGCACCACCCTGTATAAATGTGGAAAATAGAATCTTGAAGATGTAAATAATCTATATAGATATCTACAATCTATACCCTCTGGTAATTTAACATAGCTATTGAAAATGGCCATATTCAATAGTGGATTTACCTGTTGAAACTGGTGATTTTCCATAGTTATGTTAGTTTACCAGAGGGTAAATGGGCCATGGCATTTGTTCGCTTTTTCCGCCCTTCAAAGCTACGCTACGACAGGCGCGGGTCTTTCTGTTCTTCGTCTCGTCCCCTACGTCCCGCTGCGTCGTAGCGGTGTCGATGGTGGATGAAGTGGCAGGAGAAAGCACGGCGCCTTGGCGGCACTAGGAGGATCTGGGAGGAGGGGGAGGGGATCAGGTGGCTTTCAGCTTTAGTCAGACGTCTTTGTTTACCATCTGGCTAAATTTGGCTAAATTATAACGACCTCACTGCGACCTCACTGGAATCATGGTTAGTAAGGGGAATCATCCCCAAATGGCCGCAAGATTCAGGTTAGTGAAATATTATAATTTACCCAGATGTATCCACTTAAACACAGTGTTGTTTGGATGGACGAAGACATATTGAATCTAATATCTATAGTTTTGTTTGTAAGACATATTTTAAGACCTGCCTCAAACCTCGTTTTTCCCCACCTGCCAGGTGAGGGTTGTTAGATTTTATCTAAGTTGCCTTCTCCTCCTGCCTGCCTCCTCTCCTCCTCTCCTCCTCCTCTCGTTGTCCTCCTCCTCTCGTTGTCCTCCTCGTCCTCCTGCTCAACTGCGACTCGCGATCCACAGTGTTCTCTGTCGGACCTCAACCACGACCATCCACGCCCAGTGTCCCTGCCGGACCTCAACCACGACCATCCACGCCCAGTGTTCCCTGCCGGACCTCAACCACGACCATCCACGCCCAGTGTTCCCTGCCGGACCTCAACCACGACCATCCACGCCCAGTGTTCCCCGGACATCAACCGCGAGTATCCCCGCCCAGTGTTCCCTGCCGGACCTCAACCACGACCATCCACGCCCAGTGTTCCCTGCCGGACCTCAACCGCGAGTATCCACGCCAAAAGATATGCCACATAGAGTGCCAGAAGATATGCCAGATAGAATGTTAGAAGATATGCCAGATAGAATGTTAGAAGATATGCCAGATAGAATGCCAGAAGGTATGCCAGATAGAATGCCAGATAGAATGTCAGCTAGAATGCCAGAAGATATGCCAGATAAAGTGCCAGAATGTTTGCCAGATAGAATGCCAGCAGATTTGCCAGATAAGATGCCAGAAGATATGCTAGATAGAATGCCAGATGGAATGCCAGAAGATTTGCGAGATAATATGCCAGAAGATATGCCAGATAGAATGCCAGATGGAGTGCCAGAAGATATGACAGAACATATGCCAGAAGATATGCCAGAACATCTGCCAGAAGATATGCCAGAACATCTGCCAGAAGATATGCCAGGTAGAATGCCAGAAGATATGCCAGATAGAATGCCAGATCGAATGCCAGAAAATATGTCAGATAGAATGCCAGACGATTTGCCAGTAACAAAATGTATAAATGTCATGGTGGGGATCACACGAAGTAAAGTAATTTTCTCTATTATCTCACCATTTGTTCATATTTGTTCACTTTCATCTCAATTGGGTCCACATTTTTCCCACTCAACAGCCGTTTCTTCAGGTCATCGTCGACGCCATCGGAGAACTCTTGACAGATGCCTTGCAACTGAGCGACGAGGAGAACTGGGGCTGTCACGTCGCGGGGTGTCGCGGGGGGTGTCGCAAACGTTGATGGGTTGTTTGACTGCTTGTAGTCGGGGTGAAGTTCATCAGGTTCATCCCATGCAGCAATTACCCTCTGGTAAACATTTACATTTTGCTATTGAAAATGGCCATAGAAATAGTGGATTTACCCATTGAAAATGGTGGATCTTTCCATTATGTGTAAACGTTTACCAGAGGGTAAGTGGGCTTTAACATGTTATCAACCCATTTATGTGGGATAAGTAGGGTTCATCCACTTATAACTCGGATTAAAACCTAAGTGAAATGAATCGCCAAGTACCCTCCCGTTATAGTAAAACCTCCATTTTAGTTGCATGCATCACCCTTTTTCGATGATAAAATCCGGAAATTTGGATAGGAGCCCATCGGTTGCGAGTTTTTTGGTGTTATCCCATCTAGCTATTGCTAGAAAAAAAACAGAAAAACCTGTCGATTTCATCGAATTAATACTGGTTGGTGATTTGGAACATTTTTTATTTTTCCATTTCATATATGGGATGTCATCCTTCCCATTTGACGAACTCCATCATTTTTCAGAGGAGTAGGTCAACCACCAACCAGATAATATTTAATGTATTATCCACTATAAAGCAGAAAAACTTGTCGTAAATTCCTCGAATTTTCAATGAGTCCGCTGGCATTTTCGCTGCTTAATTTCTCATCCTTTTTTGGACATTGGGACGTTTTGGTGCTCCTTCCTGCCCTGGATCTTCATCACCAGTCATGTTTCATTTTTCACGGTGTTGTCACCAAGGAGAACCACGATATCACCATCGACATCAAGGGTGATTAACATTGGAAAATTCATATTCTGGTTGGTGATTTGGAACATAATTTTTATTTTTCCATATATTGGGAATGATAAGCCTAACTGACTAATATTTTTCATGATATTGGGTGATTCATCTTAAGTTGGTAACAACCACAGCCAGTTGGTAAATAACCCACAACCATATGTGAATTATCGATGGTTATTACCACATTAACTATGAAAATTATTTGCTATTATTGCTATTACCAACCGAACATACAGTAACTATATTGTGTTTGTGATTAGGATCTTAGGTAATAACCACACTAATAAACTAAATTCAGTAATAGCCATAATTGCTAGATGGGTTATGAACTAAATGGGATATACAACTTTCTTATAAGCGCACCTATTTGTTATACCATTTATTATGTTATTAGTCATTATCAATTATATATCAGAGTTTATTATACCATTTATTATCGGATAAATTAAATTAATGGAAAATTCAGGACTCTAAAATAGAGGTATATACTTTATATACTGTACCACAATAGGCCTGATATATGTTAGGTACCTCCAATTTCGGTACTTGAAACAGCCATTGCTTATTTATTGGTTTATACTATTCATATTTTAACATAGACCCGGGCAAGCCGGCGGCGGAAGTTTCCCAAACATAAATGACCTATAGTTCAAAGACAACCTGTCCCGACCGTGTCCTTCCCTCGACACTCCACACCTCACACTGCACACTGCACTCTTCGCACTCCAAACTTCAAACTTCACACTCCACACTTCACACTCCACACTTCTCACTTCTCACTGCTTCCTTCACACTCCAAACCTCACACTTCACACTTCACACTGCACACTTCACACTTCACAGTCCACACTTCACACTTCACACTTCACAGTCCACACTTCACACTTCACACTTCACAGTCCACACTTCTCACTTCGCACTTCACACTTCACACTTCACACTCCACATCCACACTTCACACTTCTCACTTCACACTTCTCACTTCTCACTGCTTCCTTCACACTCCAAACTTCACACTTCACTTCGCACTTCACACTCCACACTTCACAGTCCACACTTCACACTTCTCACTTCTCACTGCTTCCTTCCCACTCCAAACTTCACACTCCAAACTTCACTCACTTCGCACTTCACACTCCACACTTCACTCACACTTCACACTTCTCACTTCTCACTGCTTCCTTCACACTCCACCTCACACTTCACACTTCACACTTCACACTGCGCTCTTCGCACTTCTCACTTCACACTTCTCACTTCTCACTGCTTCCTTCACACTCCAAACTTCTCACTTCTCACTGCACCTTCACACTCCACTTCACACTTCTCACTTCGCACTTCACACTCCACACTTCACTCACACTTCACACTTCACAGTCCACACTTCACACTTCTCACTGCTTCCTTCACACTCCAAACCTCACACTTCACACTTCACACTTTCACACTTCACAGTCCACACTTCACACTTCTCACTGCTTCCTTCACACTCCAAACCTCACACTTCACACTTCACACTTCACACTGCGCTCTTCGCACTCCAAACTTAAACTTCACACTCCACACTTCGCACTTCTCACTTCTCACTGCTTCCTTCACACTGCACACTTCACACTGCACTCTTCACGCCCCACACTTCACACTGCTCTAAACCTACGTGCAACAAAAAAACACTAGCGCCAAAATGGAGAAAATCTGCTAACAAATCCATTTCGCAGCCTTCATGCAGCCAGTCCAAGACGATGTACGAGATCCAGCTGCAAAAGACATTACGCATGCAGCCAAAGCAAGAAGCAACCTTGACGCAGCCATTCCAATGCGATCTGCGGAGACTGAGTTGCAAAACACAAGAGAACTACGCGCAATGGCGTCGGAAATTGTAGCTCCAAAACCGGATCTCGACGCCAGAGCGAAAAAAAGACGATTTTGAAGCACTTTTTAAAAGGATTTTTAGAAGGAAAATCACTAGCGCCAAAATGGAGAAAATCTGCTAACAAATCCATTTCGCAGCCTTCATGCAGCCAGTCCAAGACGATGTACGAGATCCAGCTGCAAAAGACATTACGCATGCAGCCAAAGCAAGAAGCAACCTTGACGCAGCCATTCCAATGCGATCTGCGGAGACTTCTCGACGCCAAAGCGAAAAAAAGACGATTTTGAAGCACTTTTTAAAAGGATTTTTAGAAGGAAAATCACAGCGCCAAAAACGCATTTCGTGCGAGACTTCCTTCAAAACTCCTTGATTGCAGCCATTCCAATGCGATCTGCGGAGGTGAGTTGCAAAACACAAGAGAACTACGCGCAATGGCGTCGGAAATTGTAGCTCCAAAACCGGATCTCGACGCCAGAGCGAAAAAACGACGATTTTGAAGCACTTTTTAAAAATATTTTTAGAAGGAAAATCACTAGCGCCAAAATGGAGAAAATCTGCTGACAAATCACTGTTGCAGCCTTCATGCAGCCACTCCAATACGATTTACGAAGTCCAGCTGCAAAAGACAATAGTATTACGCATGCAGCCACAGCATGAAGCAACCTTGACGCAGCCATTACAATGCGATCTGCGGAGACTGAGTTGCAAAACACGATAGAACTACGGGCAACGGCGTCGGAAATTGTAGCTCCAAAACCGGATCTCGACGCCAGAGCGAAAAAAAGACGATTTTGAAGCACTTTTTAAAAATATTTTTAGAAGGAAAATCACTAGCGCCAAAAACGCATTTCGTGCGAGACTTCCTTCAAAACTCCATCGGCAACTCCTCCACCAGCACCACTTGCAATCCCATTTACAGTGAGGGAACGATCCTAGAGTTGCAAATCACAATGGAATTCAATCGGCAACTCATCCACCAGCACCACTTGCAACCCCATTTACAATGCGGGAACGATCCTACAGTTGCAAATCACAATGGAATTCTGTCGACCACAAATGCACGAAACACAGGTGACACCCCATTTACAATGCGGAACCGATCCGAGAATGATCCGAGAATATCCGACCATGATCTGACCACACACGAGACCGTCTCGCACACGTCGCACCGCAGAGGTAGATCATCGACGTTCGGGGACGGACTTTGTATGGAAAAACACAGGGTTTCGTGCATCTGCTATCTCTCAAAAACGCATTTCGTGCGAGACTTCCTCCAAAACTCCATCGGCAACTCCTCCACCAGCACCACTTGCAATGCCATTTACAGTGAGGGAACGATCCTAGAGTTGCAAATCACAATGGAATTTCATCGGCAACTCATCCACCAGCACCACTTGCAATCCCATTTACATTGCGGGAACGATCCTACAGTTGCAAATCACAATGGAATTCTGTCGACCACACGAAACACAGGTGACACCCCATTTACAATGCGGAACCGATCCGAGAATGATCCGAGCATGATCCGAGAATGATCCGACCACACACGAGACCGTCTCGCAACCGTCGCACCGCAGAGGTAGATCATCGAGGTTCTGGGACGGACTTTGTATGGAAAAACATAGGCTTTCGTGCATCTGCTATCTCTCAAAAACGCATTTCGTGCGAGACTTCCTTCCAAACTCCATCGGCAACTCCTCCACCAGCACCACTTGCAATGATTTTACAGTAGGGGAACGATCCTAGAGTTGCAAATCACAATGCAATTCCATCAGCAACTCATCCACCAGCACCACTTGCAACCCCATTTACAATGCGGGAACGATCCTACAGTTGCAAATCACAATGGAATTCTGTCGACCACAAATGCACGAAACACAGGTGACACCCCATTTACAATGCGGAACCGATCTGAGAATGATCCGAGCATGATCCGAGAATGATCCGACCACACACGAGACCGTCTCGCAACCGTCGCACCGCAGAGGTAGATCATCGAGGTTCGGGGACGGACTTTGTATGGAAAAACATATAGGCTTTCGTGCATCTGCTATCTCTCAAAAACGCATTTCGTGCGAGACTTCCTTCAAAACTCCATCGGCAACTCCTCCACCAGCACCACTTGCAATCCCATTTACAGTGAGGGAACAATTTCTTTGACTAACTCGTTCCCTAACGAACTCTTTCTTTACTAACTCTTTCTTTGCTCTTTCTTTGACTAACTCTTTCTTTGACTAACTCTTTCTTTGACTAACCCTTTCCCTCACTAACTCTTTCTTTGACTAACTCTTTCCCTCACTAACTCTTTCTTTGACTAACTCTTTCTTTGACTAACTCTTTCTTTGACTAACTCTTTCCCTCACTAACTCTTTCTTTGACTAACTCTTTCCCTGACTAACTGTTTCTTTGCTAACTCTTTCTTTGACTAACTCTTTCCCTCACTAACTCTTTCTTTGACTAACTCTTTTCCTCACTAACTCTTTCTTTGACTAACTCTTTCCCTGACTAACTGTTTCTTTGACTAACTCTTTCTGCTCTTTCTTTGACTAACTCTTTCCTGACTAACTCTTTCTTTGACTAACTCTTTCCCTCACTAACTCTTTCTTTGACTAACTCTTTCCCTCACTAACTCTTTCTTTGACTAACTCTTTCTTTGACTAACTCTTTCTTTGACTAACTCTTTCCCTCACTAACTCTTTCTTTGACTAACTCTTTCCCTGACTAACTGTTTCTTTGACTAACTCTTTCTTTGACTAACTCTTTCCCTCACTAACTCTTTCTTTGACTAACTCTTTCCCTGACTAACTGTTTCTTTGACTAACTCTTTCTTTGACTAACTCTTTCCCTCTCCTTCTTTGACTAACTCTTTCCCTCACTAACTCTTTCTTTGACTAACTCTTTCCCTGCTAACTCTTTCTTTGACTAACTCTTTCCCTGACTAACTGTTTCTTTGACTAACTCTTTCTTTGACTAACTCTTTCCCTCACTAACTCTTTCTTTGACTAACTCTTTCCCTGACATTCTAAAAGTCCGTAACACGGAAGTTTCTCCCCCTAAACTTCCTTTGATTATTCCATTTAATCTTCAACGTTACAAACCAATAATATTTAATGTTACCATTTATGATTGGTTATAACATCTATATGGTGATGAATTAACCCCCCCTACGGGTCGGCCCTAATATTAGATGGTTGATAAACCATCAACCAATGGTTGTTGGTGGTTAAGATTAGCCCTATCCATAAACACTTAAACATGTTCCAAAAAGGTTTCTTTCAGGGAACCTGGCTGAAGCTCTCTGGGTATTTCGCTTGTCCTAGGGTTTTCCACATCTACCCTCTGGTTATTTAACATAGCCATGGTATAGATGGCTCATTTATAGATGATTTTCTCATTAAAACCTCCATTTATAAGTTATAAGGGTTTTCCATGGCGAACTGTTAAATAGCCCATGGTATGTGAATTTGCCCTAGGGTATCCTTGGTGGCTCATCCCACTTCGTTTTTCTGGCAAAGGTTCCCTGTGATTTATGTGGGAGTAGGGTGAATTCACGTAATCCACTGGGGTGAACTAAGCCACACAGACTAGGTTAGAACCCATTAGTTATATCCATTAACTATGATAAACCATACAGGATGGGGCCTCCCAGTGATGTGAACGTTGGTTTATAAATCATGAAAAAACCCATTAACTAGTTCGTTATATCTACCATAAACCATAGAATTCAGCCACTTTTCTGTTCGGCAACTGAACGCGAGCTCGACTGGGGGCCCATTTTTTTGCAGGACATTTTCCACATCTACATCCCACTAGCTATAGTTATTTGCGTATCATAGGCCAAAGTAGTTATTGGAGTTATTTGCACCAATTTAGCTATCATTAGTTATACTGTAAGTGACATAAACCAAGTTATTGCAGTTATTTGCACCAACTTTTCTATCATAAATCAGCTCAAAATCCCATGCAACCCCAATTTTTGATGGTTGAATCATCAGTTTCCTATCTGTTTCGGTTCTCGCGTGAGGACGTCACTTTGAGCTCGGCCGCGGCTTCCAAAGTTCATCGTAGAGGTGCTGGTATCCTGTCAAGATGGATGAGTTGGGGATATCCCTATTTTGGGAACACCGCGTATATAATATGAATATATACATATATATATATGTATATATATATATAATTATATATGTAATCCCTTCCTCCTAATACTAAACGTTCCCCTAATACTAAAAACAGGCATCCATCTCCAATTTCCGAAAATTTCAGTTTGGCCAATTTGACTTTTAATTGATCCCCTTTAAAAAACAATTTAAAAATCAACCTACCATTTGTGGGTTCTCCCCCTAATACTAAAAACTAGTTCACCCCGGGGTGTTTAGTATTAGGGGGGCCTAGTCCCAATCCCTCACTCCAAGCTGCCTGGCTACTCTAGCAATTAGGGGTAAGCTTCGAACTGCCATTTTTGGCAATATTTTAATTGCGTTATATAAGGAAATTTAATTGATTTTGAGATCGGAAAAAATTGTTTTTAGTATTAAGGGTTTTAATTTAGTATTAGGGGTAAGCTTCGAACTGCCATTTTTGGCAATATTTTAATTGCGTTATATAAGGAAATTTAATTGATTTTGAGATCGGAAAAAATGGTTTTTAGTATTAAGGGTTTTAATTTAGTATTAGGGGTAAGCTTCGAACTGCCATTTTTGGCAATATTTTGGTTCCCTAATAATAAATACACCCCTAATACTAAAAACTACTTGCCGTGTTTTGTATTAGGGGGGGGGTTTAGTATTAGGAGGAAGGGATTATATATGTTTGCATATATATATATACATATGAATATATATATATATATATACGTATTTCGAAAATGCAAACAAGGAGAGAATATGGGATCACATGGTAAATAATGGCTATATAGTGATGGTATTATGGGATAGTCATGATATAATACTTGGTGGTTCACCCCGAGATGGGATAAGCAATCGGGACCAGCGAGGCTTAGTTAAAAACCAGCTACTAAGTGGGATGATCCTCTAACTGGTGAATGGAATATCTTGCAATCAAGAATAGGGTATAGCAGCAATCACAGTAGGAATGTAATGGCTGGGGGTATACTGGGATTTACCCTCCGGTTATTTAACATAGCCATGGGAAATGGCCCATAGAAATAGATGGTTTACCTGGGTTTACCTATTAAAAATGGTGATTTTCCATAGCTATGTAAACGTCATAACCAGATGGTATGTCTGACAAAATGTGTCACTTGGGTGTCTCTCAAAATGCTGGATACCCCAATATTTTCCCGCTACTTTCTTGAGGGAGAAATGATACAAAAAACCATCAAAGGGTACCATATCAATGGCCATTTCAGGATCCTAAATTGGAGGTACCTAGCATATATAAGGCCTATGTAAGGCCTATGTAAGGGGATATCCCCACAAAATATGGCCTTATATGGTACAGTACCTACATTTTAGGATCCTGGATTTCCCATTGATTATGTTCAAACAAACTACTGACTGCAACCGTTGCAACCGAAAGATATCATGAACTCACAACAACCTTGCCCCTCATATTGGATACCGTCCAGATTAGTGACTCCAAAATGAATATATCCAATACTAAACCAGTGGTTGTGGCGAATATCTATATAATATTTTGGGGAATACATATTTGATTTGGGGAACTAATATAATTTGCTCAAATACATGAAAGATGTGAAATGATCAATCTGTAGTTGTATGATACTGAAATGATGATACATGATTGGCAATGAAGTGGGCTACATGTCATCCCTTGTTTTTGTAGCACAGATCCAAAAAAAAACAAGATCTATCCATTGCTGAAACCGTTGCTTCGCACAGTTTCCAGCTGAGTTCCTTAAATACTGGTTAAGAATGGAATACTGGTTACCCTCTGGTAAACTAACAGTTTGCGAACTTGAAAATTGCCCAGTCGAAGTAGTGAATTTTCCCATGAAAAATGGTGGATCTTTCCATAGTTTTTTGTTAAGGTTTACCAGAGGGTAAGAATGGTTAAGATCTACAGATGACGAAGTTGGTTAGATCCCTCATCTTGTGGTGGCCAAACGTAGCCGACCAAGCAGCAGAACAAGTTGAGGTCTGTAGAATCTTGCGCAAGCGCTGTAAAAACAGCTGTGGATGCTTTGAAAAAAAAATACGACAATAAAACGCACCACAACTCTCCATATATGTTTGTCTCCAAATGGGAGACGACACATTTTATGGCAAACCGTGCAGTTTTGGCTTTCCAAATTTGAGCCATCCTGACATAAATGGGTGGACGACCAAAAAAGATACACAACTTAGGAATTAGACATATAATTACATTATACTGGTTGGTGGTTTGGAACAGGCTGGCTCGAGTACCTACCAGAGGTTGGTCGTTCATACTAAACTCGGGCGTTTCGTTTTGCAATGACTTCTTGGGACACACCTGGTTCGACTGTGGGGATTCTCAACCCTAACTGGGATAAGCTGGAAGTGGGATCAAAAATTTCACTGGTTCTGGATGGATGTTTTTACACCAATGGGATGCTGGTTGGAACCTCCCTGCCTGACGGTCGCCCAGTCAAAGTTGTCGGTGCTGTCAACAATGGTGTGCGTGGTTGCCACAGATTGACAATGTTTGATGTGGTCTATGCTAAAGGTGGTGCCAGGATTGAACTGCTCCTCACTGACCTGTCGGTTGTGATAGCCCATGGTTTGAGCCCTGTGGATGCCATCATGCGGTGTGTTGAGATCTGCTCGGGTGCTGCTTGCTCCAGTGTTGGACTTGCTGCTGCTGGATTTCGTCATGTTGGGTCAGTTGAGTGGCGTGCCCCTTTGGTGGAAGTTCACCGTTCTTGTCATCCTGGAATTCCAATCATCCATGGTGATATCGCCGACATGTCTTGTTTGAAAGAGCTGGCTCAGACCGTTGAACCTCCATTCTCTATGATGGCAGGTTTCTCTTGCCAGCCATACTCGTCTGCTGGTTCCCAGGGTGGCTCCGGGGATGAACGTTCTGGGACTGTTCCGGCCACTGTGACTGCATGCCATCTTTTGCAAGTGCCGGTCTTGTTGATTGAGAATGTCACCCAAGCCAGGACCAACCAGTTTGTTCGTGCATGTTTGCAGCAACTTGAATCGCAGTTGGGCTATAGTCTGAATGAAGTTTGTTTGAGGTTGGAAGATAATTGGTGCACTCGCCGATTTCGCTGGTGGCTTGTTGCCACGCATCCGAGCATTGGTCCCATTGCCTTGCCTGAATGGCCCAAGCATCCAAGCCTCAACATCCGTGACATCATGCCATTCATCAAACCATGGCCACAAGAGGTTCTTGCTGAGTTAATTTTGTCGGACCATGAAGTTTCACGTTTCACCCTCGATGGTTCCACTCTCCGCAAGTACCATGTCCAATTAGATGGTAAGCTGCCGACCAGTTTGCACTCCAGTGGATGTCAAGCCGATGCCTGCCCGTGTGGCTGCAGACCGGAGTTTAGTGACCAGCTCATCCGTCAGAAGGGTTTGTATGCACAGCTTGTTCAGATCCCGGTGAGTGATGGCTCAGTGGTTTTTCGTCATTTGCACCCATGCGAGCTTGCCCTGCTCAACGGCATGCCACCACCTGAGGCTTGGATGGGTCCTGACAGACCTTCTTTGAAGGCTCTGCTTGTGCGCTGTTGGTCAACTTGCATCCCCATTACAATCTGTTTGGATTGGAGCCTGCATTGCACAACATCTTCGAGTCATGATGGATTTGCCCCCATTGGATCCTACCACTTGCCTCAGTGATTTCAAGACACGGCTCTTGACATGTGCCCGGGACCTGTTTCCTAGTTTGGTGACACCGAACGTGCCTGTGGACTGGACCATGTTGACTTATCCTGATGGCACCACTGTCCGGGTTCAGGTCCGTTCAGACACTACGGTGATTGAACTGTTTCAAGCCGAACTTGCTCTGTCTCAGGATGCCACTTCTGACCATTGGATTGATGCTGCAACAGGTCAGACTCTGGACTACTATGCCAAAGCTGCTGGACTCAACATCTTGGTTCGAGGTGCCCGACACACTGCTGCTGCGTCATCCACGGATCATGTCCCTGTTGCTGTGTCTTCGATTCCCATTCCTTTGGACTTTGGAGATCAGGATGTCAGTGTTCCCATGGACTTGCCTGTCGACAACCCTTCTGGTCCGTCTGATGTTGGTGGCCCTATGACTGGTGTGGACTCGTCTGGAGTGGCGTCTGGTGGATTTGCTTCGGTTTCTGGTCCTCCCACCGTTGCTGTTCCTGTCTCTGATCATGCTGGCCCTGTCATGGACACCTTGTTGAGTCTCCGTCATTTGACTGGTTATCAACTTGCAGCACTTCTCCCCCCACTTGTGACAGAAGTCAGTACATGTGAGAGGTATCGTCAAGCAGTGGCTCCTGCCAACACACGTCTTGCCATTTTGGCCAATGAAGGGCGTGCCATGGGAGATGATGAAGTCTCACTGCACCTTCGTGCTTGCATTCAGTTGAGTGGTAGGCCTGGCACTCGCTTTCTTGATACTTTGCTGGCTGTTGGATGGTTACAGTGTGGTACGGTTTGCAAGGTTCAAGAGTGGCTCCAACTTGTTCCAGATACCACATGCATTGTCACCGTTGTTTCTGTCCAAGACCATTGGATGCCGGTTGTCTGGTCAGTCGGTATTTGTGAAATCCAAGTCGCCATGTGGGAGCATGCAGATGTTGACATTGATTGCCTCAATCCATTGCATGGACTGCTTTGCACTGCATTTGGCAAGCCGATGTTTGCCCTTGCTTGCACACGTCGCTCATATGCCAGAGGCTATTGTGGAGCGTCTGCGGTGGCATTCGTTTCCCACCGCCTCCTCGGCCATGATTTGCCTGCATCCGAAACTGCCCTGGCAGCATTGCATCAAGACCTCAAAGCTAGTTTTGCTGAGTCATGCCGTGCAGCTGTTGCATTGCCCAAGCCATGGTGTTGGGGTCTTGGCACTCAGGATGTCATTGGGTTGGCCTCTGAACTCCTGCAAAGCCACGGAGTACCCCAAGCGCAGGCCACTTTGCGTGCCAAGTTGGTTGTCCAAGCCTTGGGAAAGCAAGAAGTCCAACAAGCCTTGCATGGGGTTGCTCCCTGGAAATCGTTGAAAGCACTAGCAAACATGCAACAGCCGCCTTTGCAGATGGTTCTTCCTGACGAGCAAGCTCAGCATAGTGCCAAGAGACCTGCTAGCAAGCCCAAGAAGGCCCAACAGCCTGGTAAGTTTGCTCCCTCGAAGCCTGCTGAACTTGACCCGTCCAAGTTGATTATTGCCCCAGGTGCTTTTTGTGCTGGTGATGACGAACCCTTGTGCCAGGTGCCGTTTGCTTCCATTGGCCCTCTTGCCAGTGGTGTCATTTTGGCCACTTTTCAAGATGCTGTGCCCTTTCTTCAGGCGGGACAATTGTTGACCCAAAAGAGCCTTGCGTTGTTGGTTTTGCATGCCCCTGCGGACTTTCAGACGAGCTTGCAGTGGTCGACTGTGCGGTTTGCTGCAAGGTGTAGCATGAATCAGGAACCTATGCTGATCACTGGTCATTTGGTTCAACTTGGCCGCACTGTTGCCTACCAGTACCGAGCCAAAGACACCCCGTCCATTTTGTCTGTCGAGGTCGCATGTGCCAGAGTTTTGGTCTTTCAAGATCAGTGGGAGGGCAAATGGGAAGACTTCGCTGCCAGACCTGTCAAACATGTCTTGTCGGTCTTGTCCTGTCTGCAGACCTGTCGTAACAGCCCTGACTGCCAGTGCCCAGGCTGGCATCCTGAACCAGACAGCTCACATGATGCAGTGCTTGATGTATTCCGCAGGCAGTTCTTCAACGACACAGGCCGAGCTGTTAAATGGGACAAAGCTACCCATTTTTCTGTGATGATCAGGTACGTGAAAGCCCTTGAAACAAAGGTTCTGTGCGCCAGTGGATCTCATGGGGTGTTTGTGGAGCCCAAAACTGAAGATGCTCTCCGGCCTCATGAAGACTTCCAGGTAGTTTGGCTTCCACAGATGGATTTTAGTGCTGTTGCCCACAAAGCCAAGTGTGAAGTTGATTGCCTTGGAATTGCCCGTTCTGGAAAGAGACTCGGCCTTCGAGTTCATGTTCAGCATTTCCAAAGGGTTTTCACCAGTGCCAAACCTGATGCTGTCTACTTGGCCCCAGGCAACCGCCTGACGTTTCACAGTGGTCCATGGCCCTTTGGATGTGATCGGAAAAGCATAGCCAAGTTTTTGAAAGCCAGTGGATGGGAATGCCGGCCTTTACAGCCGATCCAACATGTGTCTGGAGGATTGATGTGGAGTGTTCAAGCTGTCCAGGAGCCTCCGCAGAATGTGCTGACCATGCAGCATGGCCAAGTAGTGATCACATGCCCCGACACCAAGCCCGCAATGCCTGAGGTGGACAGTGCCACAGTTGGAAATGCCAAAACGTTGGAGTTGTGCCGCCCCGCAGATGGACTTGCAGCCGACCCTTGGTTGACAAGTGACCCCTGGTCCAAAGCAGTTCAGCAAGTCACGCCAACACCAGTTGGACCTCCTGCTCCACATGTGCTCCAGGAACTGGAACAGCGCATCGAGAAGACCATTTTGGCCAAGATGCCTGCCACTGATCGTATGGAAGTCGATGACCAGGATCAACGACTTCAGGCGCTGGAATCCCAGTTCCAACAGCTTGCCAACCGCCAGACAAGCCTCGAGAGCACCGTGCAGGAACACCATCAACAGAGCACAGCCCAGGTGCAGTCGCTCCAGCAACAGATGAAGGTCCAGCTTGATCTCCAGACCCAACAGATGCAATGCATGCTCACTGACCAGATGGCCAGAATTGAAACCATCTTGGCCAAGAAGCCTCGTACCGAGTGAAGGCGAGGGGGCCCTGCTGCCAAGCCCACTGCCAGGGTGACCCCGGGATTTGTCAATCCCTTCAGGGCAATTTTGATGTTTCTTTTGATTTTGTCGTCGTTTCGCATTGGGGAGGCCCAAGTCCCAGGGCCTGACACATGGAAGTTGGGGATTTGCAACCCCTCAGGGCTGCAGGGAAAACACCATGTTTTGGGTAACCTGGATGCGGACGTCATGGCCGTTAGCGAGACACATTTGTCCAAGATTGCCAAGCGTAATCTTTCACTGAGTTTCCGAACCAACAGATCCCATTTCAAGCACCTGCTCACTGGAGCGTCCACTGCTCCCAGATCAACTGCATCCGATGCAGGCGCTTGGTCCGGAGTAGCCTTCGCATCATCGTTCCCCTGCAGGACGATTGCTGCACCATGGCCTGACGACCTTTTCGCTACAGGCCGTATTCAGTGTGCTGCATTCTATACGCCAGCTGCATGGATTTCGGGGGCAGTGATTTACGGTTATCCTGAAGGCCGTAATCACCCCCAGGCTCTCCCGAAGACTGAAGCCATTTTGGATTTTGCCTTTGAGCGCATGATGGCCCAACCCGGCCCTCGATTCCTTGCAGGGGATTGGAATTTCTCCGTCGATACCCTTGCTGTCGTTCCTAAGCTTCGGGCTGCTGGGTGGGTTGAGATCCAAGACTTGCAGTTTTCCCGCACTGGACGCCCACCTGAATTCACCTGTAAAGGGGTGTCCCGCAAAGACCATCTTTGGGTTTCCCCGGAATTGGCTCTTGGATTTTTGGACTTGCGCATTGATCATGAAGTCTTTGCTGATCACTCAGTTTTGATTGCCCAGTTTGTTGGTGGTGTTGCCCAACTTGAAAGGTTCACCTGGCCATGCCCCAAACCTGTGAAATGGCCACAAACTGAGACCGTCAGTGCCCCTGTTGACTTTGGTGTTCCACATGACCCTACGGCCCAATATGCTGAGTTGTGGCTGTGGGGGTTAGGGGTGTTGCTCCGTACTTTTCTGGTTTGGGGTGGTTCGGGGCAGACGCGAAAAAGCGAAAAGTCGAAAAGTAGCTGTTGATTCTTAGGGGCGGAGCCCGAAAACCCGAAAAGTAGAAAAGCCGAAAAATCGAAAAGTCGAAAAGTAGACACTTTTCTCGAAAAGTTGAAAAGTAACCACTTTTCTCGAAAAGTAGCTACTTTTCCCGAAAAGTAGCCACTTGTCTTTCCAAATTGTTTCTCCACTGCGAAAACTGGAGAGCAGCTGCACTTGACTTTTGGTTCCTTGAACTGACGTTGCTGTCTAGGCCGAGTTTGCAGGACTTGTGGGTTCACATATCCTTTTGTGTACCATTTGGTATCACCGCAGGATCTGTCCCTGCTTTGGCAGGGGCATACACGGCATGTGATCCGGACTTCTTGATCCAAATTAGTCTATTAATCCTGCCTGGCCAAATTGTTTTAGAAACAGCATGTTTCTGAGAGGATCTTGGTAAAAATATGTATGCAGTTTGTATGCAGTTTTTAATACAGTTTCCAAAACTACATGTACTTTATTTATATGCAGTTTTGATGAAACAACATGTAGTTTTTAACTGCATAAAAAATAAACACATATAAACTGCATATGTAACATGTACTGATTTTTGATCATTTTCTGTTTAAATCAGTCCAATCTTTGGATCTAATTTCATCCAAGAAGAAAGATAACTACATTATATCAAGGATGCAAATTTGGCCCAAAATCTCAACATTCAAGGCGTTTTTGGCCAAACAAAGGTTCAACAGTAAATCAAAATTAAAAGTGTTTGGATGAAATACACTTGAGATGATCTGCATAGTGGGTGGTTTGACTCATCCCCTTCATAGGCTGCCAATTTATCTGAACTTACTTGGGAAAATTCATATAGTGATAGTGGATTTTTGCACTTATACACGTGTCAGCTATATCTTCGGTTGTTTCTTATCCTTTGGGTTTTGAAATTGCACAGCATTCAAATTTCAAAAAGGTTTCAGAACTAAACCCACAATAGGATTGAAGTTGCAGCGCTGGTGACAGTGAACATAGTTCTTGCTACAGAACCTCACAAACAACAATACCCAAATAGGTCTCAGGTAGACATGTTCATGTTTGTGGATTTCTCATATAGTAGATAAAACCTCCCAGGTAACAACATGTAAATAAGTCAGAGGTGACCCGTAACATGTTTGTGCTAGCGCCGCCATAGGCATCTTGGCCGACAAACACAAATCACCTGAATATGAAAACCACAATTTACGCAGAGGTGAGCTGACACAAGTATACACCACTCAGGTAAATTGCAACCACACAAGAAAGTGAAACACAGAGGTGAATAGGCACAAGGTTACAACACATGTACATTGCAGGCGCGCAGACAAGCGAAAACGCAACGGTGATCGATACACAACATGTTCAGTGCATGCACACAAGCGCATGGAAAACATCTCGCAAGTGTGCATGACACAAATGACTCGAAAAAGATTCTGCACATACATGTTGATCTGAACAATCAACATTCTCATGTGCTCATTTTACAATCACCACATGTTCATGGTGGAAAAACAAAATATGTTTTAAAAAATGTGTCTTTTTAATTTAAGGTTTTAAGTGAATAGAATTTAGGTTATAATTTAAAGAAAAAGCATTTATTAGTAAATGTAAATTAAATGGGTATTGTCTTTATTTATTGAGCCAAGAGTAACCAAAAAAATACGTAAATTCTTGCCTAAGTAAATTTACTAATTTTCGAGACTCAGGGTATTTACACATTCCGACAAACAAGAACGAACTACTTGAAGATTCAATGCCTGAATCGATTCTGAAACATGTTTTTTTTTAAGAATATATCTACACATGTCTACGCATGTGTAACTCCAGTTTTGGTTTTGTTTTACACATGTTTTACATGTGTAAAACCTTAGTTTTTTTGGTTTTACACATGGCTACACATGGCTACACATCCCTACACATCCCTACACATGCATACACATGCATACATATCTCTACATCTCTCAAAAAAGATCTGAGATAGGCAGTTGTATGGCCTTAGGTTTTCCAGTCTCTGCGATGGAAGGGGGGCTCAGTGTTTGGCACCTCATACCAATAATATAATAATTGTCTAAGTAAACATTCAAGACATATTTGAAACTATATTTAATTTTATTTTCAGCCAAGTTTCTGATTTGATTATATGTCACATATGGGTATGTATCAACATAATGTGTCCTTTTTGGCTCCCACAATGCCAGGTTTGGTCCCCTTTTTCGTCTTTAAAATTGCGTCTTGAAACATCCCCATATCTTGAAACATACCCATATCTTTTCACCTTGAGGCCCAATGGGCGTAAGAGAATGCAGAAGGCTGGGTAAACATCTTTATATAAAAGTTTTGAAGGTTGCAGTTTGATAGGCGGCTCATTGAGCCGCATATGCAACTGCGCAGTGAAACTGAGAAACCGTCAAACCCAGAGTCTCAAAAATTGGCTAGATTTATGTAAATTTATTTACATTTTGGCCAGATTTTCGTAAATAGACGAATTTACGTACATATTTACGTAAATTAGGTCTGGAGTCTGGAATCCAAATTTTTACACGTAACCTTGATTTTCATATTAAGGATTGTTTTCAACATGTGTGCTTTGGAATTCATCTTGCATCCGTCAATCACCATAAAGATCACAAAGGGCACAGGGCCATATTAATTATATTATAAAGGGTGTTTCTTTTAAGTGTTTCAGTGATTGCTTAGGTAGTGCTAAAGCCATCCACAAAAAATGAGTCAAACATGAGGTCCTAAATTGGTCTTTTTGAACCCCTTTTCGCAGAATTTCAGGACACCTATAAAAAACATTAAAAAAACAACTCTGGCCATTTTATATTTTGACGTGGTGAGAACGAATTATTTTGAGCTAATTATGATGACTCTTGGGTGGGATAAAAAATGATGAAAAATGGATTGGGGTTGACAAATATTAAGTTTATTTAAGTTTGGGGCCAACTAGAAAATATCCAAACCCAGTACTCTCATGTAGGGAGATGTGAATTTTATATGTTTGAACCATGTTGGCAAATATGATCCTTCAATTTACGCTTGGGGCCAACTAGAAATGCTAAAACCCAGTACCCTCATGTAGGGACATGTGGATTTTATTTCTGAACAATGTTTTAATGTAAGAAGGGCCACACGACACCTTTAGGGTTTATATGTTATTGCACTTAATGTAAGAAGGGCCACGGTACCTTTAGGGTTTATATGTTGCTGCACTTAATGTAAGAAGAGCCATGACACCTTTAGGGTTTATATGTTGTTGCACTTAATGTAAGAAGAGCCACGACACCTTTAGGGTATATATATGTTGTTGCACTTAATGTAAGAAGGGCCACGACACCTTTAGGGTTTATATGTTGTTGCACTTAATGTAAGAAGAGCCACGACACCTTTAGGGTTTATATGTTGTTGCACTTAATGTCAGAAGGCCCATGACACCTTTAGGGTTTATATGTTGTTGCACTTAATGTAAGAATAGCCACGACACCTTTAGGGTATATATATATGTTGTCGCACTTAATGTAAGAAGAGCCACGACACCTTTAGGGTTTATATGTTATTGCACTTAATGTAAGAAGGGCCACGGCACCTTTAGGGTTTATATGTTGTTGCCCTTAATGTAAGAAGGGCCACGACACCTTTAGGGTTTATATGTTGTTGCACACCGAAGCACACCCAGCTGAGTTGCATTTAGATGCGCCGTATATCAAGTCAACTAATCAGACAATGAACTCAACGAGACACGAGGAGCACAGAATGAAGTGAACGAGACACTATATGCTGAGTTGCCCTTTGGCATCCGGTATTACTTGTTCGCTCTTGCGCTGCGCCTGCCACAGTGCCTATGGAACAACTTTACGCCCTAAGCAAGACCAAATTTACGCCCGGAGCGAGACCAAATTTACGCCCTAAGCGAACCAAAATTTACGCCCTAAGCGAACCCCCGCCCTAAAAATCCTGGCCATATGGCCATATTACATGTCATGAGATCGTCTGAGAATGTTTGATATCATAGTTGTCATATCTGTATAGCTGTTTGGAGCACAAAAATGAAAATGACATGCAGGATCATCATGTTCGTGTATTGTAGTTATTATCCCTATTGTAATTTTGGGAGTGCTGCATATGACCTAACATCTGCAGCACATAAAAAGTCGGTGCGGCGTTCAGCAACATTGACAGTCTGGGCAAGTCAAACGAAACTTGCAAAATAATGCAATATAAAATCGAAATCACTACATCATGATTCATACTCATCATAGAAGATTGAGCATAGGGAATGTGTTATTAAACTTTTCACTGAAACATTGGTTTTGCGATTTCAGATTTTGTCCTGTTGGTCAAGGTACAACATATATTTTAAAAAAAATATCATACCATTGCTTTTATCCTGTCCCCTAACCCCCCCTCTTCAAATCTATTTTACATATGGCCAAGATCCAAAAATACAATCCATGTTCCTCGGCACTAGGTTATATTATATGTATTACTATCTATATTTCATTTTTTGTCATGTACTAAACCTGAGTCACTCCAGCCATTTTTTGAGTTTTTTTTGTGCGTAGTGAACCTGCAGGATTGAATTTTGATGGTACAAACGGGTATAATTAAAGGTGGTGGGATGAAATACACTTGAGATGATCTGTAAAGTGGATGGTTTGACTCAACACCCTCATAGTTTGCCAACTTACTATATTGCCAACTTACTAACATAAAGTAAGGAAACTTGAGAAAAAAAACATGACCCAAAAAAACAATTCACAAAACATACGAAAAAGCTAAGTTGGCTAAGTAATTTATAAGTAGAATTAAGTATTTTTCTGCTATGTTTCCAAAAATAACTTAGAACACTTACAAAAACATATAGGTTTGGTTTTTGACTTGTAAGGGCTGTAACTTCACTTATAAAATACAACCTACTTACCGCACTTGCAACATGTTGCAACCTAGTTGCAAGATACCGTCAACTACGAGCAGGGACCCTTGAGGGTGATTCTAGAACCCCTACAGGGGTTCTACAATCATTTTCCCAGGGGGGGGGGCCCTGGGGATCAACTTGATGATGTTAGAACCTTGGCAGTTTGTGTTGGGGGGGTTCTGGAATCATATCACGGGGAATCAGGAATATGATCCTAGAACCCCTTCATTTTGGAGCCTTTCTGTTGTCAAAAAACGGAGTCAACAATTGCACCTAAGCAAAGCCCGCAATCTCACAAACTCAATTACCCGCCTGCTTCCTTTGCTCCCATGCTAATCCCCTTTTCCTATTTCAAACCCCCCTAATGAATAGAAATAGATCCCGGTTGTCATTTCCGGGAAATTTCAGGTTGGTCAATTTGATCTTTAATTCATCGCATTTAGAAAACATGTTTTGGGGTCAAGATCCCATTTGAGGGTTCATCTTATCATCTTAATACTAAAAACTGATTGGCTGGGACTGGTTATTACTCGCGTCCATGACATCATTTCATTTTTTGATTAGTACTTAAGGTTTCGATGTAGTTATCAGGAGAAAGCGTCGTAAGACAATTTTTGGCAATATGTCAAAAAAATAACATATAATAGTAGTTTTAAAGTATGTCTTAATCTGTTTTAAAAAGAACTTTCTGGCACCTGAATCAATTTGTTATTTTCCAATTCTTGTTCAAGGATTTTGCAGGATTGGGAGGTCTAAAATCATATCTATGGGCCTTTGTGACGACAAATCCACAGAATGAGTTGGGAGATAACATTTCAGAACCTTGTGTAAATCTCAACCGTTTCCGAGTAGTAATTAAATATAATTAAATCAAATTGGATTCCTCATTTTGGTTCAGAGGATTTTGCAGGAATGGCGGGTCTAAAATCATATCTATGGACCTTTGTGAAGACAAATCCACAGAATGAGCTGGGAGATATGATTTCAGAACCTTATCCAAAATTCAACCGTTTCGGAGTAATAAATCAAATTGTTTTAGATTTTTGTTCAGAAGGTTGTATAGGAATGGTGGGTCTAAGTTCATATCCAAGGCCCTAGTGAAGATAAATCCACAGAATGAGTTGGAAGATATCATTTCAGAACCGTGTGTAAATCTCAACCGTTTCCGAGTAGTAGTTAATTTTAATTAAATCAAATTGGGTTCTTCATTTTGGTTCAGAGGATTTTGCAGGATTGGGGGGTCTAAAATCATATCTTTGGGCCTTTGTGAAGACAAATCCACGGAATGAGCTGGGAGATATGATTTCAGAACCTTATGCAAAATTCAACCGTTTCGGAGTAATAAATCAAATTGGTTTCTTCATTTTTGTTCAGAAGGTTGTATA
>CAMXCT020004301.1:200000-275000 GCA_947184155.2 Cladocopium goreaui | reverse complement strand
ATGCTTTCCATGAACAATGGCAACGCCGATGGTGTCGTCATGACCATGTTCCCTTTTCACATTGGACCCAACTGCTCGACTTTGCCAAAAGGGTTGTCCGGCCTACTCCAGTTGCCCATCTTCAGCTTGACTGTGCTTTGCTGCGGGCTGAGATCAGCCGCAAGAAACGAACAGCGGCTACTGGGCTCGATGGAGTCAGCCGCAATGACCTCCTGATGGCTGATCAGGCAACCTTGTTTGGATTGACCAACATGTACCGCCGTGCTGAAGCTGATGGCACCTGGCCTCAACAACTTTTAGCAGGCAAGGTCCATTCTCTCGCCAAAACTGAGTCTGCGGCATCAGTTGGAGATTATAGACCCATTACAATTTTTGGTCTTCCCTACCGAGCTTGGAGTAGTGCCCAATCGAGATATCTGCTTCAGTTTGCTGAAAGCTGGGTCGATGAAAGCGTGTATGGAAACCGAAAGGGCCGCCAGGCCTCTGATTTGTGGACTTCTCTTCTCCAACAGATAGAGCAAGCGTATGCCACGGGCCTGCCTCTTGCAGGGATTTCTGCGGACCTTGAGAAGTGCTTCAATTGCATCCCCAGGTTTCCTGCTTTGTGCCTTGCCGTTTTGGTTGGTACTCCCCCTGAAGTCACCACTGCTTGGAGTGGAGCTCTTTCATCCATGTGCAGGCATTTCAAGGTTCGTGACTCATATTCTGCTGGGTTTCTCACGTCCACTGGTTTGGCCGAAGGTTGTGGGTTGTCAGTGTATGGTATGCTTCTTGTCGATCACCTCTTTGCTTGTTGGCTCCGGTTTCAAACTCCAACTGTGCAATGTTTGACCTATGTTGATGATTGGCAAACCATGACTCGCGATCCCTCTTTTGCAGTCAGGCAACTTGACCTTGTGGAACAGTTTGCTGGCATGGTTGACCTTACGGTGGATCGTAAGAAGACGTTTGGATGGGCTACCTGCCCTACCTTGCGCGCCCAGATGCGTTCTGCGGGCATTCGGGTCTTGCACCATGCCCGTGAGTTAGGTGGACATTTTGGAGTCTCCCGGCAATACACCAACCGCACTGTCACTCAAAGAATTGCTGACCTTGAGGATTTTTGGGGTAAGCTCCGTGCCTCCCGGGTGCGACATCAAGCTAAAGTTTTTATGCTGCGTGCCGTGGCTTGGCCCCGTGGACTTCATGCCATTGCCAGTGCCCCTGTTGGAGACCAGGTTTGGCTGGACTTACGCCGCCAAGCTGTCAAGGCCCTTGGATGGAAAAAGCCTGGGGTCAATCCTCAAGTGCTGCTTAGTTTGGTTGAGTGTGCTGTCGATCCTCAGTTTGTCGCCTTGCTTTGGACTCTTCGATCCGCACGTGTTCATTGCCCTTTGGACTTTTGGACTGTCAGTGTTGCCCCGTTGGCTCATGGTGATTTGGACTTGCCTCCTAACTCCCTTGCTGCCATTGCTCTGCACCGCATTCAATCCGTTGGGTTCTCTGTTTCCCGTCAAGGGTGGGTTCGTGATTGCTTTGGGTTTTTCTGTCCGCAGACCTGTAACCCTACAGAGCTTGAACTCCGTCTTCAATGGGCTTGGACTCGCGTTGTTGCTCAGAAAGTTGTGCATCGTACTGACTTTGCTGGCCTTGCCTGTGCTGACTTGGCAGCCACTCGACAGGCTATTAATCAGCTCAGCGCCGATGACCAAGCCCTCTACCGACTGAGTTTAGCTGGGGGCCTGTTCACCGAAAGTTACAAAGCTAAGTGGACTGAACAAGCAGATGCATGTCAGTGGTGCGGCCAGAAGGATACCCTCATGCATCGCTACTGGGAGTGTCCCCAACATCACGATCTCCGGCAACAGTTGGCTCCTGAAATCCCTGCCATTTTGGACTTGCTCCCGCCTGCCCTGTCGTTGCGTGGTTGGGCGATTTTCCCTCCTACTTGGCCGGCTTGGATTCGCCTGTTGGTCAGCTTGCCTGCCACTCCGCCTTCTCCTGTCGTTGCTTTTCGATTGGACGGTTGGAACGACGTTTTCACTGATGGCTCCTGTCTTCACCAAGCTTGCCCTTTGTATCGCTGTGCCGCTTGGGCCGTCACTCTCGCTCCACCGTTTACTGCTGATTGGACTCCGGGGGGTGCTGCTGTGGTGGGTGCTTCCTATCTGCCTGGGCTCTGCCAAACTGCATACAGAGCGGAACTGTTCGCTGTTGCTTACACCCTTCATTGGGCGGCAGCCCAAGGGGCACAAGTGCGCATTTGGAGTGACTGTCTTGGTGTCGTCAACAAGTTTGCTCTACTGGTTTGGGGTCACAAACGGTTAAATCCAACACGCAGCAATGCCGACTTATGGGTGTGGATCATGCAGTCTGTTGAGCGCTTAGGGAAGCAGAATGTCGCCATCATGAAAGTCCCTGCTCACCGAGATCTTCGAAGCCTCACAACCAGGTTTGAAATTTGGAAAGGAGTGCACAATGCTTTTGCGGACAGAGCTGCTCGCTTGGCTAACCAAGCGCGGCCTACATGGTTTTGGAAGTTTTGGGAACAACATGTTCAAGCAGTTACCATTTCTGCCCGGCTCTTTGACCAAGTTCGCAAATTACATTTGGCAGTTGGCCGCCGGCACGTACAGGGACAAGTCAATTTTTCAGGAGATCTTGCCCCTACACCTGCCCGGCCCACACGAATCTCTGATAAGCATTTTGATGTGAGTGGATGGCAAGGACAACCATTGCCAGTGACTTCCAGGTTGTTTGGGGCAGCTTTGACCATCAAGTTGCAGCGATGGTTTGATGCTAGACTGGTTTTGCTTGCTGATGCGCCTCTTGAATGGGTGTCCATCACTCAGCTGTACGTGGACTTTCAACTGACTTGGGGTCACCCAGGTCCTTTGCGAGTTCATGACCAGTGGGTTGATGTTGATCAGAGGCCGTATTTGGCAGCAGAGACATTTGGTTTCCGAGTTCGAGTACGTTGGTTCCGTCAGTTTTTGAAACAATTCTGGCGCGAAGCCCAGGTGACCTTGGCCCTTGAACAGTGTAGACCCCGGTCTGAAGCTTTACAGACGTTCCTTCCTGCTGCTTCGGTTCCGTGGGATACCTTGGCTCTTTGTCAGGTCGAAACTTGGATAACTGCTCAACTTAATGCACCTTGTGTCAGAAGTGCCAGTGTTTTGAAATCGCTGCCTTTAGCCAGCCGTGACCCGACCATGGCGATGGCTGTGATGGGATAGTTTCACCCCGAGAGCTTCGCCTCGCTCCCCCAACTGAGCAGGCGGATTGGTCGAAAACTTGGTCGAAAACTTGGTGGCTTGGAACATTTTTATTTTTCCATTATGTTTAACCATATTCAACCATATTTAACCAGCAAAATGTTTAGCAAAACTGGTTGGTGGTTGGGAACATGGCTTTTATGACTTTCCCATCATATTGGGAATGGAAAATCATCCCAACTGACGAACTCACTCCATGATTTTTCAGAGGGCTTGGTTGAAACCACCAACCAGGGAATAGTTGGAGGATCATTTCCCCGGGCCGTAGATAACATATCGCTGTTCGTTGGTTTAGAACTAAATTAACTATGGTTTCCGGTAGATATTTATCACACACATATATATATATATTCATATATCACATATCATATATGTATACATATATATATATAAATCTATAGTCGAAGAGGTTTCCAAACCAACAAACATTAAACTTGGGGCCGACTTGTAGGGTAGCAAGTAGTTTATCCATCCAGGCCCCCATATCTGCGGACAGCCAGTACCCTTCAGACCGTCCTCCAAAAGGTTCGCGGCACCGGGGGCGAGACGCACCGCGGCACGCGGCTTCGGGGGCGATTGCTTTACGGAAGCAGAGCAGCTTGGTGCAACGGATGGGAAGATGTTCCAGAAATGGGGGATTCAATGGGAGTTTTGCTGCGCAGCAAAAAAAGTCACGGTGAATGGGGGATTTGCTGGTTATTTTTATAGGTTACCAGATGGGTTGACATTAGATTACGCGTCATCGTCATACGTGCCATGATGGGGGCATGGTCATCCCATTTTGAGGATGTTCAGTATGGGATGGATCACAGCGCGTCAGAATCGAAGGATTCTAAGCAGCAAATCGGGGCTAGAAATCGCAAGGGATGGTTAGAAGTATTGTGCTGGGCCAGCAACTCCCTTGTCGCTGCATTCATCAGTAAAGGGTGCGTTAGTTTTTGGGATTTGATTTTGTACTTTCCTTGGGCATTGGTGCTGGTCATTGGAGACATGTTTGGCGATCAGTGAAATGGTGGCCTTCTGAAGTAGTGGAATGGCACTCTGTAGGGTTGGCCCGGCTCGTTACGGCTTCGCCAGGACGGCTTCGCTGCGGCAATATCAAACTATGTTCATCAACTTTATATTCCATGAAGTTCCATGTGTTTGTTCTCAATTTTCCGCAGCATTCATCGCAATGATGCTTAGTTATACACCCAATTGTTCATGGTTACCCTCTGGTAAATTAACATAGACCCTGAAACTGACCAATTTATAGTGGAAACTAGTCTTTCAACCCCCATCTGGCAGGGTCTATGTTAATTTACTGGAGGGTAAATCATGTGATTTCCTCACATAAACCACACAATATGTGTATTTCATCCCCATGTTGTTGGTGATATCCCACGGTTGAACGAAAAAAAATCCCATTCCCCATTCCCATAGAGGGCGCCCCAAAAAATGGTCCCAGTCATAAGTGCAAATCCCTTGCTAAAGCCTGGTTCCATTTGGGGGTGTTTGGTATTAGAGGGCATGGATTAATGATAGTTGGTTAATGTTGGTTAGTTCCAACAACAACTGATTGGTGGTTTGGAGAATAATCATCCCAACTGACGAACTCCATCATTTTTCAGAAGGGGTAAGTATACCACCAACCAGATATATTATGGGATATAATGGATTGAAAACGGCCATTTATAGTGAGTTTTCCCAATAAAAATTGTGATTTTCCATAGTTTTCCAAGGGGATTCAATGGGACAATATTCCCTTCTGCATATCCCATTGAATCCCCATTTGTTGATGGTACAAACATCATCTGGCTGGTGGTTTGGATCATTTTTTATTTTCCATTTCATATATGGGATGTCATCCCAACCCCATTGACGAACTCCATCATTTTTCAAGATGGTGAGTTATTGCACCACCAACCAGACTTTATATCATTATATAAATGGAGGTTTCCTAAGTCATGGGTTCCCCCCAGTCATCATCCATTGATGGTTTTTCCATGAAACCATCCAGCTTTGCTCTTGGGGATCCACCATTTTAACAAACTTCCAAAGATATCCAAAAATCCCATGGTAAACATCCAGTAGTTCCATAATACAATTACGTGTATATATATACATATATGTTTGTTATCTAATTTTTATGTTTAAACAGTTTAAACATATGAGTTTTAGTAATTTATCATTAACATCATCAACTATCCCGTATGTTTAAGCTGTTTTTTCCAGCCACTTCGACAAATTGACACATTGCCCTGATCCATGAGGTCATGATCAGCAACCCGCAGAGCGCCTTGGAGGGTAACCGCTTCATCACGACCGAGCCCTGTTCTAACCCTGGTTCATCATGGTTTATTTTAGGGAAATCATCACCTTTTATGGCCGAATGTTTCAGATTTTTCAGGTTAGTGAAATCTTCTAATTTACCCAGATAAATGGTTATACGTGGTTATAAATGTGAGATTATATAAATGAGGTTTTGTTAGTACTTATAACTGGTATGACTCGGGCCATAACTGTTGGGAAAGTTTTGCTGATGAAGTGTTTATTGCTGGAGAAATGATGTAAATCGATTGCAGGTTTTCTGTTCAGGTGAAATTGTTGTGTATAGTTTAAGACTAATAAACGATGGGATACAAGTGTTAAACATGATGAAACAAAAAACGAGCACGTTTTTTACGATGTCACCGACCACATATCGGTCAATTCCAGGTCAAAATTATTCAAAAAGTTTCAGCCCAAAGGGCGCCAAAAAATCCATACCAAGTGGATTTGCCCAGTTTGTAATTTGTGGAAAATTTTCCCATTACTTGGTGGTTCATCCCACTTAGTAAGTGGGTTATAACCCTAGTGATTTGCATGGGACAAGTAGGGTTAATCCACTTATAACTGGGGTTATAACCCACTTACTAAGTAGGGATAACCACCATTAGTACCCTCTGGTTATGACTAACAGTTTGCCATGGTATAGATGGCCCATAGAAATAGATGATTTTCCCAGCGAACTAAACCTCCATTTAGTCACAACCAGATGGTAAATCCACCTTCTACACGGACAAGCTTGTTATCTTCTGACATAACTCCAATTTCAAGCCATCTATATATGTAATCCTATCCCCCTAATTAATATTAAACACCATCGAAATGGGCCCGAGGATGTGTAAATTCCCCACGGTTTACAATATAGCTTCATGCTAGGGGGAAGGGAATTCATGTACCAAGTCTCACCAATCATATTCCATAAGCTTTCCATGGGATTTCTTTCAAACCATCGAATTTTCCATGGACTTTGCCCCACATCTCCGAATAAAGTGGGGATTTTTCAGCACTCAGCCACTGAGGCTCCTGGAGCTGGATGAGAAGATGGTAGATGAGAAGAAGGAGGTTGCCTAAACACCGTTGGTGTTTGGTTCACAAATCATCAACAAAAATGGCTTAAAAAACCAGCAGAACGTGAATATCCTCTGGTAATGTATATGTAGCAATAGGCCATCCTGTATAAAATGGAGCTAACTGAATACGTTTGAATGGGACAATCATTGCGCAAAATCGGAAATTGTTCATTGCCACGTTTCATTATCAGAGGGTATATATATATACACATATAATACAATATATATATATATATTACATATTTGTTAAGTTTCCATGACATATTGTATAAGTTCAATCAGATGGCTATGAGTTATGATGGGGAACACCTCTGGTTCCCTGTAAGATTTTCCTGAGAAAACCATTCCAGTGATTGGTGAAAAAATCAAACACGGGATACAAGTGGGCCAACCTGGGTGAAGAGATGTTTAATGGGTACTTTAATGCAATATATATATAATAGTTGTGTATAATATAAATATATATATATATAATCGGCAAATTTTCGCGTATACAAGAAGTGAACACAGACCTACAAAATTATTTCCCCCAACTTCTGAGGTTTTCTGTTTAGAAACCCATCCAACCACAGATACATCCACCAATGATCCCCCAATGAGCTAACTGAATCGAAATATGCCTTCCCAAGCTCGCTTTGCCGGCATCACTTGCATTTTCCAGAGCTTAAGTAAGGGTTCCAACATTAAAAATCAATGAGTGTTTCATTCTAGACATTCTCTGGGTCATAAATCTACCATTTATGGGTCATAACTTATTAGATCTTATTAGCATTTATTAGCCACAAATCCCATAATCTTGGGTTAGTATAGTCATAGTTATTATATGTTATTATAACCTCATCTGGTTGGTGGTTTGGAACATGAATTTTATTTTCCATTTCATATATGGGATGTCATCCTTCCCATTGACGAACTCCATCATTGAAGCTCGTAATAACACCGCGCCGCCCATTCGTTTAGTATTCCATGATCCCCCATGAGCCATTTAAACAGCTTTCACCAACGAAAAAACGATGAGGAAAAAAAAACGATAACGTTGGTTATTTGAGTTATGTGAATGATCTGTGTCAAGACTCTGGAAATCCAATCGTTCTGCCGCTATGCTGGTGCTGCTGGTCCCTTCCTTTCACTGTTTGTTGTCGTAATGGTGCGCCAACGAATGCGTGTGAGATTCTGCACCAGGAAGGGGTTGTGGGACATGGAAAAGTTAGCTCGCATATGGTTAAACAGGTTGATGTGATAGAATTTGGCTGGCAGCCGCGGCAGCCGCCATTCAATGTTTGTTTTCATTTTGTAGCTTGTTGCCGGTTCCTGTCCACAGCATATTGGAGCCCTGTAGGAGTATGAAGTGGCAGGCGTTTCGATTAGCCACGGCTGAAGGGGAACGTAAAACGAAGTTTGAAGCGGTGGCCTGATCGGCCACAGTTGGAAGAGGTGCCAGATTCCTGCCGCAAAGGCGCAACGCTGAGGCCAGTCTTTGTTGGGCAGAGGTGCCATCCTGTCCGTCCAGCAGCTCCTCGAGTTCCAGCAGCGCAGAAGATTCTGCCAGCTGAGGGAAAAGTGCGCTATCCATGCCATGGCATCATTTTCCAACCTTGCAGATGCAAAAAAAAACCCGAAAAGACAGGTGTAAATCTGGCGGTTGTGAGCTATTATGAATTCTTTGATCAAGGTGTGAAGCCGGCGCTTGGGAAAACGATAAGAGGAAAAAAACGATAACGTGTGGAAAAACAATTGCACAGGTATCGGGGTTTTTACAAACCCCCATATTTTTCAAGATGGTTATTGCATCACCAACCAGTTCTAGATCCTACTAGAATTCTATTGGCATGGAAAGTATTCATTTCTGGAAAAACACGTACTTTCAGTTTTCATTACTCCTCTGTTCACATTCATGGGGATTCAACGGTTAAGCCCAAGGGTGAGCCACCCAAAATATTGGTTGATAAGCCATCAATCAATGGTTGTTGGTGATTTTTCGACCTCACATCCCACAGCCAAAGAATTCAGGTTTGTGTACCCTTATTAAACCCCTATAACAAAAAAACCCTGTTAAATCCTAAGAAACCCCCATGGGAAACACTTCAAGATATTCCAAAAAGGTCACCTTCAAGCCAGAATTCCAGCGGTGGTTTCCTGAGGGAATCAGCCCATGTTTGTTCAATAGGGGAACGGCTAAACCTTGGTAAACCATGGTAAGCCCAATGCCATACAAGGTGGTGCCCCATAGTTAGCTAAGTTGGTTTATAAGTCCCATAACTATGGTTTATGGCAGATATAACTATAGTTAATGGGCTTTATAAACCCACTAACAAAACTGGGGGGCACCATCCTGTAGCCTCTGGTAAACGTTTACAGTTTGCGAACTTGAAAATAGCCATAGAATTGTCGTTGATTTACCCCAAAAAAATGGTGATTTCCATCGTCCGTTTTGGATCAAGATGGATCAAGATCCGAATCGTTTCCCATTGCAGCTATTTAATATGTTTCTTCCAAATGCTATACCATGATGTGCCATGATCAAAAGTTTGAATTCTGTATGTGCCCATATTGGGGTAGGGTCATCTCGTCCGGAATCGGGAATGACGTTCCGCGAATGGGGAAACATAAGGGTTCCCATTTTGGTTGACCGTAACCCATATACTGTACCATGTTCCTGGACCACGGCACACATATGGCTACACGATAACCTCGACAACTGGGACGCACATCAAAGTAGAAAATTATACGTATGTATATATATACACACATATATCTATATATTTATACATATATCATATATCTATTAATATATATATATATGTGCATGGGTTAAAACCTATCAATCATAGTTTTTCTTGGTTAGAAACACATCCATAGATCAAAAAGGATGCCCTAAAAAAATCCCAACAAAAATCCCATCTCAAAAATTCATAAATCCCAGTAAATCCCGGTAAATCCACAGAAATCCCAGCAATCTTAGGGGTTTTCACAGGGCTTTTCACATACCCTCTGGTAAACATACAAAAAACTATGAAAAACCACCATGTTTAATGGGAAAATCCACTATAAATGGGCCATTTTCAATAGCTATGCTAAATTACCAGAGGGTATGTTTTTTTTTCACTGACCCAGATTCCAGGCCTCAGATGTCCCACGAACGAAAATGATGCGATCAGAGCATGCCCAGAAACACAGGCGCAGCAGCCCCACGTTTCTATAGATAGGTGGGGCCCTCTAGATAGGTAACTATATACATTATTATTCTAGATTGTTATCATTATTGTATATTACACTATATCAATATTATATATTATATATTCTAAATTTATTATTACCATTTGTTTCTACTATCAATATTTTTTAATATCATATTATCATTTAATAACCAGCAGAACTATGGTCTTTCTGAGTTGTTTGGTATAGTATCCTATGGTTATATCACTGAGGGGTACCACCTTTTTGCATTGTTAGACTCGAGGTGTTGGTGCAGGTTGGCCTTTTTGGTCAACCCCGATGTGCTTTAACAAAAAAACAAGAGTCTTGGTTGAGTTGTATGGGCAGATGGTGTCCAGCTACTACATTTTGTGAGAATTTTGGAATTGGGATACTGCGACACTGTGAGACTACGAGTTTGATGAACTCAGGACAGAGTCAATATTAAAGTGGTTGGTGGATTAGTGGTTTCACATTTTTAAGGCTGATTTTCCATCCAACAAATGTGATGATGATCCAAGATGAAATTTGGAACTTCTTGAAGCTTTGATAGCCTTTGGTAGCTTAACGTAGCTATGGAAAATGCACCATTGTGAATCAGCGATTTTCCATGGGCTATGTTGAATCACCATTGTTGGGGTGCGAGGGTTCCACTAATAAGTGCTTATATAACTTATGGAGCTCATGGTTTCTGAGTGGGTAATTATTGAATAGGGGAACTCATAGAATTGGATTATGGGAAAATTTACAGGAAAGCCCTATCTTTGATGGTAAAAACCATGGTTTCTGGTTAAGATTTTCCCCAACAAACCAATCCAGTGAGGAAAGGGATGTGTTCGTGTTTGGGGGTGCAGCTGGCAGTTGGCATTTTTTTAAAGTAGAACGATGGGATTCTAACCACTGTTGGGAGATGGGCCCCCTGTACCAACTACAATAAACTACCATCTGGTTATTTAACATAGCCATGGAAAATCACCATTTTTAATAGGTAAACCATCTATTTCTATGGGCCATTTTCCATGGTTACGTTAAATAACCAGAGGCTATGGTGAACTGTTGGAACTGCACCCAAAAAAAACCGTGTTTGTAGAGTAGAACCACCGTTAATCACTGAAACTGAAAAACCCCGAAGTACTTGGTGCCTCATCCCACGAATCGTAAGTAGGTTCTAACCCCAGTGATTTACATGGGATTTTTGGAGCGGGTTAATCCACATCAATCACTGGGGTGAACTAACCCACAACCACGATTCGTGGGTAGTTCGCCACCAAGTAGGGTCAATACAGACGGATTTTCATGGATCACCCTGGGTGTCATGAAACGTGGCGTGCTAGAAAATCCCCCGCACGACGTGAAGGTTTTGATTGGAAAATCATCAAACTATTGCTGGTGGATTTGACAAAAACACGCCATGTTTGATGATTTTTTTGGCTCAACAGAAAATTCTAGGCTCAACAGAAAACATAGGAGGTGCCAAGTATTACCCATGACGGATCCATGTATGCCGTATATGGTAACATGGATCCCATCAATATACCCCAGTCATGTTAGCATATATACCAGCACCATGGATCCGTCATGGGTTAGGATGTGCCAACTGATAGCTATGCCAACTGATGTGGCTATGCTTTGATCATTTTCCGAACGGCTTTTCCTAGGGATTTTCCACATCTATACAATGTGGGGCCCCCGTTCGATAGCTAAGTTGGTGAACATAACTCCAATAACTATGGTTTATGGTACGCAAATAACTATAGTTAATGGGGTTTATAAACCAACTTACAACTGGGGGGCCCCACATTGTATGAGTTTATTCTTAGAAATTCGCTGTCGATTACAGTGTAATGTCTTGGGTTATGTGATATTTTTCCATGATATTTCGCATTATTGATGGTTCCATCAAAACCGAGTCCATTTATAAATGGGTACCCTCTGGTAAACTAACATAGCTATTGAAAATGGCAATTTATAGTTGATTTTCCCATTAAAACTTGTGATTTCCATAGTTAGTTTACCAGAGGGTATGCCATTATAAACCATTATGAACCATTATTAACCATTATTAACCATAGTTATGCAATGTTATGCCATAGTTATGTTAGGTTATTACAGGGTAATTAATTACCAGAGGATATTGTTGATTCAAGGCCACAAAAAAAAAAACACCGCAAACCGCAAACCGTTCGGGCTCAAGAGTTGTGCGTGGCCATGCGGCAGACTCCAATGGCCAGATGGGCGAGTCAGATCATTGAACTCACTTAGCGCTTAGCGGTGCTTACTGAAATAGATACATGTGAGTAGTGTATGATATATCTAGACATATACACTACTGTACATAGTTATGTATAATATATATATATATATGTATATGTATATATGTATATATGTATATATGTATATATGTATATATGTATATATGTATATATGTATATATGTATATATGTATACAGACACTGTAAATAGTTATGATATATACGTATGTGATTGTATGTCCCTCATGGATTTCAGATCAGTTTGAAGCATTTTTACATCCGAACTTTGCTTTCCTGGATGAGAGCGATACGAAAGGCCAAAGACGCTGGATCTGCGGGATATGACGAGACGTGGGCTGATGAAGCTGAAGCTCAGAAATATGAGCGCCTGATCCTGGCAGTTGAAGATTGATCATCATAGCTACAAGGTGGTGCCCCAGTTCGTGAACGCTAAGTTGGTGCACATAAGTCCCATTAAACCTATCGTTTATGGCAGATATAACGAACTAGTATTCATGGGGTTTATAGACCCACTTATAACTGGGGGGCACCACCTTGTAGCCATGGTATAGATGGCCCATTTATAGATGATTTTCCCATTAAACCCTCCATTTATAAGGGATTTTATAAACCCACTAACATCACTGGGGGGCACCATCCTGTACCCATAGCTGTGTCATCAAAGGTAGCAGTGAAAAATCCCCCCATTTTTTTTTTGGGAGTTTTCCGGCGCGCCATGATACGCCATGCAACTCATTAGAGGGTACCCTCTGGTGAACTAACATAGCAATGGAAAATGGCCATTTATAGTGGATTTTCCCATTAAAAATGGTGATTTTCCATTGCTATGTTAGTTCACCAGAGGGTACCAGATGGGGTTTCAGCCTCATGTTTAAGCCACAAGTATGTGGGTTGTGTACATGGCAGATAGACCTAATACCCATAGGAGATTGGGTAGGTTTGACAGTGCATTTCCTGATTCCGTTAGTAATATCTCTTGGTTTGGTTTTGTCCAAATATGATGAATACCCCAACATGCCAATTTTCACTGGAAACAAAACAACGGTAACCTACAAAAGGTTGGTGATACTGTCAGTCAAATCCTTTCTTGCGGATGAAAGGTCCCAAGAACAATCAGAAGCAAGCCATGGTTGATCATCATTTCCCCATTGAAATTGCCATTGGAAGTAAATCCAGCATTTCTAGGTATATCTTGGACTCGGACTTGAGTCGATACTTCTTTAGTACTTTGATCATTTCTAAGTCTATGGTAATATAATGTAATATATGAGAATTGATAATATACATAAACATATATAGAATCTGGTTGGTGGTTTGGAACATTTTTTTTCATATATTGGGCATAATCATCCCAACTGACTTTCATATTTTTCAGAGGAGTTGAAACCACCAACCAGGAATGATATACACATATTAGTGGATTAACTAGTGGATTAAATCTTCCAACTATATGTCCATTTATGGAACAGTGTTGTGTCAATCTTTTGCTATGAATGGGGGATCAATTCCACCTACAAGGTGGGGCCTCCCAAAAGAATCTACCATAAACATCCATAAACCATCATAAACCCCATAAACATCCAGAAACCATATGGTGTTTGGAGTTCTAAGCCACAAAACATCACAAAGCAAAACAATGTCTACTGCTTACGTATCTCAGATTGGCCATGATTTCCGAAAAAATCCACGGGTCCATTTAATTGGCCAAGATTTTCCCCACGACACCGCCATGTTTGTTCGACCATTTTTGAAAGGGACAACGGTTTCTGATGGGTATTTTTCATGTATTTTCCATTCCTCATGCTAAAGAATATATATATATATTATATTATATTATATTATATTATATATATTATATATTATATATATTATATATATATAGAATCCACTGTTTTCTCTTAATCAAGATCACCATTAAATCCCATTTAATCACCATTTTACCCTTGGTTCCCCTGTTTTTTTTGGACCTTCCTGGAAAACCGTTGACCGATGATGGATTTTTTTCAGCCACCAAGGTGCATGATCTGCAAGTGCGTGGCACGTTCCGCCCTCGCGCCAGCTTGTTGCTAGAAACAAACACAGGATATGGGGGTGGTTCATCCCAGTGATTTACATGGGATAAGGAGCGGGTTAATCCACTTATAACTGGGGTTATATCCAATTATATGATATATATATATATAGATATCTGGGTAACAAGAACAGGATATGGGGGTGGTCAAAACCTATTATCAATTTTAATGGGCCGAACATCAATTTACCAACTATTTTGGGGTTCACTAGGTGCCAGTGTTTTGACCAATAGCCATATGACCAACCGATATGGAGTAGATTGGGACATATTGGATTTAAATGGATACAATATGGATACAATATGGATACACACATTTTGGTAAACTATATAACATAATGGCTAGGTCAATCTTGGATGGGTAGAAACTAATCCTTTAGTCTTTTGGTATCAATGGGATTATCTACGTTCACCAGCCAAGAATTTGTTATTTTTTGCAGGGTATCCAAGATTGGCCATGACATGACCAACGATATGGAGATAAGTTGGGGGTTACCCCTGGTAATTTAATATAGCTATTGAAAATTGCCCATACAAATAGTTTATTTATAGTACCTATTAAAAATGATGATTTTCGATGGCTATGTTAGTTTACCGGAGGGTAGCCCAACATGTTGTTCATGAGGGACACATGATGTGAATTCAGGCAATGTCCAGGCTGCTCTTTCAAGAGACATATAGATCAGGTTTGAATTTTGAATGATTTGAATGGTTGGTATAATCATCAATGGAAATTTCAGGATCCTAAAATGGAGGTACTGTACCATATAAGGCCATATTTTGGGGGGATATTCCCGTGCATAGGCCTTACAGAGGCCTTATATATGGTAGGTACCTCCAATTTAGGTTCCTGGAATGGCCATTGAAATCATGCCCAATCCCTCATTGATACCCATCCCCCTGTCATGGAAACCATGAACTCCCTGTATTTTCCCATCAAACATTGGAATTATATCAACCCAAAATCGCTCCCAGCCATCCCCTTAGCCTGAAGGGCAAACACTGTACATCCTCCCCTTCGAATGAGGGTTTTTTTTCCGCCCCTAGTTCTTTTTTTCCTTATTCCATGGGAATTTGTAGGTGGTAGGAGGCAGTTTTGATCTTTCCCATACTGCTGGTCATATCTCCATTATATCCCAACAAATAGTTGCTTCAATCCCAATACCGTTTGTATCCCCATGTGAAACAAATACTTGGCTTAATCCCTTCCCGTACCCATTATATCCTAGAGCAAGGGGCCCCTTCCAGTTGATTAGTTGGTAAACACAGCCAGGCTCACCGTTGGATTTAGGGTGGATATATGGGTTTGTCTGAAAATCGTGGACCCCACGAACCAGTGCTTCATCATCATTTGTCCATATTGTTCCCATATTTTTCCTATGAACAACTTGCCACAAACATTGGGGGTATCCAAGAAAACAGGCAGCCATGGGATTACCCTCTGGTAAACATACAAAAAAACTTTGGAAAATCACCATGATTAATGGGAAAACTCACTATAAATGGCCATTTTCAATAGCTATTTTGACATAACCAGAGGGTAGATGATCCCAATCCCGTCCCCAAGGAAAAACAACGACAAACTCCACCAGGTTGTGGCGAGCTTTTCTGTGAGCTCTGCTGGGTGCGATGTCAAGGCCGAGAAGCCAGGCGCCCATGCGCCATGGCGGCGCCATTTTCTGGGGATGTGACCCCGGCAGTGATGTGAACGTTGGTTTATAAACCAAAGTAACTATGCTTATATGGTTCATGAACCGTAGTAACTATAGTTATATGATTCATAAACCAAAGTAACTATAGTTATATGATATATATGGTTTACTTAGCATACTTTGTCGGTACGTTCGGTCTGTTCCTACGGTACGTTCGGGAACGGGCGTTCTTAAGCCGTACGTTCCTTGAGTGTAGAATGGTCACCATGTCGGAGTTGCATTAGTAAGATGATGAAAAGCCGAAATGGCAATGGCATCAGACGTCAATGACAAAGAACCCTATTTGCATTTTGAGGTCCTCTAAAAATGTAAATGGCTTATGCTCGAGTTACTGGGGAACAGAATTCGGCCTAACTTTAACTGCCGCTGCTAGTTCCAGAAAAGGATACTTGACAAGATGCATGGCGTAGCAAACCTGACAACTGAGCAGTTTAGGACGGATTTACATTTTGAGAGGCCTGAACAATGTAAATAGGTCTCTGCGCCCATTGGAGTTCATCACAAGGACCGGAGCGGAGACTTTAGATTTAGACCAACTATAACCGATTTACATTTTGATGGGCTTTAAAAATGTAATGGGTATTGTTTTTGCTGCATTGCAGGGATTTCGAACATGAGAGTAGAGTACTTTGGCTTTCTTACCAGCCGTGGAAAAGTTCGTTAACCGCACCGAAAAAAAACACCACGGCCGACTAGCGTCCGAGACAGAACGGGACCTAGAGATGACCCATTTATATTTTGAACGGCTTTGAACATGTACCCTCTGGTAAACATACAAAAAACTATGGACAATCACCATTTTCAATGGGTAAATCAAATCCACTATAAATATTGGTCATTTTCAATAGCTATGTTAAATTACCAGAGGGTAAATGGTTCCTCTTTTGCGGGATTGTAGAGTAGAGTAGGCTAGAGTAGAGTGGCTAAGAACTTCTGACACTCGCACATGCGGTAAAGAGAAGTGAAGATAGTGCATCCGACCACACAGCACCCTGGCTGTGAGATTTTCGAGAGTAAATGGGACCTAGACATGATCCATTTACATTTTGAGGACAGCTGTGTTTTTCTAGGGTCCAAGTATCTGTTTTCACCTATGTTTTCCCTAGAAAATCAGGTGAGCCAACCTGACCCGGTAAACTCGTAGAAGGATTTTTGAGGGGCTTTCAAAATGTTTTCATGCACATTGTTTGGCCGGAAAGTGAGACTGAAGGTCTAGGACTTTGGCTAAGAACCGCCGACATTCGCACTTTGGCGGTAAAGAAGTTAGCACATCCGACCACATAGCAATCCCTAAGGATCCATGTATGGAATATTTACCTACATTGGGATTATTTTAAATTACTTTAGGGGTCAATGTAGGTAAATATTCCATACATGGATCCTCTGGGAATCTGGCCATGAGATTTTTCGACACGAAATGGGACCTAGAAATGACTCGTTGACGTTTCGAGGGGTTATGAAAATGCTATGAGGTCATCTGCTGTTTTCCTGCAGCACAGCAGCCGAACCCCCAGTATACACATATATATATATATAAGTATCTGCATGTATATAAACAAAACTTGAATTCCACCAATAGTCAATTGGAATATATATCTATAACTTGGTGGAATAGTGGATACTTATAACTTTAGCCTATTGGATAGTAGTCTATAACCATATATATATATCTATAACTTGTAGCCAATAGTTTGTGACTGGTTCTTCGAAGCCGCGAGACTCTCGTGGCAGCCGCGCGTTCGTTGTTTTTTTATGGCTTAGTTTTACCCCATGAGTTTGTCAAAAATCTCAAAAAAAACATAGTCATCCCCCCAGTCACCATTTTTATGACGGTGCTATGTTTACCATTCCCAGTCATGGGTAGTTGATGGCATTGTTTGAACCACATTAGTTTTTTTTCACTCGTTGTGAACTGTGCATCCACCTAGGGATGCTTGGGGAATCGAATAGAAATCCTCCGTGGTCAGACATGGGGAAATCCCGGCGATGGGTACCCTCTGGTAAGCATTTACAGTTTGCGAACTGGAAAATCACCATCTTTAATAGGAGTTTCAACTAAAAAAGGACCATGTTCAATAGCTTAACTGTTAAATTACCAGACCAGAGGGTAATGGGAAAATCATCGATGAATTCTCCATGGCCATGGCCATGATTACCAGAAGGTATTCCAGTCACCAATGAAAACTAACTCCAATGGCCCGAGCAGAGATGGTATCTGGATGTATTTGGTAAACTGACCAAACAAAACTGGGATAGTAACTAGCATAGAAAGTTCAAGCAATGCGAACCTATAGAGAGTTGGATTTCACCAAATGTTAATCACAAGACACGAAATCAACAGTTAATCAGTTCGTTTGTTTTCGGTTAACCCCAAATAGTAAATAGGTTATACCCTCTGGTAAACTATGGACAATCACCATTTTCAATGGGTAAATATCCACTATTTCTATAGGCTATGTTCGAGTTCGCAGTTCCTGTAACAGTCATTACCAGAGGCTACAGGATGGTGCCCCCCAGTGATGTGAACGTGGGTTTATAAACCCCATGAATACTAGTTCGTTATATCTGCCATAAACCATAGGTTTAATGGGACTTATTTGCACCAACTTAGCTAACTATGGGAAAATGGCCATTTATAGTGATTTTTCCCATGAAAAATTGTGATTTTCCATTGCTATGTTAGTTCACCAGAGGCTAAGCCCAGTTAGAACTCCCCCAAGTTGCGACGGGGTGAACCACCGGCGATACGCACAGGTGTCCACACTGCCGTCAGGATACTGTCCTAGCAGATGCGGTCCCTTGATATGGCACACGTTGGGAAATCCTCGTGGAAAATAGGAGAAAACCACTGGAAAATTTGCAAACATATGTGAACATCCACCAATTACCCATAGGATTTATGGTATATATGATATATATGTGCTAACATGACTGGGGTATATTGATGGGATCCATGTTACCATATATGGCATACATGGATCCTATGGGTTATAACTTGAGGTTTAGTTTGCTGGGAAAATCGATCGAACTAAATGGGGTATTTTCCAGCTGGCCATGGTTCATTGCCGGAGAGTATGGGTTCAATGTGATAACCCAATAGTAAGTTGTTTTTCTAATACTGTTTTGGACAACCCCCTGCTACAATTGGTTGAATGGGGTATGGTTTATTATTGTTGTTATTCTTTGGCGCCCTGAGAACCACTTGAGGGTAGCCACACTTTGACTTCTACCTCTACCATGTCGTTTTTGGGGTTCCCTGCCCACTATGCTGATTCATAGAGGTGTATCTCGATCGCAGGACGGTAGGAACAGGAATTTGTTCAGGGCAAAGACTGTGTTTGTTTGAACATGTGGTATATTGTACATACCCCGAGAAAAAACCGGTGAATCGTCATATTACCCCATGAATGGTAATGTTGTGGGTATGCACCAATTTGTGACACACCGAACTGAGTAAACACTGGCGATAGTTTTTTTTTTTAATCAATTGGCTACACACATAGTGAACACAGCAAATACTGGAAAACTCAATGTTTTTTTGGTCGGTGAAAATGGGTTGATTGGTGATTCTAAGATTCGATGCCTAAGCCAACCTGTGTCAGTCCGTCTGCCACAAAAAGAAGTAGGATCCAGAAAAAGTTTGTCATGGTGACTAGGGGCAAGTTAGTCAATTCCTGCCTTAGTTTGACCTTGTTTTGGGACAGTGGTATGATACATATTATTGAAAATTAAGGCCGAAGATTTGATTCACGGCATCTTTCGAAACAGTTTGACTCCTCTTCCAAATACCTTTCGTTTTCTCGTGTGCTTTAATTACAACATGAAACCCCTACAATTTGGGGTCCAGCTACAAGTTGGTTTATCGATTTATGATGATTTATAAACCCCATGAACACTGTATAATTTCAAGATCTTATATAATTGTAAGTATGTCAAACCGTAGTTATTGGAGTTATTCAGCATATTAGCTGCAGAAACCACCCGAAACCTGTGAACTAAGCCTGGGGACAGACCTAATTTTCAGACAGAGCCTTAAAAAAGGATCTCGTTGGCAAATTGATTGCTACGGACATCCGTTTTTTTTTCGAAAGTGATCCGATAGGTAAGCACCCCAGAAAGCTGATCGAGTGCAAAGATTGCGGAGCTCGAACGATTGGAAGCCAATCTCTGTACAGCTATAGCATGCTATAGCTATAGTTATTCCAAGGATTTGGTGTTTTTGGTAACAGTTACAGGAGCCCCTCATATATTTTAGGAGAAGATAGGAGAAGAAAGCATGACTTCCTGCAATTTGTCCCGTTTTTGTATCAATCCATTCAGCAATTTTGCAAAATCCTGCTGTCGACCACTGGTTGGTGGTTTGGAACGTGAATTTTATGACTTTCCATATATTGGGAATGTCATCATCCCAACTGACTTTCACTCCATGATTTTTCAGAGGAATAGGTATACCACCAACCAGCTATAGTAGTCATCATTGATGGGATGTCATCCCAACCCCATTGACGAAGTCCTCATATTTTTCAAGATGGTGAGTTATTGCACCAGCTGCTGTCGACCACATCTGAGGCGCACAAAGATAGAAAGATGATTCAAAATTTGGAGATTCACTGCAACTCGGCTTTGTCAAAAGAGTTGCAGCGCAGATGATCAGGTAGCAACCTATAAGTGTTTGAATTCTATGGTTTATGGTAGATATAACTATAGTTAATGAGTACTGATTGGTGGTTTGGAACATGAATTTTATGACTTTCCATTCAGTTGGGAATGTCATCATCCCAACTGGCAAACTCATATTTTTCAGAGGGGTTGGTATACCACCAACCAGAAAAAATCGGGTGGATTTGTATCCAGCTTTGCCGAACATGGTGATGTGTACCAACATTGCTCCAGCCAGCCTGATAGATAATTACATGATTCCCACTATTTGGCAGGGTTTCTCCAACTCACAAATGATAGCCACAAGGGGGGTAAATGGGTTATTTTATCCTCTGGTTATGTCAAAATAGCTATTGAAAATGGCCATTTACAGTGGATTTTCCCATTGAAAACGGTGATTTTCCATAGTTATGTTAGTTTACCAGAGGGTACATTTCGATATTTACCCAATCTTTACCCAATTTACCCCTGTACCTGGGGTGTTTGCAGCAACCCTTTGGCTCTGATGTGTTGGAGGGTGGTACATGATCCAGGATGTGCCATATGCAGAACATATATATATATTTATATTTATATATATATATGTGTTTGACTCTGAACAAATAAAATGGTACAAGGTGGTGCCCCCGTTCGATAGCTAAGTTGGTGCAAATAACTGCAATAACTATGGTTAAAAAAGGTGATATATCTATAGTCTATAGTATTCATGGGGATTATCAACCAATTTATAACTGGAGGGCACCACATACCCCAAAAACATCCACTTGGGGATGTAGTTGAGGTCATAAATGGACCTCTGGGGCTCCAACCGAATCTTTCACAAAACCATGTCATTACCCTCTGGTAGACATGCAAAAAGCTATTGAACATGGCATACATGGCCATAGAAATAGTAGATTTACGGATTTACCCATTAAAAGCATGGTGATTTTCCATAGTTATGTAAACGTTTACCAGGCCTGGTACATCACCATGTGGTTTATCCCCCAGAAACTGCGCAAGGTTTCATCCGCGCAAGGTTTGCGGAAGTGTTGGCTGCTTGAATCCAACCCATGTTTCAAGCATAAAACCATAAACTCCGTTTGTCATCCCACTATATTCCAATAATATATACCCAAATTCCATCACATATTCCCATAAGAATCATAACATAATTGTTCTTTTCTTCCACTTCAACCCATATATTTTTTGGTGGTTAGATATCTAGTCTCCAGTAGTTTTTTATTCAGTCCTCCAGGTAGCTATGGCTGCGGCGATGTTCATCGACTTGGAAACAAAGAAAGGCAGGGGCACTGGAGGGCAACAAAGAATTGGATCGACTGGGTGAGTTGGTGGCATCTGAGCATGAAAAAAAAAGGATTTCATCGACTCGAAAATTGGAGATTTAACATGATTTACCCTCGGGTAATTTAACATAGCTATTGAAAATTGCCATTGAAATAGTCAGTTTTTCCCATGAAAAATTGTGATTTTCCATAGTTTTTTGTATGTTTACCAGAGGGTAATCATTGAAAATAGAGATTTCAACTGATTTCCATGGATTGCGCCATCCAAAATGACCTTTTTCGGTCTGGGTTGAGCAGCTGGATGGATAGCTTAAGGTACAAAATGCAGGGTGTCCAAGATGGGGTTTCCCTACATTTTTTTCGATGAAGCTGCTACAAAACAACAACTGGTTGGTGGTTTGGAACATGAATTTTATGACTTTCCATAGATTGGGAATAATCATCCTAACTGACTAATATTTTTCAGAGGGGTTGAAACTGCGAATTGCATATTCCCTATTTAGCATTCATGTCATGACTTTGCAATTGTCATTTCAATCAATGGGCATTTCACCATAGCCCTTTTTCCAAGCTCAAAGATCGGTCGGAAGACCGGTGAGTCCAACGTGAAGGACTTTGGAAAGAGAGTTAAAAGCGCAGGACCACTTGTCTGACCGTGGAGGACTTTGTGTGTCTACCGCAAGGAGTTTGAGGTGTGGACTAGTACCTGGCTTTTCTGGCCGCAGAGGTGTCAGGACTGTCAGTGCTAGTACCCCCGATAATATTACCCGGGTGAACCTGTCGCGAACAGGTTATGAGCCCAACGCATGGGGACTCTGCTGAAATGATGCTCAGAAGAAGAAGGTCTGAGCCTGATGATGAAGAGTCAAAGAAAGACCAAACAGCGTCAAGCACCCGGGCAAGCGCGAGGAACCAAGGGGCAGAGATGGCTCTAGTGGCAGTGGATAGGGAAAGGGTTGGAAAGCCTTCACCAAATGGTCCTGTTGGGGAAGATATGAAAACCCCCTTGCCAATAGAAGACTTTCCAGCAGAACCTGTAGGATCCCCTAAGGCCCTAGGACCTAGGAACCTCCAGCCACTGTTCAATGAAGCTCAGCTAAAGAAGGCTGAGGAGCTCAGGTTGAGTGCACCACTTTTGCAGGGCCCAAGCCCCACCGCAGTAAGCCAGTCCACCGGCGGATGGGATGGGGGTTTGGCGGCAGGGAAGGTGGGAATGGGGAAGGAAGCTGACATGTCAGAGGGACCATCAAGGAAGGGTCCGGAAGTCTTGATGATGTCACCAATGGGATATCCCTTAGCACCTCAACATGGTTATGGATACGTGCCACACCACACACAACAAGGAATGTTTGATGAGATGATGTGGCAGTTTCGACAAGAAATGGGACAAATGTCAAAGTCTCTCACCCAGCTTCAAGAAGAAAATTTGAGGTTGAGGATTCAGCTTATGGAAGAACGAGAGACTAGATATACAACACCTCCCGATGTCACTCCCGCTGAAGGTCTCCGTGACAGCACCCGCCGTCAGAAGGTTTCAGGAAAGAAGCCCAAGTCCAAAGGTGTAGAAGCCAAGCAGGAAGACTTTGAAGCTTCGAAGCCAAAGGAGGATGCAAGTCGAGGAGAACAGGAGGCTGAGACCCCCAAAGCAGAGGAGGAAGTGATTGGAAGGAAGCTTGAAGAAGTTTCTAAGGAGGATGGTCCAGCTGGACAGCAAGAGTCCAGTGAGGAGAGTCAATCGATTCAAGAAGAGGAGTCGGAAGATTCAGTGAATGTGAAAGATCACAAAGGAAGATCAAAAAAGGAGGACACCACAGTGGACGTGATGCTCAAGTTGATGCAAGGGATGCAATCGCTGCAACAACAGCTCTTGGATCGAGAGACGATCAGGGGCCGACGGCTAACAGAGGATGAAGAAGAGGAGCATGTGAGGAGCAGTGTAGAGCTGCACAAACTGCCGGAGTGGACAGCTGAGAATGCTCCGGTGGACTTACAGGACTGGTTGCTTCTCATCCATGCACAGATGTCGGATCTCACTACCAGCAGTTCAGAATGGTGGGATCTAGTGGTTGAGACTGCGAAGGACTGGTACCACAAACACCAAGCCATGAAGCCCATCGACAAGCTGAAGCATGAAGTCAGGGCACCACCGCAACTACAGCAGAAGAAATGGAGAAGGTTGGAGAAGAGAGGAAGCAGTTTGCTTCTTCAGGCCTTGCCCAGTAGTCAGCGTGATGACATTGTGGCAGGGAAAGACCTTTCAGTGTTGGCGATTTTGGCAAAACTCCTCAACAACTACCAGCCTGGTGGTTCCCATGAAAAAGCAGCAGTGCTGGCCGCTTTGGAGCTGCCGGCAGAAGCGGTGGGGATCGGCGAGGGCATCCTGGGACTACGTCGTTGGTTGAGATGGAAGAAAAGGGCAGAAGACATGGGCCTTCAGTTGCCCGATCCATCGGTCCTTTTGAGGGGCCTGGACCGGCTGGTCTCCAAGATTTTGGCTGGCAATCCAACCTTGCAGTTTCGCATTAACCTGACGAGGACAACACTGATGGTGGATTCTGTGCCCACTATGTCTTCCATTGACCAGTTGGCCGAATGCTTACTGGCTGAGATGGACCAGGTCTCCTATGCCAAAAAGAAGGAAAAGGCAGCCATCGCAGGAGTTCCTAAAGCTCGGAAGATGGAGGAGGCAGGAAAAAGAAGCGAAGTGCCTCAAGCCAAGAAGGGCGATGAGGGTAAGAAGGAGATGCCAAAGTGTAAGTACTTCCTGACGGAGAATGGATGCCGTCGAGGAAAAGCTTGCAGATGGGATCACAACCAGAAGGATGACCAGCGTCGCTGCTGGAATTGCGGGTCCACAAAGCACTTCTCCAACAAATGTCCAGTGAGTGAGGGCCAAGGAGAAGTCAAAGTGGCCAAAGCCGAAAAAGACGGCGAAGCCAGAAAGAAGAAGAATGATGAGGAGGACAATCAGTCCGACCGAGCAGTTGCTGGAGCGGACGATATGAAGAGTCTACTGGAAGAAGCTGGAAAGATGCTAAAGGTGATTCCAGGAGCTTCGCAGGAAAGTTCATCGGTTGAGGAGACCGGTGATGCCAAAATCAGGAGACTTCAAAGACAGCTGGATGAGCTTCGAGCTTCTTCGGTGAGAGTGCTGCGATTGGCCAGGGTCCAAGCAGCTGTGGAAGATTTGGGACTCCTTGACAGCGGAGCTACCCATCCTCTTCGACCTCCAAAGAAAGATGAGGATCTGTCCAAATGTCAAAAGGTGAGGATCAATCTGGCCGGAGGAAAACAAACAATGATGATGCTTTCAGAAGGTGGTGCCATCATAGGCTCTGAGGATGTGGAGCCCATCGTGCCACTGGGAGCGTTGGTGGAGAACTTGGGTTGCTCTTTGCAATGGACCGAAGGCCATATGGTCCTGTATCACCCCTTCAAGGGGCAGATTAGCACCCAGCTCAAAGAAGGTTGCCCGATGATCAACAAGTCTGATGCTTTGGAGTTGATCGAGGAGTTGGAAAAGAAGGCACCCGAGCTGAGGAGTGTAGAAGGATCCGCAGCTGAAGCCTACATGCACTGGATGAAGCGCTTGGTAGAAGAACACCCAGCACTTCAAGGAGTTCCAAAAAGAATCACAGAAAGGTTGGTGATCAGCCCTAAGGAAGGACATATCACCGGAAACCGAAGCCGAAGAAAGCTATGGAAGAAAGAAGGAGGTGTGACGTTGTACCTCTACTCAGGACCCAATGAAGGGTACACTATGGCCAAGGCCATTCAGCTCCTCGGAGGAGAGAAAAGAAAGGTCATAGCGGTGGACATCAAGAACGGAGCCAAATGGGATATGATGGAGGATGACCTCTATGCTGAGCTCATGGACATGGTCATCAAGGGCCAAGTGGAGTCCTTGGTGATGTCTCCAAATTGTCGCACTCGCTCAAAGCTCCGACACTATGAAGTTGAAGGAGTTGATCTTCCTGGACCGGTCCGAGAGTGGAACGGTGGAGAATGGGGAAAGAAGGGCATCGGAGAAAGAGAGGAGAAGAAGTGCCATGAGGATGATGTGATGCTCTTCAGAGGACTCATGCTCTACATGGTTGCCCAGGAGATCAGGAAAGCATCCCGCCACACCAAAGACATCGACCTTGTCTTTGAGCACCCCAGCACCCCGGCAAACATGCCACAGGTGGTATCGTTCTGGTCCACCCCCCAATGGCAAGCACTCAAGCAAGCATACGGCCTGTGGGAGATCCACTTAGACCAAGGGAAGCTTGGAGGAGGAGGGGTCAAACCCACAACGTTGGGCGGCAACTTGCGCATGCAAGTACCCAGCGTGGTCGTACCAGCACCACAACCTCGATGCACACATGGCAAAACAAAAGAGCAGATAGTGCAGGAATCCCAAAGCCTTTCCAGATGGGTCCCTCTGCTTACCGACATGGTAGCATGCGCCCTGCTGGAGTCCCAAGGGATCACCCCAAAGTTGAGATCCTGGAGGACACATGTCCAACGATGCCACCAGCCTTTCAGAAAAGACTGCAAGGTATGTCAAGAGGCTGCAGCAAGAGCGAGACCTCACCGGCGTCAAAAACTTCCCCCAAGAGCTGGCGTTCTTTCGGTCGACATCGCCGGACCACTCACCAAAGCTCCAGACCTGGGCAAAGACCATGCTCGTTTTGTCCTGGTCGCGGCGTTCACCTGGCCTACAGGCCTGAAGGGTGACGACTTAGAAGAGTTGCCCGAGGAGGATGATGAGGATGATTTCCCAGGCTGGGAAGAAAATGAAGAGAAACCAAAAGAAGAGATAGGGTCCCAAAAGCCAGGAGCCAAGAAGCGAGGCAGGCCAAGGAAGAAAGACCCTGAGGAGGAGTTTGAGGAGCTGCTGAGGAGAGAGCAGGAAGAACAGAAGCAGAAACGGCAGAAGGAAAAGGAGGCTGCAGAACCCCCAGGAACTGAGGAGCCCTTAAAGGAGGCCGCAGAACCCCCAGGAGTTGAGGAGCCCTTGAAGGAGGCTGCAGACCCCCAGAAGAAAGATGATGATGAAAAGGAAGGGGACTATATGACCCGGGTGGCGCCCGATGTTGAATATGAGCCCACTGAACCGGGCGAAGACCCTTTCCCACAGGTGCCAGCACCAGATGTCCCTGAAGAGCAACAGGCACAAATACAAGTGCACCGTTTGGCATTCCCCTTGCCAGACAAGAGAGGCATCACGATCTTGAATGCCCTGATCGATGCCTACCTCACCTTGAGGAGTGAAGGCATGTTTGTCAATCAGCTCCACTCCGATTTAGGAGGTGAGTTCACTGGAGCGTACATCGAAAAGTGGTGCAAGGAAAGATGCATCCTCACAACAACAACCCCAGGGGTATCCCCTCAAACCAACGGCCGAGCAGAAAGGGCCGTACAAGCAATGAAGACAGAGACGAAGAAAATCCTGCGTGGCGCGCGGGTGGGTATCGAATGGTGGCCGATTGCTGTTCGATATCTCAATGAAGTATGGAAGAGAAACAGAACAGAGGCCATTGGGGCCATCCCACCGTTCATGTCCAAAGTGCTGATCAGAAGAAGGTATTGGCGCACAAAGGACATGGAACCCAACAACGAAGAGGTTCGCTACCTCGCCCCCTCCTGGCGGAACTATGGGCATTGGGTACTTCGCTCAGACAACACACAAACCTTGACCAGGGCTGTCATCACCAACACCGTGGAGCCAGTCACTGAGGACACGTGGATTGCCTTAGAAGACAATCTGACTCCCTTGGATCTTCGAAGGAGAATTCGAGGAAAAGCCATGATCAGAAAGGTACAAGAGGAGAAAGATGAAGAAAGCAGGCAAGACAGGCTGAAGCGGGAAAAGGTGATACAGGAAGAGGCAGAACATGCCTTCTATGATGATGAAGAGGTTGTTGAGGCCGTACTCAGGGGGGTGAAAGCCATGCAAGAGATGGATCAAGAAGATGAAGGAGAAGTGCTCCAAACGAAAATTGTGGGCACTGCCGAGGTGGTCAAAAAGAAAGACCTTTGGCATCAGGCCATTTCCAATGAGATCACTTCACTCTTCTCAGAAAAGAAAGCGTTGAAGCTTTTGACGAAGGAGGAGAGCGACAAGTATCTCAAAGAAAGAGGAGCGATTCCACTACCTTCCAAGACCGTATTTACGGTGAAGCCAGACCCGGCTGATCGTCGGGGAAAGCGAAAATGCCGCATAGTCGCATGTGGCAACTATGAGACTGTGGGTGGAGATGAAAACTGTTTTGCGGCAGGAGCAGATGCTGCTGCCCTTAGGCTGGCGCTGGCTCTGGCCACAGTTCGCAAATGGTGCGGCATCAATGTGGACATTCGCACCGCCTTTTTGAACGCTCCCTGGAAACATGAAAAGGGGGGTGAAGATTGGTTTTTTGAAGAAGAAGGCGAAGAAGCTCCGCTGCCAATGCTTCTTAGGCCACCACCAATTTTGGTCAAACTTGGCTACTTTCCTCCCTATCAGCTCTGGGAGGTTTTGCGGGCTCTTTATGGCTTCCGGAGGTCTCCGAAACTCTGGAAGGATTACAGAGATGAGGAGATGGAAAAGATGAGAGTTGGAAAGATGAGGCTGCATCAGCTTGAATCAGAGCCGAGCACATGGGCCATCCGCCAAGAAGAGACTGGCGAATTGCAAGGGCTCATGCTCACCTATGTCGATGACATTTTGGTCCTTGCCTCAGAGGAAACTGCAGAAGCTTGGATCAGCTGCATCCAATCCAAGTGGGAAACCTCCGTCCCTGAGAAGGTGGGCTGTCAGCAAACCACCCGGTTTTTGGGTATGGAGTTGTCTCGAGATCAAAATGGAGTGTGGTGCGCCACTCAACACTCCTACACTTTGGATCTCTTGCAGAAGAACATGGGGATGGACAGAGAGAAGTGGGGATTGAAGAAGATTCCCATGTCAAAAGAGGATGGAAGTTTGGATAGTGATGGTGAGGATGATGCAGAAAAGACAGTAGAAAAGGTTCGAGAAGCACAGAGAATTGTAGGTGAGCTGACCTGGCTGGTGACCAGGTGTCGCCCCGACATCATGTATGTCATGTCCATAATTTCCAGATGGACCACCAGACGACCTTCCAAGGTCATTGCTGCAGCGCCTCAAATCTGGAAATACCTTGCGAATTCCATCCAAGAAGGGATTCGTTTTGGAGGAAACGAAGATGGTTGCCTAGACCTCCTGGTCTACACCGACGCGGCCTATGGAAATGAAGGCCACGGATGTTCAGTGGTGATGTGGCTGGGAGCTCCAATTTTGTGGCGAAGCTCGCGCCAACAACTTCAAACCGCATCCACAGCAGAGTCGGAGCTGTTGGAGATTTTGGAAGGAGGAGTTTTGGCCGAGGCAGTCAGAGTAGTGGTAGAAGAAATTTTGGAAAGGGCAGTGCGATGTTGGCAGTACTCGGATTCTGCCTCAGCCATCGCCATAGTTGGAGGCGACAGTGCGTCCTGGAGGACGCGCCACTTGAGAAAGAGGGCTCGCTACATGAGATGGCGGGTGCTGAGTGGAGATGTCATCCTCCGACACACTCCAGGCAACGGCATGATCGCCGACCTGGGCACCAAAGCTTTGGCGGCATTGAAGTTGGAGGAGCTGAAGAAAGCCATGGGCATGACAGATAGAAAGATCAAAACAGAAAAAGAAAAGGAAGATCTCGGTGTGGTGAGAGGGCCTACCGAAGAAAAAGAAGAGAATGGCGTGGTGAGAGAGCCGGCCATAGAGACGAAAGAAGCGAAAGGAGGGATAAAGTCCCCAAAAGATATGGTCAGGATGGCGATGATCATGGCCATGCTCAGCCGAGCGAAGGCCGAAGATGAAGATGGAGATGCAGGAGAGGAATCATCCATCTTCTTTGACATGATGATGGTATATACAATAGTGGTGGTGTTGGTCACGTTGGCCATTCAAAGCGGCTGGCAGCGACGACTGCTCAGGGCTGAGACGGCTGTGGGATCAGATCGATCCCGCGGCGAACTCGCTCAACGGAGTGCCAGGACATCGGGTCTGATGACCGATGGTCCAACCTCCGTCCCGGGTGAGACGGTTCTGGGATTCGGTGGAGGAGACCAATCTCGGGACGAACTCCCCAGGGGAAGCAGTCAGTTGCTCGGGAGTGCCAGGACATCAAGTCTGACGTCACAGACTGGTGGTCCAACCTCCCTGCCGGGTGAGACGGTTCTGGGATTTGGTAGAGGAGACCAATCTCGGGACGAACTCCCCAGGGGAAGCAGTCAGTTGCTCGGGAGTGCCAGGACATCAGGTCTGACGTCACAGACTGGTGGTCCAACCTCCCTGCCGGGTGAGACGGTTCTGGGATTTGGTAGAGGAGACCAATCTCGGGACGAACTCCCCAGGCGAAGCGGCCAACCATCTGGGAGTGCCAGGACGTCGGGTCTAGCGTCACAGACCGATTGTCCAACCTCCCCGCCAGGTGAGACGGTTCTGGGATCTGGTGGAGGAGACCAATCTCGGGACGAACTCCCCAGGCGAAGTGGCCCACCACTAAAAGAAGAAAAGGAAGAAACACCAAAGGCTGTAAAAAGAGCCAAAAGTATGGGCCAATCTTCTGCGTCCAAACAGGACGGACAGAGGAACACCTATGGCCAACCAGCTTCAAAGCTGGAAGCTCCGCTACCAGAAGATCAAACAGCCTCTGCAGGAATCCAAGAACCAGCGATTCCCAAGGCGGCAGCAGAAAAGAAAGAAGTTGCTCCGCCACCAAAAGTTTTGCAATCAAAGTCAAAAGGAAAGAAAGGTGATGAAAAGAAGCCAAATGAAACGACCTCAACAGGGATGACGCAGATCAGAACCAACCATGCTGCAGCCGAGCCAAAAGTTGCAGCTTCCTCATCCACCAGCACTGGTGCTCTGATCCCTGCGGATCCATCTTCCAGTGCTGCCCCATCGATTGACCTGTACTTTACAGGCCTTGGAAAGAAATATCACTTCCGAAAGGATTGCTATGGGTTGAGAAATTCACAGATGGTGCGACACACCGATATCTGTGAGCAGTGTGTTCCTCAACTTCGCGGATGGCATCCTCGAGGGAGAGACATGTATGGAGCTGGATTGAATGGACCCCAGCACACCGATGTGACTCACTGCGAAAAAATGCATGGATATTCCATTGCGTATCAGCCGTGTAATTGGTGTGCGAGGCCAAATGAAAGCGAAAAGTGAAAAAAGGTGCGATGACATGCAAAGTGAAAAAATTTGGAAAAGAAGAGCGGAAAAAGAACATCTGAGAGAGGGCTTGAGCTTTGAATGTAACACTGTCGTGTAGATGGTGTGAGATATATTTTGCTTTTTTCGTGTGACTGTGCCTCTAGCGAAACACAGTCAGGGGGTGTGCGAATTGCATATTCCCTATTTAGCATTCATGTCATGACTTTGCAATTGTCATTTCAATCAATGGGCATTTCACCATAGCCCTTTTTCCAAGCTCAAAGATCGGTCGGAAGACCGGTGAGTCCAACGTGAAGGACTTTGGAAAGAGAGTTAAAAGCGCAGGACCACTTGTCTGACCGTGGAGGACTTTGTGTGTCTACCGCAAGGAGTTTGAGGTGTGGACTAGTACCTGGCTTTTCTGGCCGCAGACGTGTCAGGACTGTCAGTGCTAGTACCCCCGATAATATTACCCGGGTGAACCTGTCGCGAACAGAAACCACCAACCAGATACTTTCCAGACCTTTCTAGTCATATGTTTGGTAAACCTACCCAATGACCCAATGCAGTTGTTTTCTGTTTCATACGTTACTTCTGTTCACTCCTACCTGGGATACTCCATTCGCTAGCCAAAGCCCAGGAAAGAAATCGAAGATGATGGTTCAGTAAAATGAATCATCCAAAACAAGGTGTGTTTCTGGTTCAGGAATTATGGTTTGCCCATCAACTGGTGAACAATCTGTCAGGTCAGATTGCCAAATTGGTCATGTCAGGGATTTGGCAACGTTTAACGAGTAATAATCACGATGAAGGACTAATGTTTAACGATTCATAATCATGATTAATCATAATTAAAGATCAAAGATAGACTAGATATAACTGGTTAGATATCTATAAACTCCTGGATAATCATAATTAATCATCTTTTTGCTGGTTAGATATCTATCCCAGTCCCCTCATTTTGGCTTTTTTTTCCAGGCACGCCAACGAGTGCTTGAGACGGCCCGTGCGCTGCCCACGTTGTGATGAAGATTTAGAAGCTGTGGAGTCTTGGAAATCTTGGAGATCTTGGAGCGAACGGAAGCCAAGGTTAGCTGCTGGCACTTTAACGGTAGTTTACCACTTGAAATGTTGATTGAATGGGATGTTAGAAACCTATATATATATATTGGATATAATGAGATATAATGAGATATAAAATCAACATGATCAAGACTGGATCCATCTATCCACCTAACTTATGGCAGTTTGAATGGAATGATTCTGAATGATAATGGAATATAATGACTATCTGGTTGGTGGTTTGGAACATGAATGGATTATGACTTTCCATATACAGCATTGGGAATGTCATCATCCAAACTGACGAACTCATATTTTTCAGAGGGGTTGGTACACCACCAACCAGTAGAGCCATTGAAATAATTGTTTTACCTATCCAAAATGGCGATTTTCCAGTTCGCAAACTGTTACTGTTAAAATTACCAGAGGTTCGCCAAGGTTAGCATCGCTTAGGCCATGACCTCCATATGATGACTGATGAACGATTCATCATGATCCATGAATCATGGTATTGATCAATAATGATCCATGGATCTTTAATAAAACAAGGGACATTCAATGATGTTTGTACCATCAAATCATCAACACATGGAGATTTGGTGGGATACTCATGGGACTAGTATTGTTATAACATGTTATACTGGTTGGTGGTTTCAAACATTTCTTATTTTCCATAATATATGGATATATATGGGATAACCCTTCCCATTGACTAGTGTTTTTCAGAGGGTAGGTATACCACCAACCAGTATAACTAGCCAACTATCATCAATCCTTTTCCCCCTAATATTAACCCCCTCCCCGTAGAAACCATGGTTTAGGTGTGGGAAATTCCATATCATTGGGACCATGCAATGGGGGTGTTTAATATTGGGGGAGTGGGATTAATCATCTTTGATCTTTAATCATGATTAATCATGATTATTAATCGTTAAACATTAGGCTTTAATCGTGATTATATTAATGATCCATGGACCATGGATCTTTAATAATGAGTCATAATCATGATCCATGGATCATGGTTTTGATCAAAAATGATCCATGGATCTTCAATGATCCATTGAAAAAGATGCTTTCCCAGACCATCTTCACAGCTGCCGTGGGCGGCATTCCCTCAGGAGTTGGAGCAACACTTGGCGAGCTGCCAGGTGAGCGAGCGGGCTGGTTGGCAGCTGGTTTGGTTCAGTGCAACTCCGGGGATGACATGGGATGACATGGGATATGATTTGAACATATTGTGATCAGATACCCATGACGGATCCGTGGTGCTGCTATTTGTTTGGTAACATGGATCCCATCAATATACCCCAAATGTTAGCATATATACCATACATGGATCCTATGGGATATGACAAGCCATAGATAGTAATAAGCCATAGATTAGATGATAGTTAATATACTCAGCTCAACCAGTTTGATAAGATTGGATAAGCCACGGAGGGACTTACGAACTCACCAGCGTGTCACTAACCACTAAGTGAGATGATCCTCCACGTAACCTCCGGTGTCATCAGACATGGGATTCTATAGAGGGATTGTAGCTGGGATGTAACCCAACAATAACTATGATGATACAACATTATCGAAGTAAGTTTAGAAGTCAAACTTCCGACAATATGGACAGATGGAAAAGCAGAGGTGGGAAGAGTCAGAGAAGGGAAGAGCAGAAGAGAGAAGATCAGAGAAGAGAAAAAGTCAGAGGAAAGAAGATGCAGGTGCACGAAAAGGTAGCAAAGTCGCGAAACACTGTGTTTTTCCAATGATTTGTGGCTCCGGAGGGTCGAAAAGTAGGCTCGCTAAAGCAGCGGGTGCGGAGCCATGTGGTCAGATGAGAGATGAAAAATTGCATGCTGTTGTGGCGCGAAGCACATTTAGAAGTCAAAACGTGCAAAGGACCACTTTTGGAAGTTGACATGTCAAAAAAGTGCACGCCGTTGTGGCGCGAAGCACATTTCGAAGTCAAAATGTACAAAGCACACCATGTTTGGCACTTTTGGAAGCTGTGATGTCGAAAAAGTGCACGCCGTTGTGGTGCGAATCAAATTTCGAAGCCAACATGTACAAAACACTACACTACACCCCACGCCACTTCACTCCACTTCACTTCACTACACCACTACACTACACTCAATTGCACTACAGTTCACTACAATTGCAACTACGCTATACACTAATTGTTACACTACACTCCACTACACTACACTCAATTACACTACATTACAACTACAACTGCAACTGCAACTGCAACTACACTACACTAATTACACTACACTACGCTCCACTCCACTCCACTTCACTTCACTACACTGCACTCAATTACACTACACTACAACTACAACTGCAACTGCAACTACACACACTAATTACATTACACTACACTACACCACACCACACCACACCACCACAAATGCAACTGCAACTACACTGCATTAATTACACTACACCACAACTAACTCCACTACACTACAACTACAGCTACAGCTGCACTACACCACACTACATCCAGCAGTTGTGGGTGAGGTGACCGACCAGGTGACCACTGCAACCATTGTAACCATTCCGAAAAACACAACTCCAACCACCTTTCAGTCCATCAGTGAATTCGCTCTGCCATCCGTGATTCACAACAATCAACCTCTCCTATAGGTGTCCTATTTTTGAAACTTCCGCCACCACCTTGTGCCGCACTACTGGTAAAAGCACTTGTGGGATGGAACATGAGCCTCCAACAATCAAACGTGCCAACGAACAATCTCCTACTAATGAGGCTGGTTATGGGAAAATCATCTGCAAAGGAAGTATTTTCAATTGCCACGCTTCAGTACCGGAGGCTAACCAGGATTATCACATTAGCCACTATGTTCATTTCATTTCATTTCAATATGTAAAGGGTCCCAGGCCCCCTTTACATAGGTTGGGAGAACAATAAGTAGGTTAACGAGGAATTATTGCAGATGTATCTATAGTAAGGGGTTATAAACCAACTTATAACTGGGGTACTTAGTCAAGAATTCTCATTTTAGCCCTGTCATATCTGGGACGTGAAAATGGGACTTGGATGTGCGTCCCGTTTGTGGTTGATAAACCACAATTTATTTACCGACGTAGTCCACAGCCATACCCTCTGGTAAACACCCAAACCTTGGAAAATCACCACTTTTACCCTCCAGTAATCAAACATGGCAATGGAAAATGCCCATTTGTAGATACATGTCCCATTAAAATCTCCATTTTGGAATCTCAATTGCTATGTTTCACTACGGGTAATAGGTAAATCAACGAACTAAATGGGTCAACCATCGGGACCATCGTGGACCCCAGGTACTCATGGGATGGACTATTGTTGGGCTTGCCATGGAATATAGTCCATAAGTGGGGTATGAAATAAGTCCATTAATATAGTCCATATAATTCATATAGTTCATATGGGTATGGGTCAAAATTAGGTACCCCAATAATTGGATGGTTAATACTAAACTAGACTAACATCTGTGGTCCCCTAGGTCTTCCATTTTGACCCACATCCATATAAACGATACATGATATTTCCTTACAACTTGGCTATTTGATATATCCCACCCATATTATCTCATAGAATGATGAGAAATTGTCCATATTATTATCTACAAAAACCTGGGTCCCCCACGGTGCGCCTTTGACGCCGTCGCAGGCTAGCTATGCTTTCTGCAAACTCTGTGGTGAGCGATATGTCGCCGATGAAACTTGGGCAGGCAAGAAGTGGACGATCGCCATAGGAGATATATTGGGACAATGAAATGTACATAGACATATTGTTTTAGAAACAATATAAAAACCCTATAAACTGACTGTGACTTTTCAACTGTCACTTTTCTCATCGCCATTGGGATTCTAAAACCATAGGGGATTCTAAAACAATGGACATATTGGCATAATATACCTAATGTGGGATTCTAAACATATTGCGATATATGGGATATCACGAAAAGTAGCTCCTATTCAAGGGCTACCTTGAATGTACTGTGCTCTATGCGACCACATACCTGAGGTACTTCCCTCTCTAAAGGGCTGTTTGAATCGATTTCCGTTTGCGGTCTAAGATTCTTAGCCTTTTATTTGGTATTCCCCACACTACTTGGGGGCGCATGGTTATACGCACTAGAATTTGGGATATAATCACTGTAACTTTGGCGGCAAATATCCACTGAGCTGGAACTGCAACCCCAAATAGCCAATTTCTTAACGAGGATATTAGTTTTTCGTGAATCTTGGTGCTTTCTTGATCCACTGCTGTTGGGTTTACGCAAGTCTCTACAACATGGTGCTCGTTATAAGTTGGCTGCGCCCTTTAAGTGTAGAAGCGAACTGAACCGAAATAAACCGACTTAGCGACTCCGAACTTGGGCATCAACCATCATGTATCAACTACATCCGATTATTCTGAAAAACATATATCACAAAATCAGAATAATCAATGGTGATCAATGGAAAACTATATTTATTTCCATTTGATATCAATGGTGATAACATATTTAGTGCCACCAGTGTGATTTGTTTGATAGTTTTCTGTTAAAACTGCTATGGTAAAGATATGATGGGCAGCGACAGTACATCCACTGGTAATTTGTTGCAGTTTGCGAACTTGAACATGGCACATGCAGTTCGTTGATTTACCTATTAAAGATGGTGATTTTCCATAGCAATGTTAGTTTACCGCCATGATATATATATATATTTATATATATGTATATATATATATATATCAAAATATCCATTTAAAGAGGGTACATCCACTGAAACCAAAACCGCCGAGGAATTGGAGGAGCACCTTGCCTCGAACGTGCCTCGCAGATCGAGTTGCTGCAATGAGTTGAAAACATCCCGGTGCAGAGGTGACTATGTCAATGGATTGGTTTAAGGGAAAATTTTAACCGGAAACCATCGATTTTCCCAGTAAATATGGGGTTTTCTGGTTTCAATTTTCCCTTGAACCAATCCATTGACTCTGGTAATAACCGGCTTAAAAAACCATTTAAGGGAGGAAATCTCACCAGTTAATGTGAAACGGGAATATGACTAGGATATATACCCTCTGGTGAACTAACATAGCAATTGAAAATGGCCATTTATAGTGGAATTTCCCATTAAAAATGATGATTTTCCATTGCTATGTTAGTTCACCAGAGGGTAAACAACAAGATCAGGAGTGCGGGCCTAGGGAGAAAGTTGTTTATCCTCAGATGGGATATGGGGTTTTCCATAGTCATGGGGGATCCCCAAGCGAGCTTAGGATGGTTAATTTTCCATGGGAAAATCCCAAACAAAAATGGATACAATCCACTTATTACTAAGTCAATCGACTGGATGGGTAGAAACTAATCCCAACTTGTCTTGTGGTATCAATTGGATTATCTACTTACTAACCAGCTAAGAATTTGTCATTTTTTGTAGGGTATCTGGCTGATTGGCCATGATAATATGGACACCTATAGTAAATATAATTAGGATTATACTATCATATACTATCATATACTATCATATACTATCATTTCCTATCATATACTATCATATGCTATCATATACTTACTACCATATACTATCATATACTATCCAGATCCATGTTTATATCACTAATTATACCTAGGTTATACCATCATATATATAATATACTATACTATCAGTTTATATCTAGGTTACTGGCTGATTGGCACTAGTGGAACTGCATCATCCGAGGCAGAGTGGCCTCAGAAATCACACGCAATCAGAAATCAGAGTTGGAGAGTTGCGAATTGAGAAAGGCTATGTTGAGGGATTTATGAAAACATCTACCATCATCTACCATTCTACCATGGGAACCCATGGGAAACCAGGTTATGAATGGTTATGATCCAGGTTATGGTGGTTTTCTGTTTTCCCAATATGCTTTATCATCTTTGCAAAACTATGTCCAGTTGCCATCGACTTTTCATATTTTTTCCATGATCTGATCATTCCAAGAATCTCTCAATCCGTTCCTGATTCCCAAAGCTTGCCCAGCAACCGGAAAAACTCATCATAACTAGCTTAACGAGGCCCATGGTGTAACCGTAGTATAGATGGGGCTATAAATCAACCCATAGCTAGAGAGCATCACAATGTAAATGTTCGATTTATACTACCACTCTATGATGATAAACCATCAGATGTTTGGGGTATCTTTTTTTCAGATAGACCGACTTATTTTCCACTTATCCCCATTATTGATTGGGCACGCTGCCAAAGTTTGCTGGGCAGTACCCTGTGGCATTGTTTTTTCTGAACAATACACAGTAATATACAGTCAGAATCATATCTTTGACGACGTTTGTTCACCCAGCATTTAGTTCGGGGGCTATGCACCAAACATTTCTTCGATTATACTAGAGTTCCCATCATTATGTATATATATATATATTCCATATACATACATACATACATACATACATACATACACATATATATATATTGGATATAATATGTATATTTATATATATCCCCATTACAGTGCACATGTTTGTTGGTAAAACCACTTCGTACAGAGTCGGGATGGTCTTTCCTCAAAATCAGGTCGGCAAACACATGAAGGCCATGATGGGCGCTCTTCAGGCAGCCCGGCGAAGTGTTTGCTGAAAAAACGGGGACCCTGGAAGTTTGACTTCTAAACTTCCTTCGATTATGACATAGTATGACATTTATGAAGTATTATGACATAGTATGACTACTGGTTGGTGGTTTGGAACATGAATTTTATGACTTTCCCATCATATTGGGAATTTCATCATCCCAACTGACGAACTCATATTTTTCCGAGGGGTAGGTATACCACCAACCAGTCTTAGATTCCGGGGTTTCGTTCTATCTCTGGACTCATCAATAGTTATGATATGATTTAATCGCCATAAACCATGCAAAAGTTGGTCTTATAAACTATCCAAGACGTATCTAATTTTAGTACTACTCAATTTTAACATACTGTGGATGGTTGCGAAATCCTGCACCAGTTGGTGACTATTGGAATTCCTATGAACACTGTAAATAATGGGATCATAGTGGGACAAACCATCTACCAACTGGTGCAGGATTTCTTCCTTCCACAGTAGCTGGTTGGAAAATCCCCTATAAATATGTTTATGGTGGGAACATGAACTATACATGGTGGATTTTCCACTGCCATGGACTTGTTGAAGGTGATTGTCTATTTTCAGTATGGAACATCCATTACTTGAGTTGGACCTGAAGCAAATCGAAGATCTTAGATTTTCTGAAGGTGCATTGACTGTGGGGCCCTGGGGGTACACCATTTGCAATGCCCAGATCATGAGATACTTTCAGCCACTCTTCTCCACCCCGCGCAGCCACATTCAATTCAAATGTGGAACTTTGGAGTGTACGTGATGTTTTTTGAATTATCCCCAGATCGATTTGTTTGTGAAGATCCAGAACTATTTTGGATGGGAGCACTCAAGGGCCAGGGACCACAGCACCCTAATCTGCATCAAGTTCATGAATTACTCTATAGCAGCCCGGAAATAGATAGAACAGTTGGAAACCTGAAAATTGTGGAAAAAACATCAGTTTTGTCTACAGTTTTATATTTTAAAAACATGGAAACCCTCTTTTGGGGATCTCTACAACCACATCTTTTGTTTATGTTGACCCGAATAGATTCGGGAAGCTCCTTACAATAGATTTTTTTGTATGGACATCGCCGACGATATGTCAAGGGATTTTTGGGCACCCATCAATTAACATCTGAAAACATCCATCACTTAACATAATGGGTGCCTTAGTACATACATTATCATACATTTTTGGGTGCCTTAGTAACATTTGGGTGCCATCACCCATCAATTAACATGAATTTTGGACACCAAAAACATCGTCACCCATAAATCATGGCTATTTTCCGGGATTTACCCCCTTGTAATGACTAACACTTCGCCATGGAAAGATCCACCGTGCTATAAATAGGTAAACCATCTATTTCTATGGGCCATGGCTTAACCACGGCTATGTTACTCATAACCAGAGGGTATAGATTATAGATATCTATAGATTATTTACATCAAGATTCTATTTTCCACATTTTTCAAGATTGTTGAAACCACCAACCAGAATTGCTTCATCCAAGCATGATTTCTGGTGCAATCCCCAGTTCTCTACCATGATTCAACCCCTGATCCCTCCATGTTTTTTGGTACCTTGAGAATTGGATGCTTCGGATCCTTAAGACCATGGCTTGGAAGGGCAGTTGGGGTAATTAATGGATATATCTACAGAATAAAGCCAACTTATAACTGGTGGGCACCAATCCTGTATGGTAATAATCCCCATAAGAACAGGATATAACCCCTGCAACTGTGGTTGTATATCCACTTGTAACTGCAACTGCACCCCCAAGTGCACTAGGACTGGGTTTTCCGATATTCCGGTATTCCCATGTTTCGTTACGGTAGTGATCTCCCGTACCGTACGTGCTTAAGATTCGCCGAGCTACGAATCTCGCGGTCATTCACTTCTGGAAAAAAAACAGTGTTTTTTTTTGGTCGCCTCGTACCAAATAGATCAACGATCAACCATCTATCATCATTTACTACCGTAACACATGAAACATGGGTATCTGAATATATATATATATATCCATATATATATATATCTATTTATTTATATATATTCACATGTGTATATATATATAAATGTTGAAAATTACATGTATATATCCAAAATAAATCTGTTACCCTCTGGTAAACGTTTACATAGCTATTGAAAATTGCCATAGAAATAGTTGATGACTACAGTACCTATTAAAGATGTTGATTTCCCATACTTGTGTTAGTTTACCAGATTTTGTCAATGGGAATTTCAGGATCCTAAATGGAGGTACCTACCATATATGTTTGGCCTATTTTTCAGGCCTATGTTTCACTGAATATCACCACAATTCATATGGCCAACAATATGGTACTATCATATGTACTAACGTACCTCCATTTTAGGATCCTGGAATTCCCATTGATCTATCATCATTTACCTGTTAAAGGGGTAAACCTGAAGATGTCATATATCATCTCTATTAATCAACCATATATTTCTGATGTCTATTGAGAATGTAATACATGATATATATATATATATATACATATAAATATATGATGTTATATTGATTATCTTTTCTGTTCAGAATCCCCTCTTTTTTCATCAACCATTGGGAATGCCGGACGTCTATGTCAACCCAAAACGCGATTTGCTTTTGGGGGAACTGTGGAACTGTCAGAAAACTGATGGTTTCCGAAGTCCCCATCAAAAGCCATCAAAGCCATGTTGGATCTGGATATGAAGTATGTATCATTAGATCGGTTTACGGGAAAAATTTATCCGGAAACCCCCATATCTAATGGTAAAAACCATGGTTTCCTGTAGATTTCCTTTAAACCAGTCCAATGAATGTAGCCTCTGGATTGTCCTCTGCATGGGTGGTGCGTGGTGCTATATCCCCATTGGCTGGCTGTTGTTGGCTAAGCCCTTTCTTGTGCCGATTTTTGAGCGAGCCCCGGTAATCCCACAGTATCTACCCTCTGGTAATTTAACAGTTTGCGAACTTGAAAATAGCCATAGAAATAGTTGATTTACCGTAATTTACCTATGAAAAATTGTGATTTTCCATCGTTTTTTGTATGTTTACCAGAGGGTAATGAATGATTACTCACCCCTTCAGCCAAGTTTACCGTTTTTTGCCAAGTTCTTTGATGTTTGATGCTTCAGCCCCATGTTGCCCATGTTCAGCATAGCTTACTGGTGCTAAACGGTAGCTCAACGGTGAATGGGGAATGATTCGGAATGATCTGTAAACATACCATATAGAAACTGTAAACATAAGGAAAGGGGAATGATCCAATCCATAACATATACATATATATATATATAGAAACTGTGAAGCATTAGCTCATTTCCATCCATTCCCTATGTTTTTGTTGCACCATAAAGCCGCGCCTTGGCGCCTTGCCTTTGGCTCAGGAATTGGATGTCCTTCGCGCGGAAGTGGCCCAGCTCAAAGCTGTTGATAAGGTCCAAAAAGCTCGTGAAGGTCGGATGCATTGGATCCGTTGGCCCTGTGGATTCTGTGGAGGGCAGTGATTTTTCTCAATTTTTCACATGATTCATTGGATTGGTTTACGGGAAAATTTACAGGAACCCCCCATATTTAATGGTAAAAACCATGGTTTCCTGTAGATTTTCCCTTAAACCAATCCAATGAATGATCTAACCATGATAAAACTCAGCAAATGAATATCTGGGTTTTACCATTGGTTTTACACGGCTTTTCTAGATGCTACAGAGCATTGAAACATGGGGATGTAATGCATCTAATTATCGATTAACCATTTACAATCAATCAACCATGTACAACATTAATTGTGGTTGATTGATGTTGATGGATTGTTGTACAGGGTATTAAGCTCCCTGGTTTATTGATGTTTTTTTCAAGGGGAGTGTGAGTGGACCCATGGACTGAGAATCGCGGCAAAAACACACCAGCTCACATGAGCCATTAAAAAAGACTGGTTGATTGGTCAATGTAGAGACTTACCCTCTGGTAAACATACAAAGCTATGGAAAATCCTCATTTTCTATGGGTAAATCAATTTGAAATGGACCATTTTTAATGCTATGTTCAATTACCACAGGGTATAGTACCTAGTTTATTGTGGATTATGATAAGCTATAGTAAGGACATCTATCAACCAACTAGTAGAATGAGATGGGATAGGGGTATTTTGAATGGCTCACATGTGCAGCCCTGCGTGCCATTCACCAGTCAGTAAATAATTGTGTTTCACACAAAATACATATCATGTATTATGTTTTAAATCATCATCATCATCATCACTGTGTATATTGTTGGTGAAGTCTTGGATAGTTGTGATGATAGTTACTATGGCTATTATGATGATAAAAGTGTGTATATTAAATGGATAGGTATAGTAATTGCTATATGATATATATATATTAACCATTTTGGCTTACCGCATAGGAGATGGGTTTGTCTAATGGGCTAGCACCAAGCCCAAGGGTTTTCCATAGTCATGGTGGCACCCCAATAGCTGGATGGTTTATAATGAACAATACCATGAAAATGGATGATGTGGGGGTACCCCTATTTCAGGAAACCCCCATATTTATAAAGAAAACATAACCGTAGTCAAATGCAGCAGACAGATGACCGCATCCAGTCGAACACGTTCATGTTGGTTCCACCGCTGTGCACGTTGCTTTCTGGATGGGGCTTGAAGCTTTTTGTATTTGACATGTCTTGGAGTTAAGAAGTGATGCATACAAGGTGGTGCCCCCGTTCGATAGCTAAATTGGTGCAAATAACTCCAATAACTATGGTTTATAGGTGACAAATATATAGTGAATGGGGATTTTTTAACCAATTTAACTGGGGGGCACCACCTTGTATCGATTTCATACACTCTAGACGAAGTGGCATTTTGTACGCAGACGCCCTGTGCAGAAGAATTTGTGCTTTTAAAGATCGTGCGCATTTCCTTGCGGGGTAAATGACACCCCGTATCCTTTTTCCACAAGCCTCTATATCATGCGAAATGTATCGACATGTAAATGGGACACGGTGTTGACAAGGATCATGAAGGCGGTTCTCACTCTACAAAAAAACATGGGATATAGGGATGTCAAGAGTCGTTAGAGGAGTTAGATCCATGTCTAATTTACTGGTAATGCTAATTATGTTGCGAGTAGGTTCCAGAGGCATCCCTTTTCATATCGATTCATATCCATTTTCAAAATTTTAAGTTAGGCCCTCTCATGTTGTGGTCGAACCCATGTAGGCCCCAGGTTTTTTGTACTAAGCACTGGGCTCCAACACCCTTTTTCATTTCAATCAGGACCAATAGGATCCCATCAAGAACCCTATCCAATTTCCATTCAACCATTAAACACTATTCAAAACCCGAAGTATTTTAACCCCATCAAAACCTCATAATGTGGTAAACCCAACAAGAAAAACCATCCCCCCAGTCAAACTACTGCGGATGGTTGCGAAATCCTGCGCCACCAAAAGGATGGTTGAAACCCTATAAATCAACTCGTGCAGGATTTCTTCCATCCACAGTAGGTCTATGGTATTGGGGTTTACCACATTATGATGGATTGACCATGTTTGACCAAATTTGGGGAAATCCATCAGAGTCTTTTCCATTTGCCAAAGCTGTTGGAAAATCTCGGGATATAGTTTAACACATTCCTAAAACCATATAAAGCACATTAATAAAGCACATCAAAATCTCATAAATGAGAATATATATAAATATATATACATATAATATCTTATATAACAAATAACCTCGTAAATCTGGGTCAATTGAATAAATCACAAGCCTGAAAGGCCATTTGGGGATGATTCCCCTTTTTTTAACTGATTCCAGTGAGGTCACAGTGAGGACACAACATAATTTACCCAGAGACATGATCGAAGGAAGTTTAGAAGTGAAACTTCCGACAATATGGACAGTTGAAAAGCAGAGGTGAAAAGAGTCAGAAGAGAAAAGATCAGAAGAAAGAAGAGGTAGATGCGCGAAAAGATAGGAAAGTCGCGATTCACTGTTTTTCCAATGATTTGTGGCTCCGGAGGGTCGAAAAGTAGGCTCGCTAAAGCGGCGGGTGCGGAGCCAGCTGGCCAGATGAGACATGAAAAAGTGCACGCCGTTGTGGCGCGAAGCACATTTCCAAGTCAAAACGTACAAAACACCTCAGTGTCGGACCACTTTTGGAAGTTGCGATGTCGAAAAAGTGCACGCCGTTGTGGCGCGAAGCACATTTTGAAGTCAAAATGTACAAAACACACCAATGTCGGACCACTTTTGGAAGTTCCGATGTCGAAAAAGTGCACGCCGTTGTGGCGCGAAGCACATTTGGAAGTCAAAATGTACAAAACACACCAATGTCGGACCACTTTTGGAAGTTCCGATGTCGAAAAAGTGCACGCCGTTGTGGCGCGAAGCACATTTTGAAGTCAAAATGTACAAACACACCAATGTCGGACCACTTTTGGAAGTTCCGATGTCGAAAAAGTGCACGCCGTTGTGGCGCGAAGCACATTTCCAAGTCAAAAGTGTTAAAAACTGACGGTCTCGGACCACTTTTGGAGGTTCAGAAAAAGTGTCGAAAAAGTGCACGCCGTTGTGGCGCGAAGCACATTTCGAAGTCAAAAGTGTAAAAAACTGAGGGTTTTGAGCCTTTTTTGACGTGAAGATGTCGAAAAAGTAGACACTGATTAACTTAACTAACTTGACTAACTTAACTAACTTCACTAACTTAACTACCCTAACTTCGACGACAACAGCAACAACAACAACAACAACAACACCAATCACAACAACTACAACTACAACTACAAATACTACAACAACTACAACTACAACTACAACTACAACAACTACACAACAACTACAACTACAACTAGAACTACAACTACAACAACTACAACAACAACAGCAACAACAACAGCAACAACAACAACAACAACTACAACAACTACAACAACAACTACTACTACAACTACACTACACAACAACTACAACCACACAACAACTACAGCTACAACTACAACAACAACTACTACTACAACAACTACAACTACAACTACAACTACAAAACAACTACAGCTACAACTATATGACTGCAACTACACTACACTAATTACATTACACCGCAACTACAACTCCACTACGCTACAACTACAACTACAGTTGCAGTACATCACACTACATCCAGCAGTTGTGGGTGAGGTGACCACTGCAACCATTGCAACCACTCCAGCAAACACAACTCCAACCACCTGTCGGTCAATCAGTGGCTTCGCTCTGCCATCCCTGATTCACAACAACCAACGTCTCCTATAGGTTTCCTATTTTTGAAACTTCCGCCACCGCCTTGTGCGGTACTACAGGTATAACAAAAACATACAAATATGGACCTTTGTTGAATCCCTATTACTCCCTATTACCATCTGGTTATTTAACATAGCCATGGAAAATCCCTTATAAATGGAGGGTTTAATCGGAAAATCATCTATAAATGGGCCATCTATACCATGGCTATGTTAAATAACTGGAGGGTAATCACCATTGAACCCCGAAGAACACCCCCATGTGCCAGGTCGCGGAGGCGGCATCCTGGCTCCGCCCGAGGGAGGCTCTAAAGCCTCGAAGGCCGCGGGGACGTTGTGGCACCCGGGCCGAATCTGTCCCAAGCCCAACGGTATCAAGCGCGAGAACTCCGAGGACGGCTGGGTTGGAAAACGGATTGTGTTGGAAAACGGCATAGAAATGGGGAAGCTCCGAGCAACAGGCTGAAATTGTCCCGAAGTCCCAGGTTCCGGTTTGGGGATTTGGATTGTTTTTATTTTGGATATGAGAAAACCATCTGTTGCAATACTTGTAAAATTGACATTTCAAACTAGAAATGAGCAGTTGTGGAGGACTGGAATGAAGAAAAAACGTGGACATTGATGGAATTATGAATTTCCACCCAGAAGTGGCTTAAGCGGCTCTGGGATCAACCCACTTCAAACGACATTTTAATGTGTGTTTGCCAATTTTCCATGTGGCACTTTGAGGGTCCAGGTAGAAAGAGAATAGCACAGTCCCGCACCCCCAAGGGCCGTAACCCGCGCAACGAGAGGAGTCGATCAATTGGGAAGATGGCTATGGTTTTGATGAGTATTCTGTGGGATGGCGCTCGGGACTCTTGGTTTTCAAACTGTCAAATTGTCATTGGCCATTTCAGGTACCTACATACCTACCATAGAAAGACCTCGACCCTCCACTGCCGAGGAAAAAATAGTCGTTCTAAGAAGATAGGTCAAACAAACCAAACAATGATTCACTTTGCTCCAAACATGTATGTTTCTAGGAAAATCTCAGCACTACGCTCACGTACACAAAACGTGAGGAATTTTGGAACCCTAAAAAAAGAAGAAAACTGCCTAAAACAACGAGATTTCCGGATTTGCGGGTTTTTGTGTGTGTGTTTTTGCGTTTTTTTTTTTTTTTCGGGGTTTTGCGGGTTTGTTCCTTGATCGTTTGAGGCGCTGCAAACATTTTTTAGTTTTTGTTTCACCAAGCCCAAAAACATGCAATCAAAGTCATAAAATCGAAGACCAAAGTAGTATCTAGGTGTTTTGGGTAAACTCAGTCGATATACTTCGCACTCCGAAAACGCCGGTATTTTCCTAGGATTTGGAGGGTCGAGGTATATATATGTGTATATATATACATATATAAGGCCTGTTTTTGACGGCTATGTAAGGGAACATGCCCACAACATATGGCAAACATATGGCACAGTACCGTCATGTTAGGGTCTTGAAATTTCCAATGAAAGCTGGGAATTTAATCTATACCTAGGTTAGAAGGGAATTGTTAGGAGCTATGGACATCTCCAGATTCCGAGGGGGAGCCGAGCATGTGATAGTGATAGGAATTCTGGGCCACCCCCAGTCTGGGTCAGCCAAGTGGCTACTGGAGGTACTTCATAATGCAAGTTCATCTCTTGATAAAATTTGATATTCATGGGTTTGTCTGCAAATCCTGCAAAATCCTATTTTTATAGCAATCTATGATCATTTATTCATTGCGGCGCGGGTGCAAAAAAATCCACTGTTGAATCGGGCTTGTTCGATGAATTTTGGATGGAAGCCCAAGGTAGATTCAAATTCCATTAAATTCCATTATAAACCATTAAATTCCATCAAAAAAATACACCATTAAATTTTATTAAATTCAAATAAAGTCCATTAAATCCCATTAAATTCCATTAAATTCCATTAAATTCAAATAAATTCCATTAAATCCCATTAAATTCCATTAAATTCCATTATAAAATTCCATTAAATTCAATTTAAAAAATCACCATTAAATTCCATTAAATTCCATTAAATCCCATTAAATCACATTAAATTCCATTAAATTCAAATAAATTTCATTAAATCCCATTAAATTCCATTAAATCCCATTAAATTCCATTAAATTCCATTAAATTCCATTCAATTCCATTCAATTCCATTAAATTCCATTAAATCCCATTAAATTCCATTAAATCCCATTAAATTCCATTAAATCCCATTAAATTCCGATTAAATTCCATTAAATTCAAATAAATTTCATTAAATTCCATTAAATTCAAATAAATTTCATTAAATTCCATTAAATTCCATTAAATCCCATTAAATGCCGATTAAATCCCATTAAATTCCATTAAATCCCATTAAATTCCATTAAATTCCATTAAATCCCATTAAATTCCAATTAAATTCCATTAAATTCCATTAAATTCCATCAAATTCCATTAAATCCCATTAAACCCCATTAAATCCCATTAAATGCCATTGAATTCCATCAAATTCCATTAAATTCCATTATAAAAGTCCGTTAAATTCCATTAACAAAAATCCACCATTAAATTCCATTAAATTCCATTAAACTCTATCCATATCTAAGGAGACCTCACAGCCACGTTTCCCAAGACCGCTTCGGGCCGTGAGTTTGGCCCGTCCTTCTGGTCCTGCTGCGGCGGCTTACACGACGCCGTGGGCTGCCAACGGCGCCACGTCGAGCCACGGAACTAGGCGCCACATGGCGCCACGCCGAGGAACGCAAGCCGAAGCCGTCGCTGGCTATGGGAACAGTCATATCTTATACAATATAATAAGGTTAATGAGATATGATGGCATATCTTGCGGTATATAATTTGGTAGCAATGTACTATATTGAATGCATTGCTTTCATTGGGAAAAACACAGGGGTGAAGCCCTTGATTTTGACCCATGAAGATGGCCAAGATGGCCGGGAAGGGTTCCTCATGATCCATCTAAAGTAGTCAGATTAGCTGTTATAAACAACCCGTTAATGGTTAATGATGGTTAATAAATGGTTAATAAATTGTTAATTCCCCAGTAATGATGGTTAATAGTGGTTAATGATGGTTAATGATGGATACTGATAGTTAATGATGGTTGATGTGGGTAAAACAATGCCATATAAACCACCCATGACTGGGAATGGTAACCATACAACCTATAAAAATGGTGATGACTGGGGGGGATGGTTGATTTTAGTTTCATCCTCTTGTTATTTAACATAGCCATGGAACATCACCATAGCCATGGAGGGTAAGTCGATATATATATATATATACATATATATATATATGCTGGTTGGTGGTTTCAAACATTTTTTTAATTTTCCATAATATATGGGAATAATACTCCCAGTTGATTAATATTTTTCAGAGGGGTTGAAACCACCAATCAGACTAGTTTTAGTATTATTTTATAGAGTAGGATTTACCTTATGCAACACTATTTTTAGTAGGAATTACCTTATGTAACAATTGTAACACTATCTTTAGTAGGATTTACCTTTTCTATCTTGTTGGGGGGGGGGAAATTGCTATAGTCTCTGGTGTAATTTAATGGTCATTAAAATTCATGACAAACCTATTCTTTGGATGACCTAACATTTCACTGGCTGGTGGTTTGGAACATGAATTTTATGAATTTCCATATATTGGTGTCATCATCCCAACTGACAAACTCATATTTTTCAGATGGGTAGGTATATCACCAATTAGTTTCAGGTCTGTGATTTTTGGAAATTCATAACTAGTGCAACATAGACTCCGAGAATTGCCCATGTTGAGAGGAAAGGAGTCTTCTAACCACTTCTTTGGGGGGATGGCAAACCTAAACAAATTTGGCAATGGTAAACCTGTTCTCTAATGAAGATTTAACCACCAGAAATCTGGATTTAATCTTGGTAAAATAGTGAATCCCAGCTAAACCAATTCTAGAAACATTGGTAAAACATTGTTTATGATTGTTTCCAAATTATCTAAGTTTCCTGGAAAAACCTTGCTTGGGTTGAAACATACTTGCATATGCCTACGGACCGAAAACTGAGGTCGCGAAACGCTTCTTTTTCGTTGCTGAGGTTCTTGATGCTACGCTGATGATGGGGTGGGGTGGGGTGGGGCATGTTAACTTCGTGTGAACTTGGAGGTTCTTGATGCTACGCTGATGGGGGTGGTGGGGTGGGGCATGTTAACGTTCGTGTGAACTTGCTGAGGTTCTTGATGCTACGCTGATGATGGGGTGGGGTGGGGTGGGGTGGGGTGGGGCATGTTAACGTTCGTGTGAACTTGCTGAGGTTCTTGATGCTACGCTGATGATGGGGTGGGGTGGGGTGGGGTGGGGCATGTTAACGTTCGTGTGAACTTGCTGAGGTTCTTGATGCTACGCTGATGACATGAAACTTGCTGAGGTTCTTGATGCTACGCTGATGATGGGTGGGTTGGGGTGGGGTGATGCTACAATAGATGCTCCAAACAGCAAGAGATGTAAAAATGACGGTGCGGACAGCTGAGCATGCCTGAACTTGTTTGAAGCAGAAATTGCGTTTCGCCTAGGCAAAATACACATTTATCTAAAAAACGACCAAATTCAGACGTCTGAATTTCAGAGTTTTTGTGATCGCTGAATTGTGTTTTCGCCTAGGCGAAACTATGATTTTTTGAAAAAAAAAACAGTATTTCACGACCTCACTTTCCGGTCCGCCGGGTTGAATATGTTGCTATTTTGATCTGATACCCCAGGGCCCCAGGAGTGGCATGTTGATGGCCCTTCACTGGCATATGCCCTGAACTGTGGGATGCAAATTAGCTGGTTGGTGGTTTCAAGTATTTTCAAGTATACGTGTTTATGATCACGGACATGTTCACTGATGATCAAGTGGCACATATTTTTCAGGGTTGAAAGCACAAACCAAATCGCCAGTTCAATGACCAAAATTTAGCCATGATATCCAACATGAGAATGCAAAGTTCCAATGAAATCCTCATATAAATTTTCAAACACCAGGTATTTCGCGCATGAAATTCCCATGTCAGTTTGATCAATTTCCTTGGCGACAACCTGTGCGTACAGTTTGACAGTCGAAGATTTTGAAGAGGATCTCCCCCGGTGACTGAAATGGTGCCTTGATTTTTAATGGAAGGCCTTGCGCAGAGATAGGTTGATGGCAGGCCATGTCAGCTGCTGAATCAAACGCCAGGGACATTGCAGAGAATACTTCAGAAATGCTTACAGGATGGTACCCCCCAGTTATAAATGGGTTTATAAACCCCATTAACTATAGTTATATCTGCCATAAACCATAGTTATGGGACTTATAAACCAATTTAGCTAACTATGGGGCACCACCTTGTACCATCCCTCTAATTAACATAGGCCTTGCCGAACCAGGGGGTTGGAAGATTAGAGTCTATGTAAATTCACTGGAGGGTAAGTCGATTAATATATATGTATATATATATATATATGCTGGTTGGTGGTTTGGAACATTTTTTATTTGTCCATATATTGGGAATAATGATCCCAACTGACTAATATTTTTCAGAGGGGTTGAAACCACCAATCAGATACATATTCGTGACAATCTTGGCAGAAAAGCCAGGAAACGCCTGAAAAGGATCGAGATGAAACACCAAAGAAATCGACAGCAAAAGCATCACGTTTGAGAACCGCAAGTTGCAATTCACCCTCTGGGAATCAAAGGCACTTAAATAAACGACTTTCGGCTTGTAGATGATTACACATGGGATATGTGCTTTGGAATTTTGGAATTTCGGAATGAATGAGGGCTTAAAAACACCGTTTCAGGTGAGTTTTTTTTGGAAGACAGGTCCTCACTGGAAAACTCCAAGTCTGAATGCTCAAGGAGCATTGCAGCACACCCACAATGTGGGGCCCCCCAGTGATGTTTGTTGGTTTAGATTCGCCCCATGAATGCTATAGTTATACTTACCATAGACCGTAGTTATTGGAGTTATTTGCACCAACTTAGCTATCGAACGGGGGCCCCACATTGCACATTCGCAAGGGCGAGTGACTTTTTTGGGGCCGTCACCTGCCGGGCAAATCCCATGGAGAACGAGACCCCGAGACCCCTGGGCAAAAAAGAAGACGCAGCCCAGAGATTTTACATTTTGAGCCCCGAAAAAAACTTGGACCCTTATTTTAACATATTTTAATTATTTTCTTATATTAGTCTTATATGTTATTTTTACTTCAACCATATGTTTTTGGGTATGTTCTAATATATGTTTTATATTGTTTTATTATGTACTTCTTATATGTTCTTATCTTCAACTGACCATATTATGCTCTAATATTTTCCCATGCTCGTTGTTCAACGATTTACTTCAAGCCCTGGCTGTCTTTGGGTTTCGTGTTTTTTCTGAAACGGGATGTTTTCTGGCTGAAGAAATTCATGACTTTGTCGTCGACGTCACGCCAAGGATCATAGGAGGAATTGATGGGGGGAATCATCATAAATCCCAACATTACATTGACCAAATACCCTCTAAAAAAAAACGTTTACAGTTTGCGAACTGGAACACCACCATTGTTCATGGGTAAATCAACGAACTTTTGACTGGGCCATGGCCATTTTATTCAGCCAGAGGTGGGGCCACCCCCCCGACGTAGTTCGCGCATGGCCTGGTATGAAGCCAGGGCATGGACGGTCACGTGTTGGACGACGTTGTCGGCGTCAAAAAGATTTTGCTTCGCTTGGCTTCGATTGGAGCGATAGGATTAGATATTTTTCTGAAGAATAAATCACGAAATATGTCAACCCCGAATTTATAGACCATGGTTTATTAATTAGGGTGGTATTCCCCCAATAGTCATGATTCGATACTTAAATGGTACCTTCGCAATTAAACAGCCGTTTGGAGTTTGGGGTTCATTTTACCAGGGTTGATATTAATTCTTAAGCAAGTTTGATATAGTAATAGCAATATACCAGTAGTACCCGCACGAGGCGGGGCGGAAGTTGCCTTAAAGATATATATAAGACCTTTCTCATCTATAGAACTTGCATGCGCCGTGCGCCAGCGAAGCCCGTGCGTGCGTGCACTCTGCGAAACTGGTGTCTTGTTTCTCATGTCACATTTGAAGCTCCACGTCACACTTCACACCTGACAGTCTTCACACTCCACACTACACACTGCACTCTTCACACTGCACTCTGCGCACTGCACACTCCACACTTCACACTCCACACTCCACACTTCACACTCCACACTTCACACTGCACGCTTCCCACTGCACACTCCACACTTCACACTTCGCACTCCACACTTCACACTTCACAGTCCACACTTCACACTTCGCACTCCACACTTCACACTTCACAGTCCACACTTCACACTTCGCACTCCACACTTCACACTTCACAGTCCACACTTCACACTTCACAGTCCACACTTCACACTTCACACTCCACACTTCACAGTCCACACTTCACACTTAACACTCCACACTTCACACTGCACTCTTCACGCCCCACACTTCACACTGCACCCTTCACACTCCACACTTCATCTCATCTGAGCTCTTCTCACCTTATCCCAGCTCATCTCTTCTCATCTCATCTCTTCATCTAAGCTTTCATGAATCATTTCCTGCTACTACTACTACGGAACTGGATCTCGACGCCAAAGCGACAAAAAGACGATTTTGAAGCACTTTTTAAAAGGAATTTTAAAAGGAAAATTATTAGCGCCAAAATTGAGAAAATCTGCTGACAAATCACTTTCGCAGCCTTGATGCAGCCATTCCAATACGATTTACGATCTTCAGCTGCAAAAGAGAATAGTATTACGCATGCAGCCGCTGCACCAAGCAACCTTGACGCAGCCACCACAATGCGATCTGCAGAGACTGAGTTGCAAAGCACAATAGAACTACGTGCAATGGCCTCGGAAATTGCAGCTCCAAAACCGGATCTCGACGCCAAAGCGACAAAAAGACGATTTTGAAGCACTTTTTAAAAGTAATTTTAAAAGGACAATTATTAGCGCCAAAATTGAGAAAATCTGCTGACAAATCACTTTCGCAGCCTTGAACTACAATGCGATCTGCAGAGACTGAGTTGCAAAGCACAATAGAACTACGTGCAATGGCGTAGCTCCAAAACCGGATCTCGACGCCAAAGCGAAAAAAATACGATTTTGAAGCACTTTTCAAAAGGAATTTTAAAAGGACAATTATTAGCGCCAAAATTGAGAAAATCTGCTGACAAATCACTTTCGCAGCCTTGATGCAGCCATTCCAATACGATTTACGATCTTCAGCTGCAAAAGAGAATAGTATTACGCATGCAGCCGCTGCACCAAGCAACCTTGACGCAGCCACTACAATGCGATCTGCAGAGACTGAGTTGCAAAGCACAATAGAACTACGTGCAATGGCCTCGGAAATTGCAGCTCCAAAACCGGATCTCGACGCCAAAGCGACAAAAATACGATTTTGAAGCACTTTTCAAAAGGAATTTTAAAAGAAAAATTATTAGCGCCAAAATTGAGAAAATCTCCTGACAAATGACTATCGCAGCCTGGATGCAGCCACTCCAATACAGATTCCAAAACACCCTATAACTCAGCTTGAAGCCATGACACAGATTCCAAAACACCCTATAACTACGCACACACAAGCACACCCAAAGCAGCTTGAAGCCACCGTGACACTGCGGCAAAAAAAAACGATAAACCGACCGCAGCCGCAACCGTCGCACACACGAGGTACCTTTCATCGTCGCCTGCAGCCACTTTACACGGAAAAACACAAGGTTTCGTGCTCCGGCTTCCTCCCCAAAACATAGCCCATGCAACATCATGCAGCCATTCCAATGGGATCTGCAAACCACAGATTCCAAAAACCCTATAACTACGCACACACAACCACACCCAAAGCAGCTTGAAGCCACCGTACACTGCGGCAAAAAAAACGATAAACCGACCGCAGCCGCACCCGCCGCACAGACGAGGTACCTTTCATCGTCGCCTGCAGCCACTTTACACGGAAAAACACAAGGTTTCGTGCTCCGGCTTCCTCCCCAAAACATAGCCCATGCAAGATCATGCAGCCATTCCAATGCGATCTGCAAGCACAGATTCCAAAACACCCTATAACTACGCACACACAAGCACACCAAAGCAGCTTGAAGCCACCGGACACTGCGGCAAAAAAAAACGATAAACCGACCGCAGCCGCAACCGTCGCACACACGAGGTACCTTTCATCGTCGCCTGCAGCCACTTTACACGGAAAAACACAAGGTTTCGTGCTCCGGCTTCCCCCCAAAACAGAGCCCATGCAAGATCATGCAGCCATTCCAATGCGATCTGCAAGCACAGATTCCAAAACACCCTATAACTACGCACACACAAGCACACCCAAAGCAGCTTGAAGCCACCGTGACACTGCGGGAAAAAAAAAACGATAAACCGACCGCAGCCGCACCCGTCGCACACACGAGGTACCTTTCATCGTCGCCTGCAGCCACTTTACACGGAAAAACACAAGGTTTCGTGCTCTGGCTTCCTCCCCAAAACATAGCCCATGCAACATCATGCAGCCATTCCAATGGGATCTGCAACCACAGATTCCAAAACACCCTATAACTACGCACACACAACCACACCCAAAGCAGCTTGAAGCCACCGTGACACTGCGGCAAAAAAGAAACGACCAACCGACCCCAGCCGCACCCGTCGCACACACGAGGTACCTTTCATCGCCGGCTGCAGCCACTTTACACGGAAAAACACAAGGTTTTGTGCTCCGGCTTCCTCCCCAAAACATAGCCCATGCAACATCATGCAGCCATTCCAATGCGATCTGCAACCGGAGATTCCAAAACACACTATAACTACGCACACACAAGCACACCCAAAGCAGCTTCAAGCCACCGTTACACTGCGGCAAAAAAAAAACGACCAACCGACCCCAGCCGCACCCGTCGCACACACGAGGTACCTTTCATCGCCGGCTGCAGCCACTTTACACGGAAAAACACAAGGTTTCGTGCTCCGGCTTCCTCCCCAACTCACCACTTCCCTTCCTCACCACTTCCCATCGTCACCACTTCCCATCGTCACCACCTCCCTTCGTCACCGCTTCCCTTCCTCACTACTTCCCTTCCTCACCACTTCCCATCGTCACCACTTCCCTTCGTCACCACCACTTCCCTTCGTCACCACTTCCCATCGTCACCACTTCCCTTCGTCACCACTTCCCTTCGTCACCACTCCCCTTCATCATCACTTCCCTTCTTCACCGCTTCCCTTCGTCACCACTTCCCTTCTTCACCACTTCCCTTCCTCACCACTTCCCTTCGTCACCACTCCCCTTCATCATCACTTCCTCAAGGTCAATTTCATAGCTTCTTATTCTTTTGTTATGTGTTGGTACATTATGTATTGTTATATTATGTATTGTTATATGATCTACCACCCTTCCTCAAGGTCAATTTCATTGCTTCTTATTGGTTTGTGATGTATTGGTACATTATGTATTGTTACAGGATCTACCACCCTTCATCATAGTCAATTGCACCAAGGAAAAAGTTATTCGTAACTCGGAAATTGCTTCCCAACTTCCTTTGATAATATAACCAATATAAAATATTACCAATATAGTAGCTATCATCTATAGTCATACCAGTTGGGTTTCGGAGCCATAATATTATGTATAGTTACTATGAAATTATGAACTCTAAATATAGCTTCGAGAGTTTTTTTTTGCCCATGTGTGGGGATGGTCATCGAACCACTAGTAGTGAGTTACTCTCTGGTAAACGTTTACATAACTACGGACAATTACAACTTTTAATAGGTAAATCAAATATAAATGGCCGTTTTCAATAGCTATGTTAAATTACCAGAGGGTAGCTACTATGAAATTATGAGCTATAATTATAACTTTAAATCTTATGACTGAGCAAAAAAAGTGTTTTGACCATCAAGACTAGGATTACATTGGATTACCATCCCTCAAACATAGACGCTGTCATGAATTGGTGATTGGAAGATTGCCATCGATGACGATTTTTCATCGGTGGCAATGAGTGGCCTCTGGTAAACATACCAAATGCTATGACTCTTATAGCTATAGGTAAATCAACGAACTAAATGACAATTTTCACTAGCTATCTGAAATTATTAGAGGGTACTGGAGGGTGACTGGCATTAACATTTACCTTTACAATCTTGGGGATTGTTGTTAATGGGCCTTTAACAGGGATCAACAGATGTATTATTATCTAGTCACATGCTTATTATAGCAATTTTGAGGGTATCATGTCAACCCTGGATTTTGCAAAGCTGCACTGGACTATTTGGGAGGGTCACCAATTTTAGTCGAATCTATCACTATGTTTGGGGTAACTGACCTATTAAGCAACAGAGTTGACCTTAATCCGGGGTTGACACTTACAGGAAAACTTTGGATGGCTAGTTTGATTGCTAAAGTTGCTAAATATATACGTTCATCTTTTGCCACTTTGATGGCCTTACATATGTTTATATGATTTGACGTTTTTGGCAGGAGATCCAAGATTAGCTATGGTTGATGGGACATCAATTAAGTGATACCCAGGTCTGAGAATTCTGAATCTGCGCAGAATGTTGTGATGTTTTCCAATCTTCAAGCCGATTCCCAACTCAGTTCACAGAACCAGAGCCACTTTGAGTGGGGATTGAAGGGATTATTTCTATGTGATGGTTGCAAGTTCAAGGTACCATCTGGGTATGAGTTAAACTCTGGTACCGGACCCCTGCCTTTTCAATTAGAGAGGCAGGTGAGCAGTATGCATAAGCATCTATTGGTTGATGATTGTACTATATACCCAATATACTGGAGATTAATAGTGTCAAATAGTATCGGATTAAATCCAAAAATTGTACCATGGAAATCCCTATGAATATAATGAAATGATTCATAGGGTTTTGAACACTGCTCAGGTCTTCATGCATGTTCACCTTACATAAATTTTGTTTGGGTATTGACCCATATGTAACATCCAGGAATGTCCATTGATGGATTGTTTTTTCGGCGAAAATACCATAGATGTCCATCGTTAGCTTAGACTACCAGGGGGAAATCATTAAAACCCATGGGAATGTTTGAAGAAAGGACATATACCCTCAGGTAATTTGACATACCCATGGAAACGTATTCATTTATAGATGGTTTACAGATGATTTCCGTGGCTATGTTGCCAGAGGGTATGTTTTGGGGTGATATTTCGGCCGGTAAATTGATCTTCCAGACTCGCTGGGAGTCTGCATTCAAGTTAGATGAATGTCTGGGAAACTTTTCAATCTTTGTTCATGCCTAAAATGGAAAGAAACTAAGACTAAGATAATTTTTGCATTGAACATTCCTGGTTGGTGCTTTGGAACATGAATTTTATGACTTTCCATATGTTGGGAATGTCATAATCCCAACTGACTTTCATATTTTTCCGAGGGGTAGGTCAACCACCAACCAGCTGTGGTTTATAGGTGATATATCTATAATTCTATAGTTAATGGTTGGTGGTTGAATTAATATTTTCAGGGGTTGAAACCACCAAGCAGTTGCGGACATCAACCCCGTCGCGCCGTGTTTCGATTGTGTTTCCCAGCGATTGCCAGGTGAAAATGAGCAGGATCCCAGCGACGAAAAAAGGATGTCATGGGATATGATTGGGGAAGGGGATTTACCAGTTATAAGTACTAACAAAACCCCATTTATGGAAGGTATAATCCCATAGAAATCACCAGTTATAACCATTTATAATTGGTAGTTCCGGCCATAACTGTGGGGTAAACTAACAAGAAGATGTGGAAATCAATGGCTTTTCCTATAGGAACATGATCTACAAATGGCAGGTTCTCCACATCTATGTTGGTATACCATAGGGCATATCTTATCCTGGCTGATTAACACCAACCCTGGTTGGCATAGTTGATACAGTAGATGTTTATATGAACATATCAGAAAATGATGGAATGTCAATGAAACTATCATATAATGAGACACACATATATATGTATATATATATATATGTACATACTGATTGGTGGTTTCAAACATTTTTTATTTCCATTTCATGTATGGGATGTCATCCCAACCCCATTGACGAACTCCATCATTTTTCAAGATGGTTATTGCACCACCAACCAGCATGAAATGCATAAAATGAAGGTTTGTGTCTCTGGAGATGAGGGATGATAAATCACCATTTTGTCGGGACGGTGTGCTTTGGGATGTTTATGGGGACTTAATACGGGAATTTATCACCAGTTTTTTGGGATTCAGAGGAAAGAAAAATCTGGAGGGTGCACTGGGTGGAACCTGATGTAGCAACAAAACCAGTGGGTCATGAACAAAGTTCACATGTTTCATCATGTTTCATGCCATTTTTTTGAGGGCCAAGGTCGCCAAGGCCTAGGGTGAACCGGGTGAACCTATTTCTGATTGCCAATTTCTGGACAAGTTCAGTGGGAGACATGGTGATTTTTTCCCCTTTTTGGGATGGCATCGTTCTGAATTTCTCTAAAAAGACACAGGTCCACACATCCATCAATGCATTGGTTTAAGGGAAAAATTTACCCGGACACCTCCATATATTTCATGGGAAAATCTATGGTGTCCGGTTAAGATTTTCCCTCAAACCAATCCATGGAATCCATGTTCCAAAAAATGACCAACGCTAAGGGCCAGCAGAATCTTTTCAGTTCGGCTTCTTCAAAGGCAAGCTTCTGGCAAGATGGATAATGATTTAAGATGTTTTTCTCCTGCTATTTTAGATGGTTGGATCCTCAACATTGTTTGTTAACATGTTATGATATTCTTGGTATTATATTATTACCCTCTGGTAATTTGTTACAGTTTGCTATTGAACATGGCCATTTTTTCGTGAGTTTTCCCATTGAACATTGTGATTTTCCATAGTTATGTTAGTTTACCAGAGGGTAGCTTAATTCAGCACTTATGTTTTAAGATGCTGATCATGTGCTTCATCCCATTATGAACCGTTCATGCTAAATTCATGTTGTTTAATATCTTGTTTTACAAACGATGGCACTTTGAACCGTTTGGTCAAAATCATTATTTTGAGTGTCAAATCAACAGGGTTTGATATATGCATACTATATATAATGTGTGTATATCTATGTCGTGTATGTATATATATATATATATGCACATATGTATATATATATATATGCACGTATGTATGTATATATATATATACGTATATATATATATATGTATGGATATATATATATGTATATATATATATATGTATATATATATACGTATGTATATACATATATACATGCATTTGCTGTTTGAATTCTGAATTTTGCTGGTTACATCCTAATGATATTTTTTATTCAATCAACATGGTGAAAATTCAATATTGATGGCTACACAGTGACCTGTGCTCCAGTAACAAACTGGAGCTTGTCTTGTGCTCAGGAAACTTGGATGGTGCTGATGGATTTTCGAAAGGATTTCTCTGAACGAGGAGTATGCCCCCTGCCAAGTCCCAAGAGTGTTAGTCTAACAGTAGGGGGCACACCCCTCGACTAGCAGGGATGAATATTATAAACAACTGCCAAGTTAGTCTAACAGGGAGTCTAAGAGTGTTAGTTCTGCAGTTAGTCTAACGGTGACAATGAATATTCTAACTGCAACAACTGGAGTAGCCTAATTTCAGACAAACCCAAATACGTTTCTCTCGGAGAACTCCGACAGAACCGGAAAAAAATGGGGCTTCAAGTGAAATAGTATACAAGTTGGTGTAACGCATATACTATATTTGCTATATTAGGAAAGTACTATCTCGTTGGTGTAACGCCTCAAGTATTGGTCAGCCTCAGCCAAGTTGGCCTGGAGCCAGCAGCAAACCTGTCTTGCACACGCTTCGCAGCCCTGGCGAAACTACCCTCCGGTAAACTAACATAGCTAACATTCCTGTTAAAAATGGTGGTTTTCCCATTAACAATTGTGATTTTCCTATTAAAAATTGTGATTTTCCCATTAAAAATGGTGATTTTCCCATTAAACATGGTGATTTTCCATAGCTATGTTGAATTACCGGAGAGTAACCATAGGTCTGTCGAGCAACGACCAAAAGCTGGAGTTGAAAAATGATTCGCTTCGGCTGGTACTTCGGTTTCAAGGATAGACAGTTATCTGGTTGGTGGTTTGGAACATGAATTTTATTTTTCCATTCAGTTGGGAATGTCATCATCCCAACTGACTTTCACTCCATCATTTTTCACAGGGGTAGGTGGCTCAACGACCAACCAGTTATGGCCGGAAATACCAATGAATTACCCCCTGGTAAATTAACAGTTGGACCCTGAAAATCACCAAATTTCAATGGAAACTAGTCTTCCAACCCCTATCTGCCAGGGTCTATGTTAATTTACCAGAGGGTAAATGGGGAAATAACTAGTTGTATATCTATGGGATTATGGGATTATACATTCCATCGGGTTTTGTCAGTACGGCCATAACTGGTATGACTCGGGCCATGAAGTATGTACAAGACACCTCCCAGCTGATGTTTGTGACTTGAGTAGTGGTTGGCAAACGTTGTTGGTTGATGATTTTGTTTGGGGGGTTATATCATCTTATACTATGGTTTACTATGTTATACTATGTTTTACTATGTTATGCTATGTTATACTATGTTATACAATGGTTTACTATGTTATACTATGTTATGTTATGTTATGCTATGTTATACCGTTTTAATACTATGTAATGCTTACTTTGTTATAATGTGTTATACCGTGTTAATACTATGTTATACTTACTATGTTATACTATGTTATACTACTTAATATGGGGGATTATCACAATGCACTGACCCCTATCAACCAAGCGGTACTTCATGAACTGACGCTGGAAAATTGAAGGAGTTGGGATCTGGAATCAATGGGTCTAGCCCAGTAGCCACAAGCAAGCATTAGCTCCATCGCAGATTTCAGCAATTTTGGAGGGAGCAGCCCAAGTTTTCAACAACCGAGATAACCCCTTAAATTTCCCCAAATCATCCCAGACATTAGATTGTTTCAGTATTTTTCTAGGCATGGTAACTTGGGGATCTCCCGGTGTTAGGAAAGCCCCAAATGACGGCATAGACCCGGGTGATCTCTGGTTGTTTGGAAAACCTCCATTCCTCATGGTTTATCGACCTGCCATAATTTGCTGCCATGGCCATGAGTACCAGCAAATGGTAAGCGACGTGTTTCCAGACACCGGTGAGAGATCTTGATTTGAAAATTGGGCGCCAAAAGTAGACCTTACCCTCTGGTAAACTAACGGTTTACTATGGAAAATCACAATTTTTAATGGGAAAATCCACTATAGATGGCAATTTTCAATAGCTATGTTAGTTTACCAGAGGGTACATCAGGTGCATACCTCTCCAATTTGGTCCTTTTTAGAGTATGAAGCCCGGGCGGAAAATCACAAAATATTCGGACCTTTTTTTCGATAAATCATGGTTCAGTTGGTTGATCTACTTCGATGTGAAATTTGAAGAACTTAAATGATTTCAAGAAACCATCAACATGCATTTATACATTTTTTGAAATGACATCTAATCACCATGAAATCCTCATGAAAAGGCCGATCTCACGTCATTTTCTCGCCCCAAAAGGTCGCCAAAACGTCCCACTTTCGGCTTGAGCGAAACGACTCCGCCTCTCGTCGCTGGTCTCATTGGAGACCTACGCAATCCTACGCACCCACGATGATGCGACGACTGCAAGCGGCGGAGGAGGTGTCCGGCGACATAATGAGGATACAATGGATTAATAAAAGGGGGTAATCATTATTTTTGTTAAGTATGATTATTATTGTTCATCATTACTATCGTTTTTTTCAAAATAGAATAGAATCATGACATAATGTGAGTTAACATGAGTTAACCATTATAACTGTCCCATTTTTTCCCCACCTGCCAGGTGAGGGTTGTTAGATTTTATGTCAGTTGCCTCCTCCTCCTGCTCCTCCTGCTCCTCCTCCTCCTCCTGCTCCTCCTCCTCCTCGTCGTCCTCCTCCTCGTCGTCCTCCTCGTCCTCCTCGTCCAACTGCGACCCGCGATCCACAGTGTTCTCTGTCGGACCTCAACCACGACCATCCATGCTCAGTGTTCGCTGCCGGACCTCAACCACGACCATCCACGTCAGTGTGCCCTGCCGGACCTCAACCACGACCATCCCCGCCCAATGTTCCCTGCCGGACCTCAACCACGACCATCCATCGCCCAGTGTTCCCTGCCGGACCTCAACCACGACCATCCACGCCCAGTGTTCCCTGCCGGACCTCAACCGCGAGTATCCACGCCAAGTGTTCCCTGCCGGACCTCATGTAGGAAGATATGGGACAAAGTATGCGCAGAAGAAAGTTAGAAAGAATGTGCACCGCTGGACCTCAACGGCCAGATAGAATGCCAGAAGATATGCCAGGTGGAATGTCAGATAGAATGCCAGAAGATATGCCAGATAAAATGCCATGAGATATGCCAGATAGAATGCCTGAAGGTATGCCAGAAGATATGCCAGATGGTATGCCAGATAAAGTGCCAGAATGTTTGCCAGATAGAATGCCAGAACATTTGCCAGATAGAATGCCAGATAGGATGTCAGAAGATATGCCAGAACATATGCCAGGTAGAATGCCAGATAGAATGCCAGAAGGTATGCCAGATAAAATATCAGATAGAATGCCAGAAGGTATGCCAGAATGTTTGCCAAATAGAATGCCAGAAGATTTGCCAGATAGGATGGCAGAAGATATGCCAGAACATATGCCAGAAGATATGCCAGGTAGAATGCCAGAAGGTATGCCAGATCGAATGCCAGAAGATATGTCAGATAGAATGCCAGAAAATTTGCCAGTAACAAATCGATAAATGTCATGGTGGGGATCACACGAAGTAAAGTAATTAAGCGTAAGTTAACTATGAAATTATTATGATAACCAATCATGGATCAGTGAGCCAAGACCTTTTTTATTTCTTGGGATTCATGGAATATAGTGGCTAGTCAATGAGGATGTCATAATGGGATAAGAATTGAACAATGGGAGTCAACCATCATCACTGTCCCATAACTAATTTAAGTTAACTATTATTACAACCATTATTGCTATAATGGGAGTTAACCATTGTTATAATGGGGTATTTTGCTTATTCTTGAGCCATGGAAGTCTAGGAAAGAAGCCTTTAGAAACTTCACTCAGCAAAGCCACTGCAAATGACTAACACTTTGCTATTGAACATGGCCATAGAAATGGTTGATTTACCGTGATTTTCCATAGCTATGTTAGTTTTCTTGGACTCAGTAGGCCAAACAACTGAACAACTGAGTTGTCCTCTGGTAATCAAACGTAGCTAGAAAATCCTCTAAGGTTTGTGGGAAAATCAGTGAAGTAAATGGACGATTTCGAAGGGCTATGTTTGATTACCGGAGGCGAGAATTTTAATGCTGGTTCGTGGCTTGGAACATTTTTTATTTTCCATTTCATATATGGGATGTCATCCTTCCCATTGACTTTCATATTTTTCAAGCTGGTTAAAACCACCAACCAGAATGGGAAATCACCATTTTTAATGGATAAATCCACGCCATTTTCAATAGCTATGTAAACATTTACCAGAGGATACATTCCGCATATGAGATGGGACATGGGATGGAAGTAACCATAGCTGCCATGCCATTTTGTGCTCCAGTTTGATTGGCGAAGAGCTTTTTGTGGGTTCAGTAGGATGAGGTTGGGAATATGGTAGATATATATATATATATAGTTAAAGGATGTTACCCTCAACCTATGGAAACATGTATATATATATATATAGTAAAGGATATATATATATATATACACCAGTAGTACCGCACAAGGCGGTGGCGGAAGTTTCAAAAATAGGAAACCTATAGGAGAGCTTGGTTGTTGTGAATCAGGGATGGCAGAGCGAAGCCACTGATGGACTGAAAGGTGCTTGAGGTCTCCTCTCTTTCTCTCTCTTTCTCTGACTATCTACCTACCTACCTATCTAGCTTCTATGTATCTATCTATCTATCGATCTATCTATCTCTCTCTCTCTTTCAAATTACCTATCTATCTATCTATCTATCTATCTATCTATCTATCTCTCTCTCTCTCTTTCTTTCATCTGTCTATCTGTCTAGCTGTCTATCTGTCTATCTACCCATCTATCTATCTATCTATCTGTCTATCTGTCTACCTGTCTATCTGCGGTGCAGTGTCATTCAGTGTAATGTAGTGTAGTGTAGTGGGTGTAGTGGAATGTAGTGTAGTGTAGTGTAATGTAGTGAAGTGTAGTGGAAGGTAGTGTAGTGTCATGTAGTGTAGTGTAGTGGAGTGTAGTGTAGTGTAATGTAGTGTAGTGTAGTGTAATTTAGTGTAGTGGAGTGTAGTGTAGTGTGTAAGGTAGTTGTAGTGTGTAATGTAGTGTAGTGGAGTGTAGTGTAGTGGAGTGTAGTGTAGGGTAATGTAGTGTAGTGTAGTGTAGTGTAGTAGTGTAGTGTGTAGTGTAGTGTAAGTTTAGTGTAGTGTAGTGTGTGTGTAGCGTAGTGTAGTGTAAGTGTAGTGTGTGTAGTTGTAGTTGTAGTGTAGTGGAGTTGAGTGTAATGTAGTGAAGTGTAGTGGAAGGTAGTGCAGTGTAGTGTAATGTAGTGTAGTGGAGTGTAGTGTAGTGTAATGTAGTGTAGTGTGTGTAATGTTAGTGTAGTGGAGTGTAGTTGTGTAGTTGTAGTTGTAGTGTTGTGTAATGTAGTGTAGTGTAGTGGAGCGTAGTGTAGTGGAGTGTAGTGTAGTGTAATGCAGTGTAGTGTAGTGAAGCGAAACGACATCTGAACCTCCAAAAATGGTCCGTACATGGTGTGTTTTGTACATTTTGACTTCGAAATGTGCTTCGCGCCACAACGGCGTGCACTTTTTCGACATCGCAACTTCCAAAAGTCGTCCGACACTGAGGTGTTTTGCACATTTTGACTTCGAAATGTGCTTCGCGCCACAACGGCGTGCACTTTTTCGACATCTCAACTTCCAAAAGTGGTCCGAAGCTGGTGTGTTTTGTACATTTTGACTTGGAAATGTGCTTCGCGCCACAACGGCGTGCACTTTTTTGACATCGCAACTTCCAAAAGTGGTCCGAGCATGGTGTGCTTTGTACATTTTGACTTGGAAATGTGCTTCGCGCCACAACGGCGTGCAATTTTTCATCTCTCGTCTGGCCAGCTGGCTCCGCACCCGCCGCTTTAGCGAGCCTACTTTTCGACCCTCCGGAGCCACAAATCATTGGAAAAACACAGTGAATCGCGACTTTCCTACCTTTTCGCGCATCTGTATCTTCTTTCTTCTGACTCTTTCTCTTCTACTCTTCTCTCTTCTAATCTTTCTCTTCTCTCTGCCTCTGCCCTGCTCTGCTTTTCACCTGTCCATATTGTCGGAAGTTTGACTTCTAAACTTCCTTCGATTACCTATTCTAGTCTAGTAAACTAGCATAACTATGGAACATGGTTCATTTGTAGATGATTTACCCATAAAAAATGCGATGTTCAATAGTTATGTTAGTTGACCAGTGGGGGGCACCAACTTGCATATCGCTGATGAGATTTATAAACATGACCTTTGCCGCGATGATAGCAGGTGGTTCAGCAGGATCCACACCACCAGGTCGAAATCTCATCAGCCAAGGTTTGTTACCCTTAATTTGTTACCCTCTGGTAGACATACCAAAAACTATTGAAAATCACATTGAAAAAATAATAGGTAAACCGTCTATAAATGGGCCATTTTCCATAGCTATGTGATCAAACACAATTGAATCCCATGTTCATTTCAATTGGAATTTCAGGATCCTAAAACAGAGGTACTGTATCATATTGTTGGCCATATTTTGTGGGGATATTCCCTTACATAGGCCTGAAAAATAGGCCTTATATGGTGGGTACCTCCAATCAATCGGTTCCTGAAATGGCCATTGACATGTGGGTTCTTTGAACGTTTTTGAGTAGCAATTATGGCTCCAATTTTGGTGTTCTTTTCCCAGCGAAGCCCAGATGGTATGACTATAGATGATAGCTACTATATTGGTTATATTATATATTGCTATTACTATATCAAACTTGGTTAAGAATTAATATCAACCCTGGAAAAATTAACCCCAAACGGCCCACAATCATCTCCCATCTACCATCGAAGAAAACATCGGATGGTATATATCATAACATATCCCCAGCCAGAATATTCGAATTCAACACCATATCCTAACAATATATCCCAGTTATAATATTGTTTGTTGTACAATATACATACATATGTATTCATATATATATATATATTTATACATACACATCTTTGGCATACCCTATCATATATATATATACAAATTACATTCCCATTGTTGGTTTTTCATGATCGCAAAAAAATATTTATAACATATCCAAAAACAAGAATACAGTGAATACTACGTATGTAGGGTATATGTATTTATTATATGTGTAGGGTATATATATATATATATACATATATACATATATTATATGTATATATCTGGGCAAGTTGTAACGACCTCCCTGTTCTCCCGAACCCTGGAATCATGGTTAATAAGGGAAATCATCCCAAAGTGGCCGAACTTTTCAGGTTAGTGAAATATTATAATTTACCCAGATATAAACAGATACACATGCATTGATCAAATCTTACACAGATATATATGTGTTTCTTAAGATAGGGAATCCCCACGTCACCATGCTTGTCTCAAGACTTTATGCTAAACGGTCATCCATGACTTGGATGACTTGGATGATTTTTCTTTTTTGGCTAAAACCTTCATATATATATATAAATACATATACAACTACATATGCATATACATATACTGTATATATATACATACATACATACATATATATATACATACATACATACATACATATATATACATACATACATACATACATACATACATACATACATACATACATACATACATACATACATACATACATACATACATACATACATACATAATATATATTTGTATACACTACATATACAATACATATACAATACATATACAATACATATATTATGTATACACATTATAGATATAATAGATGGTAGATATCCCCCATGGAAAATTCCCTTTTTAGATCCTTCGCAGGGCGACCCATGGTTCGCTCTCTTGTTGACCTGTTGTGCTGGCTTAGCCACCACCATTGGTGCTGCCATGGCCGGGAGACCGAAAAAAACACCTTAAAAAAACAAGGTCACACCGTGAAAAACGATGGGGGCAACGAACTGGGAGAATTGCTGTAATCACTGGCCATCTCAGGAACCGATTGATTGGAAGTACCTACCATATAAGGCCTATTTTTCAGGCCTATGTAAGGGAATATCCCCACAAAATATGGCCAACAATATGATACAGTACCTCTGTTTTAGGATCCTGAAATTCCCATTGATGTAATGGGTGAATATACACCATAGGAATAGTATATATAGATATATCTACCATCATCAACCATAGCTTGGAGTTATATTCACCAACTTAGCGTTCACGAACTGGGGCACCACTATGACTATGTAACGGAAGCAACATTCAACTCAGCCACGGATACCAAGGTTTTGGGGCCAGGTGAATACCTCACTGGTGAAATCCGATGACATGATCATATCATCGATGGAGACCCCAAGTCATGGATTGAATATTCACTCTTCGCTAAAAGGGAATAATGTGGGTGAATATACCAAGTCATGGATTTTCCTTGGAAAAAGTTGAATATTCCTTGGAAACATATGGAACAAGAGATGGTCAATGAGTAATAATGTGGGTAAAACAATGCCATTTGCACCATCCCCCAGTCATCACCATTTTTATAGGTGGTATAAACCACAACCAAATGGGTAGTTGATTATTGTTTTAACCTCATTAGATCATTTTAATCATTATACCATGATCAAACCATTTATAGCTTATATATGAATATTTATGAATGATATCCCATGATATCCTGAAAAAATGTTGAACTTTGTTGATTTATGAGAGGTCTTTGTTGGTGACAATCACTAACGGATGGCTGGCATTTATGGTAGATATATCCATAGTTGGATGGGGCAATGAAACATTTTGATGGGATGACCACAGTGTCATCACAGTAAATCATGTTATTTTGCTACAGTTTATCCCATATGTAGGGATATCATGTGGTTATTACATGTTATTACCCACTGCGCAAGAGAAATCAACATCCCAGTAGGATTGGGCGAATCATCCTCAACAAAAAACACAAGAAAAACAAATAGCAACATGTGACAAGTTCTTAGAAGTCAAGACATGTCCCAAACCGATCCGTAAATCTTGGATAAACAGTGACCAGCAAAGAGCATTGTTGATTATGATTTGGGTGGTTATGTTTCTTCTTGTGTGTGTGCATCCCAATGACTATGTAAGTGGGTCACAACCATATACCCTGTGGTTATTTAACATAGCCATGGTATAGATGGCCCATAGAAATAGATTGTTTACCTGTTTACCTATTAATAGCATGGTGATTTTCCATGGCAAACTGTTAAATAACCAGAGGGTAATCCAGTTCTTGGGTTATGTAGCCTAGTGGTGTATGGTTGTTTATTGGGCATGAAGATAGACCAGGGTTATAACATCATGGTTATACCATAAAATTTCGATATTATTCTGGTTGGTGGTTTGGAACATGAATTTTATGAATTTCCATTCAGTTGTGAATGTCATCATCCCAACTGACGAACTCATATTTTTCAGAGGGATTGAAATCACCAACCAGTTATTATACGTATGCAAATATATCAAGTACACCATGAACTGCACCACCAAGTAGGTGTGCGTTAATGCTTAGCTGTAGATGGGAAATACAGAATTTGATGTCAGAGCAAATTGCTGGATGCAACGCAAAAAAGCGTTGCGCGTTCTTTAACATGTGCAAGAGAGGATCTATGTGCCGATTCGCACACAGTGACGCAGAGCTTGGGAGCTATGTGTGGGGACCTCCAAACTGCGTGTGTCTGTGTGTTTGTGTTGTGTCAGCAGTGTGTGTCTTTGCAGGGTATGATATGTTATCTTTTGGATTCTTTTGGTATCTTGACTCCGATTTAACAAGCTTTCTAGTTGGCAACTGAGTTCAAGATGTTCAAGGCCCGAAAATTGGCTTTCACTAGCAAGAACGAGAGCTGACCAAAAATGAGATGCAGAACTGCTATGACTGGTACATACATAGCGTTGGGGGGCGCAGTTCCACTAAGAGTCCTGGGTCGTTTTTCACGTATATATAGTCCCATAGTTGTCATCACACTTTTCCAGTGCACCCCCCAATGGATGATTTTCCTATGAAAAGCTACAGTTCTGTGTTCCATTCTTTATGGTGGTTGTGGGGTTGTAACCCACTGGGATAATCCATGGAGATTGATACTCTCTGGTCAAACAGAGGAAACTCAGCTCTTAGGTGTAGCTTTTTTGCCAACGCCACAAAGTCACCACCCTACCAGCCGTGCCCCAGCGGCCTCCCATGATTTGCGAAGCGTCGCGTGTCGTCGCGTCCAAGGCCTTCTGTGTCAACACCAACGACAACCGGGTCTTTGCCATTTGCCTCGCCATCTCAGCAACTTGACCATGGCTATCAGGGGCGATTCCCGTAAGCCGTAAGCTGCACCCCCAACTGGTTGGAGGCTATGAAAGTGTCATCCTGATGCGAAACATCACTGTATGTGAGGAAAAGCGAACAGCCACTTATCAGTTGATTTATATCCTGATCTAACATGATCTAACTATAGAATATCATATACCCTTTGGAAATTTTCAACATAGCTATTGGAAATGGCTCATAGTAATCGTTGATTTACCTATTCCAAATGGTGATTTTCCAGTTCGCAAACTGTTAACGTTTACTCTAGAGGGTATCCACCAAATCTCAACCAACTTAATTACCGAACAAAAGGGGCCCACTTCCTGTTGAAACCCTGATTTGAATGGTGATGTCAATCCATCTATATAGACTATATATATATATTCAAATGGAGGAGTATGCTATCCATAACTTGAGTGAGTCCGTCTAGAGCTGTTATATAGTTTATATAGTCTCTCTCTCTCTCTGTATATAATATATATATATTCAAATGGAGGAATTTGCTATCCATTGACTCAGTGAAATCCATAGTGATCTCTGGTCATGGCCAACGTTGTTTGCGAACTCGATGGGCCATCTATACCATAGCGAAGTGAAACAAATTGCCAGGGGGTGGCATATAACATGATAGGTGCAACATATGTGTTTATAGTTCCAGTATTTTCCCATATAGTTCCTATATACCCAGGGTGGCCACACACAAATAGACCATCACTGGTTATAACTTATATCATATGCCAATTTGATCACCGTGAAATCGCCATTCGTTCGTTGCTTACCTATCACAGATGCCAGGGCCTGTTCATTTTTTCTCCCCACATATCGAGCCAGCCACTGATCACTTAAAGGCTGGAGTCATGACTTATGTTTCCTTCGTTGAAATCCTCTTCAAAGCAGCCGAAAAATTTCAGGACCCAGTTGGGATAGTTGGGATCCTGGAACGGGAAGCCGGGTGGGTTGGAAATCGCTGGCCACGAATCGAACATTGGAAACGAATCGAATTTGAGTCCGAGGAATTTGCTGAGTCAAAATCAAAAAGATCAGTGGAATTGAGAATAATCACGAAAATCAGAGAATGAAAAGTAATCATGAAACAAAGATAGATTTCCTTGCATTGTCCATCCTTAGATATCAAAATCATGATCGTAGAGTAGGATTTCAAGGTGGAAATTCCAGCAGTGGTAGCTGCACGTCATTGCACATCCGTTGATACTAACGGTAAATGGTGACCATGGATCCCAAGGTTTAGCCAGACAAGGTGAGGCTTTGGTTTGTGATGTAAAGGTGAAGCATGTTGTCAAGTTAATTCAAGTTGGCTATCGCTTGGGAGCCTCACCTTACCGGGTTTTTTCCCTGTAATATCCTGTAATCAATGGGAATTTCAGGATCCTAAAATGGAGGTACTGTACCAAGTAAGGGCATATTTTTTGGGGATATTCCCTTACATAGGCCTTATATATGGTGTAATGTTCCCATTCCACTTCGGCAGCATTCGTTTGACGCCTCCCAGGAGGCTGGCTATGGCGAACACGATGCCTTCTCGCCGCTGGGATTCGTGAGGACTTGCTGCAAAATCCGATAAACCACCATCCTAGGATGGTTGAAAAGTTGAAACCCTAAATAATAATGTTGATTTTAACAATGATATCTTCATTATAATGATTATATATGATTATATGTTCACAACAATAGTATCCAATCTGGTTGGTGGTTTGGAACATGAATTTTATGACTTTCCATATATTGGGAATAATATAATAATCATCCCAACTGACGAACTCCATAATTTTTCAGAGGGGTAGGTATACCACCAACCAGCTTTAAATAATGGGATAATCCAACTATCAACTGGTGATTTCGCAACCATCCACAGTAGATTCCTATTTTTTAAAAGACTGCTGATTCTCAGGACCCTAAGCTCCTTTGATTAGAAATCCGTGGTTAAACGGTTAAACCCTCCTGTCATGAATCTAGCAGATTTGCGCAAGCAAATGATCAACACTTGGTTGAAAGTTGGCGACAAACACTTTGGGAACATTTGTCACACAAGCGCCTTGGGGGCTAGGGGGGTGCTTGACGATATTCGACATCTTACAAAGCCTGCTTTGTGGTTTCAAATGTATTACCATGTATGCGAGGATGCTCCAATGACTCAGATATGTTTAAAAGGGTTTTCCAACCACCCACCAATTCCTTTTGGAAGGGGACCTAATAAAATCATATATAATCTACTGTTGTATCATAGTCACAAATACCATTGGATATCCTATGTTTGTTGCTAATACTTGACAAGATGAACCCCCATATGGCCCACGGACACTCACCAGTTGCGAGTCCTGGTGCTTTCGAACTGTCCTAGGATGGGATGTACCCCAAAATCTATGTGTTTTTTTAACAATGCCATTTGCACCATCCCCTAGTCATCACCATACATGGGTGGTATAAAGATGTATAAACCATACCAAAATGGGTAGTTTATTATTGTGTTAACCACATTATACCCTTTGGTAATCAAATGTGGCTGGCTGGAAAATGCCCGAGGCGCAGGTTTCCAGCTGGGAAACTCATCGATCAACACAGTGGATTTTTCAGCATGCCACGTGTGACTACCGGAGGGTACTGGGAATGAATTTAGTTGGATTGGATTTTTACAACTAGCACACCTCCATATTTTTAAGGTGTCCAATTGTTCTATCTATTTGAGGGTGCTACAACCAACCAAAAAAACCTGTACCCTCCTGTAAACCAACATAGATGTGGATAACCCATGATAAGCCATAAAATTTAAGTAGATGATATAACCCTAAACCGTTTGGAATGACTTTTCCACATCATTCCAGCTCTTTTTTTCTGTCCCTTAAGGATCCCCAACATCGCCATGCAACAGGAAGCGAGAACAATTGGAGGTACCGAGGTAACGAGGTACCGATTCCAGTAATATGTTTAGCCTATTTTTCAGGCCCAAATTTCAGGGAATATCCCCACAATTCATATGGCCTAAAAAAAATGGTACAGACAGTACTCGTAGCTCCATAAATTGGATCCTGAAGATCTCCCACTGCGACGCTGGTTGGCTTCAGCCGACTGGGTTTTTCCATGGGTTTTTCCATCGTCCCGAGGCTCGGAACCTTGGTGTTCTTTTGCGGCTTGGTGGTGTCCATCTTCATTGAGCCTTGGAGTTCTTGGAAGTGAAGCGTGGGAACCGTGGGAACCGTGGGAACCGGCCCAGTGATGTTTGTTGGTTTATAAATATATGTATAAACTATATAACAACTCTAGATATAAACATTCATAAACCCTATAGTTATTGCATGAGTTGGTCTATAAACCATAGCAACTAGTTCGATATATCTACCATAAACCCAACACGTTATTCGAGTTATGTTCAAGAACTTAGCTAACCAGCTGAGGCACCACTGTAGTTTCAAGTTTGCATCCCCAAATCTGCGGAATGTGGTAAACTCAATTATCAACAAAATCCAAAAATACCATAAATGCCACAAATGGTCGGTCTAACCCATCCCACATTGTGGTTTAATTGGGTCTACTACATTAGCAGCAACCAAAAAAGGTGAAGAAGGAGGAGGAATCCCCAATTTTCTTTCCATAGATATAGGACATCTAAGCTGACACCAGAAAAACCATAAAAAGTATGTGAAGATGAGTTTGTTGAATTTCTGCTGATGCTAAGCATGGTTTCATTTGTGAGTCCTTCCATGGTAGACCGGTGCCGAAACTAAAAAGTGTAGATGCTTCTGACTGTTGCTTTACGACGGAGCGACGAAGTTCTGTAGATGGTCTAACCTTTGGATACCTTTGGTATTTTAACAGCGTTACAGCGTTGAAAACCTCCAAGATCTCCAAGTAAGAAACTTAAAAAAGGGGATGAAACGCCTGGTTGTGCCCGAAGTGAAATTTACGCCAGGGCTCCCAGGGCTCCCAGGGCTCCCAGGGGTCCAGGGGTCCATGTCATGGCGGAAGACTCCCTGTCATGGCATCAACCATCAACCAGTTATTTTCCGGTTAACATTCCTGGAGTCTAAATGGCTAAATCACTGCTTGGTGGTGACTGGAACCATGGAATTTTATGAATTCTTCATTCAGTTGGGAATGGAATGTCATCATCCCAACTGACGAACTATATTTTTCAGAGGGGTAAGTATACCATGGTATACCACCAACCAGATATGGTTAAATGCCTCCTCTCAAATTATGCTTGAACCCCCCAAAAAATGGCGATAGTCCATTAAATCACTAGAGGTTTTGTGATTCTTACCACAAAATAATCAAATCTCCATGAAAACC
>CAMXCT020004301.1:0-197500 GCA_947184155.2 Cladocopium goreaui | reverse complement strand
GCATTTCAGCCAGATATATATATATATATATATATACATATGTGTATAATTATATACTGTATATATATATAGATATAATATCCCATTTTGAATCATTGTGTAAACATTTTTAAATCCCATGATATAAGTCCCTATTGTTGATGGTTAAAGCCAGTTACATGTAGTGTATCTCAGATTACGATGAGCCATGACAGATGGGAGTCGGAAGAGGGAACCTCGTTGCAAGTCACAGGATAGGGCTCCCAAGATAGCGTTCAGGTGCCTTACAAGTGGCTGAATTCTATGGTTTATGATAGATATAACGAACTAGTTAATGAATGCTGGTTGGTGGTTTGGAACATAGCGTTCATGTGCCTAAAAAAAGTGGCTGGATTCTATGATATAACGAACTAGTTCATGGGGTTATAATGGTTTAGAAGAAAACAAACATAACTGGGGGGCCCCATCCTGCAGAATAGGGCAACCGGGCGGCTTCAGGAAATCACACGCTGTTAATATGGCGCTTTCGCAGCCGCCTTGTGGTGTCATCAAACATGGCGTGCCGGAAAATCCCTTATTTAGTTACATGAATCCCAGATGGTCCATGTATGGTATATGTACCTACATTTGGGTGATTTTTAGGGCAATGTTGGTAAACATTCCATACATGGAGCATATGGGTTTAGTTACATGAATGTTGCATCATTCAATGATCATTTATAGGGGATTTCCCAGTTAGCCACGTTTGATGACACAAATTAGGCTACATGCCCTTGCCTGAATAAAGAGCTCGCCTTTGCCGCGATTCGCTGCACGAATAAATCAGACTCGGCATTGGAAATATTGTACTGGTTGAACAAGTTGGATATACCCTGCTTGGATCTACTTGGCGGTTCATCTCACTTAGTAAGGTAGCAGTGCTTTAACCCTACTTGGCCCACTTACATCTGGGGTTATAACCCACTTGCGAAATGAGATGAACCACCAAAAGAAATAGAGTAAACTAACGCAGATGTGGAAGACCTATCGGAAAAGCCCTTCGGAAAATTATCAACGGTTGATGTTCTTTGATTTTCCACATCTATGTTAGTTTACTTACCATTAAACAATCATCTATATTCCCCTAAAATCCACTGGTTCATTCATGTAATCAGCATATTCATCGGAATTCTTCCCAAACATATAGAAACGTATTTCCAGGTTGGTAGCTCCATTACATGTTCTTTCCCTTTTCATTTCCAGTCGTTTCAGTCGATTCTTGGCATCAGACATCTTGGTGCAACGCTGTGCTGTAAACCAACTTCTGCCCGCCATCAATCACAACAATGAATAAAGTCCGCATTCGATGATTTTCCCAGTTAAGCCTCTATTCGGGGGGGACTTTCACAGATGTTCCATGATTTTCCCCACTCAAACCGAGCCCAATAAACATCAGATGTCCCAGCCATGTTTGATGACCACCTGGGGGTGCGGTGCAGTTCGGGGCCCCCTATCCCAGCTTATAACTTTTGGAGGTTAGAATCCCATGGTTATACCCATCAAAACTAATACCAATCCTGCACCCCCAAATAACATTGATAGTTTTATAGTCTTATACAATATATACATATATAGATGTATCATATCCATACATATTCCGATTAGATTCTCAGATGAAATGGTTATACGTTATACCCCAAGATCCCAGGCCTGCAGTGGCCGATTACCATAGCTAGATCTATTTAGAAGGGATTTTCCAGATGTTTTTGTCCCATTTTTTGATCATGAAAACCTCCATGTGGGGGGTTCCTAATAAGTCATGGGGATACCCCGAAAGTTTTTCCATGCTATTTTGGGATTTTCCATGGAATAAACCATCCAGCGAGCTTGGGGTACCCCTATTTTTATGGAACCCCCCTGTGTGAGGATTTTCAAGCATGACGCTGTACCAAATGCTTTTCACCGACCGGCACCCCGAGCTGACGGCGGTGGAAGTCCTCGAAGGGTGGTCGTGGGACCCGACGGAGCCGGGCTCCTTGCAAGAGGAGTCCGAGCGACCGAGTCAGCCCGGTGGGTGAACAGAAAATGGAAGAACAGATGTCCCGGATCGAAGCACTACTGACAAACAAGCGGTCCAAAACCGCAGCCGAGTGACGCCACCGGACCAACCAGGTCATAGCTCGTGAATGGTACAAGGTGGTGCCCCCGAGTCATAATGGTTTATAATCCCCATTAACCATAGATATATCACCTATAAACCATAGTTATTGGAGCTATACACCAACTTAGCTATCGAACGGGGGCACCAGCTTTTAATGTATGGTTATTATAGCTTTTACTATGGGTGTATAACTATGCTTATTATGGAGTCGCCGCCCAGGAGACATTCCATGGAGAATAAAGCCTTTCACCACGGCAGCGCGCAAGAAGTGGCCCAAGCGCATCAGGCACCTCGGCAGTCTGACCTGGAGGATCTGGAAGGTCCGGTATTTTACGCCAAAAAAAAAAACAAAAACATATAAAAATAGAGGTTTACTACAGGATGGTGCCCCCCAGTTTTGTTAGTGGGTTTATAAACCCAATGAATACTAGTTCGTTATATCTGCCATAAACCATAGTTATGGGATTTACCCAACGCAAATATGAGCTATGGTCAATACTCATGGTTAATAACCATTAAAAACGGGGCTAGTCATCCAATGGTTCCAATCGGGATTTATAATAACCATGATTTTTGGATCCTTATTATGGATGGGATGACCATCAACCATATAGTGAGTATTGACCATGGCTCATATAGAAAAATAGGTTTACTAATGGAATCATGATTAAACACCAAAAACATGTATTATAAATTAAAACAAAATTGGGGAATCAGAAAAAAACAAACAGTTAGGTGGTTTTTGACCTACTAAAAAGGGCGATTGAAGGGACACACACACAGACACATGGTGACTGAACGATCCAAAATGGGATTTCAAATGATTTCACCAAGTAAAATGGTGAAAATTTTACCTACTGCGCTGCGGGGTAAGCCAACAGAAATGGTAATACACATTCGTAATGAATAGGAAGTGCTTATCTGGTTGGTGGTTTGGAACATTTTTCAATTTTCCATATATTGGGAATAATCATCCCAACTGACTTTCATATTTTTCAGAGGGGTTTAAACCACCAACCAGTTATGAATCCATATATTTGCATTGATACAGAACCACAATAATCCAGTCATGAAGTATTCCAGGTCAGAACGATGGGTTGCATATTGGAAAAAAACAACATGCTTACGGTGGTTGTGAGATCTAATTGCCCAAAAAACAAGTTAGGTGGGTTTTGACCTACGAAAATGGTGATTGAAGGGACACACATACACATTTTTGATTGAACCATCAAAAACTAGACTTCAACGCAACATGTGGTATTTCACCTTTAAGATTGTGGTGTCGACAAACAAAAATGATGATATGGCATGATGTTATGATATGACCCATGTACACTGATTAAGATGGTTGGCAAACCATGCGAAATATTCCCAGTTGGAGCAGTGGCTTGTATACAATGTGGGGCCCCGTTCGATAGCTAAGTTGGTTTATAACTCCAATAACTATGGTTTATGGATGTTTATGGTACTTATAACTATAGTATTCATGGGGTTTATAAATCAACTTACAACTGGGGGGCCCCACATTGTATGGATATATAATGATATATTCCGATGTCTGGGACTGGGACACGCATTCAAGGTGCTTGGTGCTTGGTGAATATCTCATGACAAAACCTAGCTACAGTTTGGACCAACTTGGGGTATAAGATACGTCCAATGAACCCAATATCCAAATTCTCAGTGTTGAGCTATTGGTTTGGGGTGGGGTGGATAATCTTAACCTTTTTCTGAGTTCATCAACAGGGCTACAAGTTGGGTTCATCCCTGCGCCTGTGGCGGCAAAATTCGGCAAACATATTTCACATTGAAGTACTTTTGTGGTCTTGTTTAAGAGCCTAATTTGAATTCATGTCATGTCCACAAGGTCCTGCCCCAAAATCAGTTAAGTTACATTACAACTAAGATGTCAGGTGGGTTTAACGGTCGAACATATCTATAGTTCATGGACTTATAAGCCAAGTTCTAACATTGAGGGGCACAACATTGCACGTATTTCTAGCGGTCACTGGATGGATTAGACAATAAACTATGTTTTGGTATAATTAGCAGCAAATTGTGGAATGTAGTAAATCTAATATCTGGTTGGTGGTTTGGAACATTTTTTTTCCATTCAGTTGGGAAAGTCATCATCCCAACTGACGAACTCCATCATTTTTCGGAGGGCTAGGTCAAGCACCATTTTTAATGGGTGTTTATCCAGGTAAACCAGGTAAACCATCTATTTCTATGGGCCATGGCTTAACCATGGATATGTTAGTCATAAGCAGATGGTATCACCAACATTATTGACACCCTTTGGTAAACGATAAAACAATTTGCGAACTTGAACATGGCCCAGTCGAAATAGTTGATTTACCCATTAAAAATGGTGATTGTCCACAGTTTTTTGTATGTTTACCAGAGGGTAACTTTGGTTTATGGTAGATAACTATACGTACTTCATGTTTCTTTTGGTGAACTACTTCTACCCTCTGGTAAACTAACATAGCTATTGTAGAATTTCAAGTTGCCTCGTTTTAAGGTTTAAAAAAAATAGTGCACCAAGAAGTAGTATTGCCCTGTTGGAATGCTTTTTGTCAACTGACGGCAGAGGGGTGTTGGGCACAACCACTTGTGAAGCCTTTATTTCCATACGAGGGTTGTTTTGGTACATTTTGAGCACCTTCCACCTGCAGTTCATCCTTTCGTTGGCAATTTCTGGTTCATTTCCTTTTCTGTTTGTAATCAGAACATGCATGCGCTTAGCTAAGCATAGTTAAACCATGTGAAATCAGTTTGGGGACACAGGCGTCCCAATGACTTGGTCAAGTTGGTCAAACATTGACCAACTTGGTCAAGTTGGTCAAAATTTGGTCAAGTTGGTGACAAATTGAGAAACTTAGTCATTTTTGACCAACCCAACCAACCTTTAACCAATTTGACCAAGTTGGTCAATTTTTTGGCCAACTTGACCAACTTTTGACCAACTTGACCAACCTTTGACCAACTTGACCAAGTTGGTCAATTTTTCACCAACTTGACCAACTTTTGACCAAATTTGTAATTTTTGACCAACTTGACCAAGTTTGACATTTTTGACCAACTTGACCAACTTTTGACTAACTTTTGGCCAAGTTGGTCATTTTTGAGCAACTTGACCAACTTTTGGCCAAATTGACCAAGTTGGTAATTTTTGACCAACTTGACCAACTTTTGACCAAATTTGTCATTTTTGACCAACTTGCCAAAATTTGACTAAGTTCGTCATTTTGGACCAACTTGACCAACTTTTGACAAACTTTTGACCAAATTAGTCATTTTTGACCAACTTGACCAACTTTTGACCAACTTGATCAAGTTGGTCATTTTTGACCAACTTTTGACCAAGTTGGTCATTTTTACCAACCTGGCAAATTTTTGACCAAATTGGTCATTTTTGACCAACTTGGTCAATTTTTTGCCAAGTTGTTGATTTTTGACTAACTTTGTCAATTTTTGGCCAAGTTGGTGGTTTTTGACCAACTTAGTCAATTTTTGACCAAATTGGCCAAGTTGGTGATTTTTGACCAACTTGGTCAATTTTTGGCCAAGTTAGTGATTTTTGACCAACTTTGCCAATTTTTTGACCAAGTTGGTGATTTTTGACCAACTTGGTTAATTTTTGGCTAAGTTGGTGATTTTTGACCAACTTGGTCAATTTTTGACCAAATTGGCCAAGTTGGTGATTTTTGACCAACTTGGTTAATTTTTGGCTAAGTTGGTGATTTTTGACCAACTTGGTCAATTTTTGACAAAGTTGGTCATTTTTGACCAATTTGACCAGATTGACCAACTTTTGACCAACTTTACCAACTTTTGACCAACTTTACCAACTTTTGGCCAACTTTACCAACTTTTGACCAACTTGACCAACTTTTGACCAACTTTACCAACTTTTGACAAACTTTACCAACTTTTTACCAACTTTTGACCAACCTGACCAACTTGACCAACTTGACCAACTTAAGGGCACAAGAAGTGTTTGCAGCCAAATTTAGACCATTCAGAAGTAGTTTTCGTGGTAAATTTTGAAAAATTTACCAGCAAAACTACTTCTGAATGGTCTAAATTTGGCTGCAAACACTTCTTGTGCCCTTAAGTTGGTCAAGTTGGTCAAGTTGGTCAGGTTGGTCAAAAGTTGGTCAAAAGTTGGTAAAGTTGGTCAAAAGTTGGTAAAGTTGGTCAAAAGTTGATCAAGTTGGTCAAAAGTTGGTAAAGTTGGTCAAAAGTTGGTAAAGTTGGTCAAAAGGGTCAAAAATTGGTAAAGTTGGTCAAAAGTTGGTAAAGTTGGTAAAGTTGGTCAAAAATTGGTCAAGTTGGTCAAAAGTTGGTAAACTTGGTCAAAAGTTGGTCAATCTGGTCAAATTGGTCAAAAATGACCAACTTTGTCAAAAATTGACCAAGTTGGTCAAAAATCACCAACTTAGCCAAAAATTAACCAAGTTGGTCAAAAATCACCAACTTGGCCAATTTGGTCAAAAATTGACTAAGTTGGTCAAAAACCACCAACTTGGCCAAAAATTGACAAAGTTGGTCAAAAATTACCAACTTGGTCAAAAGTTGACCAAGTTGTTCAAAAATCACTAACTTGGCCAAAAATTGACCAAGTTGGTCAAAAATCACCAACTTGGTCAAAAGTTGACCAAGTTGGTCAAAAATCACAAACTTGGCCAAAAATTGACGAAGTTGGTCAAAAAACACCAACTTGGCCAATTTTTGGCCAAGTTGGTCAAAAATGACCACCTTGGTCAAAAGTTGGTCAAGTTGGTCAAAAATGACTAACTTGGCCAAAAGTTGGTCAAGTTGTTCAAAAAATCACCAACTTGGCCAACCGTTGGTCAAGTTGGTCAAGTTGGTCAAAAATCACCAACTTGGCCAGAAATTGACAAAATTTGTAAAAAATGACGAACTTGGCCAAAAATTGGTCAAGTTGGTCAAAAATGACTAACTTGGTCAAAAGTTGGTCAAGTTCGTGAAAAGTCACCAACTTGGTCAAAAGTTTGCCAAGTTGGTCAAAAGTTGGTCAAGTTGGTCAAAAGTTGGTCAAGTTGGTCAAAAGTTGGTCAAGTTGGTCAAAAATGACCAATTTGATCAAGTTGGTCAAAAGTTGGTCAAGTTTGTCAAAAATTGACCAACTTGGTCAAGTTGGTCAGAAATTGACCAACTTGGTCAAGTTGGTCAAAAGTTGGTCAAGTTGGTCAAAAATGACCAACTTGGTGAAGTAGGTCAAGAGTTGGTCAAGTTGGTCAGAAATTGACCAACTTGGTCATGCTGGTGAAAAATTGGTCAAGTTGCTCAAAAGTTGGTCAGGTTGGTCAAAAATTGGTTAAGTTCGGCAAAAATGTGAACCTTAACTGATCTTCACATGTGTGAAATCAAGCTGGACAATGTGACCAATCAAATCGTGGTTGAGATGAAAGCGGACCGCGGGTGACCCCTGGGGGTAAACACCCCCATTTTTGCAGTGCTCCTCTGCACAAGAAATATGTAAATGTTCATAGTCCCCAAGTTATGATGCCTAAAAATAGTGCAATCCAAAGTTTTTTATGTTTCAGGAATTAGCACCACAAGAAGTAGTTGAGACACTTTTCAAAGCGTTTTTTCATGTACCACCCAGCCGATTTTCAAAAGGTAGGCCCAAACACTTGTGGCCTCCTTAAAACATAGCCACTCGAAAGTCTACAAAAGCTATTGACAATGTCCATAGAAATAGCGGATACACCCATTAAAAATGATGATTTTCCATAGTTTTTGTATGTTTACCAGAGGGTATGCCATTATAAACCATTATGAACCACTATTAAGCATTATTAACCATAGTTATGCCATGTAGAAGTGAACTACTTCTAACATCAATTTTTCAGATACCCCAAAACAGTCCGGAACATTTTTATCGGATCGAGATGACAGTGCTGCTTGGTGTCCTTCGAATATTTGCTGCTGACATTGTGGGATGGCTATGAGTTGAGCCATCCAATCTGGAGATTGTTCCTTAGATGGCGCGGTTTGGGTGGTAGACAAGGAGCAGATCACTGGTTGGTGGTTTCAAAGATCTTTTATTTTCCATTTCATATATATATATATGGGATGTCATCCTTCCCATTGACGACTTTCATATTTTCTAGAGGGGTAGGTCAACCACCAACCAGCTGATCATTTGGCATTGCCACAGCCAAGCTTGGGACATTTAAAGGCCCACACAGGCCCACCCATTGCGGCAAGATGTGTGGCGCATCCACCAGGTGAAGGATCTGGGTAAATTTCATCACGACCTCACTGCGACCGAGCCCTGGAAATCATAGTTCGTAAGGGAAATCATCCCCAAATGGCCCAACTATTCAGGTTAGTGAAATATTATTTCAATTACCCAGAAGGATGCTATGCAGAACAATCCTATCGCTGTGTGCACCATGGGCTGCCTGGGCTTCCTGGGTTGCTGGGATCAACAGATCAAGAAATTACCCCTAGTTTCGTTGGTAAAAAAGAACACACACAAGTTAAGTTGGGACTAAGAAACCACCAATATATATATATATATTATATATATATATATACATACAATCATCCTGAAGTAGATCGAATAGTCAGGATGTTTTTAATCATTGTCCCGTTCGATCGCATGTTTCCCATGGATCGCAACATGTCCCAGCCCTTGGTCCCCTCAGGATCCAGATCAACTGGCCCGTGCCATTTCTCCAGACAACCAGGTGACACGTGTGCGGTTTTTATCGGAAATGGCTGAGAACCTTTAGACTCTGAAGAGGTACCCTCTGGTAATAATTAGTGGTTAATAATGGGATAGATCATGGGAATATTATTAGAATATAATTCAATATATTGGGGAAATTATATCAACTATCATAGGGATTTCATACCCTCTGGTAATTGAACATAGCTATGAAACATCACCATTTTTTATAGGTAAATGAACCGTTTCTATGGCCATTCTCAATTGCTATGTTGAATTACCGGAGGCTAGTTGACCTATTGAGTTTCAATAGGCCATATTTATGGAATTTGATGTATACAGTTTGAATCGCAGATGCCCTTTTCCCACTGGTTTGTTGATTAATAAAGGGTTCCCCTCATTCAACCAATAGGTATATGATGCTAGATGATCACAACATATCATAGCTAGTATACCAAACCGGCTCCTCTGTTTTTTCCTAAAAGGACAATATTGGTTTGAATATGTTGTTTTATTTATATAATAGGAAGCAAAGAACATGAGAGATCATGTGGATATAACCTTTATCTATTCGGAGGATTTATGGAATTTTCTGGGATATCAATGGGGATTAGTATTAAACCAACCAGTATATGATTGTATGGCATGGGGATATAATGCCTTTCAAATTCACCATAGCTTTATGAAGGTTAACATGGCCATGGAAATCACCATAGTAGCTACTACATCATTTACCCCTGGATATAAATTACCAAAGTAGCTACTCACCATTACTTACCATTATGGCTATGTTTAAAAACTGTGATTTTCCATAGCTACAAGGTGGTGCCCCCCAGATAGCTAAGTTGGGTTATAACTCCAAAAACTAACTATGATTTATAGGTGATATATCTATAGGTGATACATCTATATATCTATTTTGTAATTTACCCAGATAACTCTAATAACTATGGTTTATTCATCCAATTACCCAGATATATCTATAGGTAATGGGCGTATAACCAATTTACAACTGGGGCGCAGCACCTTGTATGTTTTTTTTTGGTTGGCGGCCTTGAACGGATCCAGTTATGAGTCTTGGGGGCCGTCATTGGGTCAACGGGCCTGTGATGGCTGAGAACCTTTAGACTTTGAAGAGGTACCCTCTGGTAATAATTAGTGGTTAATAATTTAATGGGATAGATCATGGGAATATTATTGGAATATAATTCAATATATTGGGGAAATTATATCAACTATAATAGGGATTTCATACCCTCTGGTAATTGAACATAGCTATGGAACATCACCATTTTTTATAGGTAAATCAACCGTTTCTATGGCCATTCTCAATAGCTATGTTGAATTACCGGAGGGTATGTTTCTGAAGAAGGACAAGAAGAAGGATCGTGTGGTGAGTGTCATCAAAGTCAGGAGTACATTTCTACCATCTTCAAGGAACACCTAAGCCTTCTGAAAACGCTGACCAACTAGTTCAATCAACAGCTGTGCAGTTGGTAGGCGGTCTTGGCTAGCTTGCTTGGATGCGCATTTTTGAAGAGATAAGGGATAAATGGAGCCAACGATGAGTTAGGAAACATGGGTGAAGGTTAAAATAATGGTAAGCAGAACAGGTTTCATCAGAATTTGTTTACAGTATATATTAATGATTGTTGATGCATGTGGCGGCATTACTTGGTCCCCTTTACCCAAAACAATAAAACTGAGAATGGCATGCTGCTAATCCCAGGGAAGCTATATCTATTGCTGCTGTCACTGTTTTTTTTACAGTGAATGCCTATATCAAGCGAATAGAAACATAGAACTATACAGCCGAGAATTTGTTTCAGGAGAATTTTGCTCAATCCCCCTATATTTGGTGACCAAACAGATCTATTGATCCCTTGATCCCTGGATGTTCTGATTTGCTTATTATGATTCGCTTATATTAGATGATTCTATCTCCCAATTTGCCAAGCATAAAGATTTACCAATTGCCATTGGGCCATAACCAGTTGATTCTCATTTCACTTCCAATGTGGGCCTCTTAGTTTTAAGTAGGTTTACAAACCAAACTAAATTACAGTCGTAACCACTATAAACCATATATGGGTGTGTGTCAAAACCTATTTTTATCAATTTTAGTGGGATGAACATCCATTGCTATTTTAGGGTACCTATGTAGGGTTTTGACGAAAATCGCCATATTTCACCACGTTATTTGCGTCAACTTCACCTTCGTTTGGGGGTGTAAACCCTTAGAGGTGGGGACCCAGCTAGGGTTGCTTCAAAATCACAACGATTTTCCCAACGTTGTCGCCTTGTGAGGAGCAGAAGGTGCAGGCCGGGACCCTTTTGAGGGGCCAAGTATTTGCCCTTGAAAAGTGACATAAAACTAACATAGCTATTGATATCTATTGATATTGAAAATTACATAGTTGATTTATCTATTGATATTGAAATTGATATCGGATATTGATATCTATTATTGATATTGATATTTATTGATATCTATTTATAGTTGATTTACACAATGAAAATACAGATTGAACATGGTCATTCTACAAAACAAATTCTTACTTTACCAGAGGGTAAGTGGGTTGGAACCCCTAAATAACTGAGATTATATGTATGTATGTATATACATATATATATATGGGTAAGTTATAACAGCCTCACTGCGTCCTCATTGGAATAATGATTAATGTGGGGAATTATCCCAATATTAATTAGTCTTATATTCCTTATTTCACTACATATTTCTTGAAGTATTACAATTTACCTACATTTATATACATATATCACTCTCATAGTGACTCAATGGTCATTTACTGCTGGTTTAATGGTGATTCATGGTGGTCCAATGGTGATGAATGGTGATTAATAGGGAGTAATATCGATTAAACCAAACATAAACCTAGATAAATTATGTTGTGACCTTAAAGTAAAGTCACTGGAATGATGGGACTTGTATATGGTGTATCCCCGAATTGCCTTAGTTACTCTTATAATTTTCAGTGAATTTCCAAAACTGCGAACATGTTCGATTGGTAGTTTAATCCTTCGTTTTTGTTGGCCACGGGAATTTGTATTGATTAACTAGCTAAAGACTTATGTCTTGGTATGGTATTATGGTGGTGTTAGTCAAGATGACTGTGACGCTCGACATGCTTGGCGACGACAATGTGACCGGGTCTACCCAGGGAACCTCAATGGTTCGATCAGCTGCGGTGTTGAAGAACCACGCCAGGTCTTACATGAAACAGGCCAGGAAGTCGGGGATGACACTGCTTCAGCGTCTGGGAATGGACGCTCATTTCGCATACAATTGCGCTGTGCAAGACTTGACTCCCAAGTGCATTTGGATCACTGTGTTGGGAAACACAGTCTTGCCGGCGATCAAGCGAACCCGCGAAGAGATTCAGAGCGGGAGGGTCCGTCAGTACAAGGCACGTATGTGTCTTGTCGCACAAGAGCCCGGAACACATGATCTAACCAGTAAAAGTGGGAGTTTGTGGCATAATTTTAAGCCCAACGACCTGTCCGAACTGGCTTTGGGTAGGCTTCCCATGCTGTAAACTCTACCCTCTGGTGTCAAGCGTGGCTGGAAAATACCTAAGGGCGGTGGTTTGATTATTTGTTTGTTAATGATAGCTAATGATGGTTAATGATAATTGTAATGATAGCTACGATAGTTATATGCTGGTGGATGCTGTTGGACATTCATCTGTAAATGCCCGATGTTCCATCGTCATTGTCGGTTGCTTTCGCAAGTTTGAAGGTGGAGTAGTGGCAACGAACATGGGGAACATACAATAGCCCTCATGCCGGAGACCATGCCGGAGAATGGGGACAACAAAAAACCAAGACCATGACCATGAAAAGGAAAAGAAAGCAGCAGCACGTGGAGTAAGCTACACTTCCCATTTTCTGTGGTGAATTCTCCAGGGTCTTGTCGCTCAACTCTCTGTTTCTACAAGCAATTTCCACTCTTTCTTTTCTGCTAAAGTGCCACTCCTTTGTCGCTGGATTGCAAACTCCTTGGATGGATGGTTTGAAAGTTCATTCACTCAAACTGATCATAACAATGTGGGGCCCCCGTTCGATAGCTAAGCTGGTTTATAACTCCAATAACTATGGTTTATGGTAAGTATAACTATAGTTAATGGGGCTTGTAAACCAACTTATAACTGGGGGGCCCCACATTGTAGGTTTTATACACCACCAAGTTGTTCTTATTGACTTACTTCTCAGGGGTGAGACCACTCCACAAGTTTCTTCTGCTTGCAGGCATCCGACGTGGAAGTGCAAATGACCCAGGCGAGAAAACTCATGAAATGTTGCAGAGCTGAATGGTTGAACATATGCAAACCGATATTCCGTTTGGGTGTGTAGTGGCTAGAAACCAACTCCTGGTGATATTTCAATTTCATATGAGCCATTAAAAATACCCCTATCCCATTAGTTGGTTGATAGGTTTCCCTACTATGGGGCCCATCATAATCCCCAGTAAACCAGGTAGTATAAACCCTTATAGCAATCAATTAACCTCGGGCAAACTAGCATAACTATGGAAAATCACCATTTTCAATGGTAAATCCACTATAAATGGTGATGTTCAATAACTATGTTAGTTTACCAGATTGGCCTATATAATTGTTATCACATTGGTTTTTCATGTGGCGGAGTTTCAGACTTGTTCCACCCATGAATTGGAAGTCAAAACCAGGTTATTCAACTAATTACCCTTTGGTAATTCAACATAACCATGGAACATGACCCATTTGTAAGTGATTTAACCTATTGCAGCAACATTGCAATTTTGAACAATTTTCCATCGCTAAGTTAGATTGCCAGGGGGTATACCATGTATATACCATGTATCAATCATTTATCATATTCATAACTGGGTGATAAAACTTCCTTACCAGGTACCCTCTGGTAATTTAACATAGCTATTGAACATCCCCCATTTAGTTCGTTGATTGACCTATTCAAAATGGTGAATTTCTATAGCTATCTTAGTTGACCAGAGGGTATGAAATCCCTACGATAGTTGATATAATATCCCCAATAATTATATTGAATTATATTCCCATGATCTATCCCATTATTGACCACTAATTATGATATAATTCACATATATATATAATTATATATATATATACATATCCCAGTTTTTCATAGTGATTGACCACAAATTACTGTGATTTTCCATAGGTTTTTGTATGTTTAGTTGACCAGAGGCTACTTTTTTTAAGGTGATCCCGTATCAATTTAGCCGTTTTCAGCTGCCAGTCTGGCCAGCAAAAGCCCTTGAGTGGCATGGAACGAGTGACGCTGGGATTTTTCGGAACTCAGCGACCACAATGTGGTGCCCCCCCATAAATTGGTTTATAATCCACATGAAAACTATATAGATCCATCTTGAATAAACCATAGTTATTAGAGTTATCTGGGTAAATTACAAAACAGATATATATATATATAGATGTATCACCTATAGATATATCACCTATAAACCATAGTTAGGTTTTGGAGTTATTTGCACCAACTGAACGCTATCGAACGGGGGCACCACCTTGCAAAACCAAAACTGTCATAGAATATAGCAAAACCCAAAAGGAAACGTCGGAAACTATGGGGAAAACCTCTTCTATACCGTCCCGGAAATAACTTGTCTGCATCTTTCTGTGGATAGCTATATATACGTATATATACTATATACTTATAGATGTTCCATGGGAATAATTTATTGTCTGAGATGGAACTGGATGACAGATCCAGAAATATCGCTGGTTTTTTGCGTGTGAAATTCATATTTTTTGCCACCCACTGTCGGAGAAACAGCTGGTAGCATGTACTGTGTTTCCTGTTTCACTGTGACCAGTGGACCCTGGTTCATGAGCTTTTTTGTTTAATTGTTCGGATGTGATTAGCTTACCGGATAATATCTAAAAATGGGGAATCGTGAACCCACCCACAAATCAACATATGAAACAACCAATGAATGGGAATTCCAGGATCCTAAAATGGAGGTACGTTAGTACCATATAAGGCCATATTTTGTGGTGATATTCACTTACATAGGCCTTACATAGGCCTTATATATGGTAGGTACCTCCATAGGTTCCTATGATTTTCCCATGATTTCCCCATAGTTTCCCATAAAAGCCTCCATTTCAAAACGATTTTCCCATCTTTTCTCCAGGATGGGGCCCCCGAGATAACGTTGGGGGTATTGAATGTTCAAGTCCTGACGGGCTCAAGTCCAATCCTTTTTCAGTGGTGCCCGTGGGGTGATCCGCGCGTTTTTTGTGAACGTTGGTGAACATAACCCCCAAGCAAAAATGGAGTTCTGTTCACCAACTTGGCTAACTATGAGGCTATGAGGACGATAAACTTGGCTAACATGGGAGAAGCCACGGGGAAGAGCATTTTTGGCTTATGAGCCAGGAAATCGATTCCGATGATCCTCTCAACATGACCACATTTTTAAGTGAACCGCGGAACGAACTCGTTGTGTCGTTCTTGTTTACCACAGTAGATTGCCCGGCCTGGTAACCATACCAAAAACTATGGGAAATCACCATTTTTAATGGGTAGATGAACTATTTCTATGTCCATTTTCAATAGCTATGTTAAATTACCAGAGGGTAGTTTCGTATTGAAACCAGGATTTTACCATCGGTTCTCCGCAATGGCTTCAGGGAACACGCTTGAACCTCCATATGTTTGGATCGTAGAAACCCATGCTTCACCAGGCAAGTGATTGCCAGAAGGGGTGGAATTCCATAAACCTAGATTCATCCAGTATCGTGAGTTCAAAGTGGATATATATATAACATATATATAATATATATATATAACATATATATATATAATATATATATAACATATATAATATATATATATATATATTATATATATATTATATATATTATATATATTATATATATTATATGGTGAAGAGTTGGCCAGCCCCCCCTCCCCTCCCCCATACCAATGGGTATGGTGGACAGCTATCCGTTGGTTCTTCTGTCACACCCCCCCCTGTGGCCTGTGGTGGTGGTATGGTTCTTCTGGTCCCCACCCCCCCGCTGTGGCCTGTGGTGGTGGTATGTTGGTATGATTTGGTATGTATGTTGGTATGTTGGTATGTATGTTGGTATGTATGTTGGTATGTATGTTGGCATGTATGTTGGTATGTATGTTGGTATGTATGTTGGTATGTATGTTGGTATGTATGTAGGTATGTATGTAGGTATGTATGTTGGTATGTGAGTATGTAAGTTTGAATGAATGTATGTATGGATGGATGGGTGTATGTATGGATATATGTACGCATGCATGCATGCATGCATGCATGCATGCATGCATGTATGTATGTATGTATGTATGTCTGTGTGTATGTATGTACGTGTGTACGTGTGTACGTAGGTACGTAGGTACGTAGGTACGTAGGTTCGTAGGTATGTAGGTATGTAGGTAGGTAGGTATGTATGTATGTCTGTGTGTGTGTATGTGTGTATGTATGTATGTATGTAGGTAGGTAGGTAGGTAGGTAGGTAGGTAGGTAGGTATGCGGGTATGTAGGTATGTAGGTATGTAGGTATGTATGTATGTATGTATATATGTACATATGCGTGTACGTACACATACACTATCATAGAGAAATGCATGTAACATGTATATAGATATAAATATACATGCATGCATACATACATGCATGCATGCATACATACATAGATACATACATCCATGCATACATACATACGTACCACCACCACAGGGGCATCATACGGAGGGTGGGAACACGGGACACGGGACCATATATATATATACGTATATATATATATTATACACTATATACAATATATATATATATATATTATAGATACACTATATATATATACATATATACTGTATATACTATATATACATATCAATATTTTATAGGGGCCCCATATCCCAACTTATCGGGTTTTTGTTCGCCATTGTTAAATCCATAAACTAACCATTCTTACATCCATAAACCCTAGTTTTAGAGTGTTTTTATCATTTCACTCGATTTCACTAGTTCAACAAATAGAATTGAACAATAGTTCAACTATATAATAAAATTCACCTGGTTATATCACTTGCTGTATAAAATCTTATAAACCCCTTTCACTAGTTTAACTACTAGAATTCACCTGGTTTGCAGCAAGTTCACTATCTTAGTGGCACGACCTGAGGAATATGCTGCAGATGGCGGCCTTCTCTGGGGCAGCGATTGCGTTGCACAACTTCCCAGAAGGCGAAGGGCTTGATATGACGGCAATCGACTGAATGGGTAGAGTTTCTAATCCCTGGTTGGTGGTTTGGAACCTATAAGTGGCTGAATTCGATTGGGTTTATGGTAGATATAACGAACTAGTTAATGAATGCTGGTAGGTGGTTTGGAAGATGAATTTTATGACTTTCCATATATTGGGAAAGTCATCATCCCAACTGACTTTCATATTTTTCAGAGGGGTTCAAACCACCAACCAGATCCTATAGTTGTGACATCACGATATCTATTTGAATTCTCTATAGCTAGGTCAATCTTGGATGGGTACAAACCAATCCTAACTAGTCTTTTGGTATTTTGGTATGAGATTATCTACTTACTAACCAGCTAAGATGTTTTTTTGCAGGGTATCTGGCTGATTGGCCATGATGAGTGACAGCATCCGACATGGGCATTTTATCACAATGGATGTAACACGGTGATGAAAAAACATACAACAGTTTTTGGGATACCCTCTGGTAAACTAACACTAAGGAAAATCATCATTTTTAATGGGTAAATCCACTATAAATGATCATTTTCAATAGCATGGGGACACAAACATGGATTCATACCATGATATACCGCATTTCGTTTCATATCACATTATCTATAGGTTTACCCATGGACGGGGAAACATGTCTCAGAAATGAGGATAGCATAACCGAACATGATAAAGACATAAAATGAAATAACATGTATACAAATGTATATACTACAGTACATATACAGTTCATATATATATATGTATATATAATAATAAAATATCAAAAATTATATGTAAAACAATAAGTAAATAGCCGAAATGTTTGGGACCTGACAATGACTATAGATCCAATACTATACTAAAACATGGCTGCGTTTGGTGGTATTCAATGTTTTGGGGGGAAGGCATTTATGTATACAATAATCCCAAACAGATAGAGAACGCTAAACACCTTTTACATGCTAATCAAGTGTTGGTATACTATTATCTTTCCTTTATTGGATGGTAATCGGACTATAATGTCATTGTGACATGTCAATAGTGAATTATTACACCCACCAGGATATGAGATATGGGATATGGGTATCCAACATCCCCGCATTGTTTGGACATGTTTTTAACATGTCAACCCGAGGACAAACTGGGAATTTTCCACATTTCTATTTATGTTCGATCCAATTCCTATCTGGTTGGTGGCTTCAAACATGTTTTTTCCATTCAGTTGGGAATATCATCATCCCAACTGACGAACTCCATCGTTTTTCAGAGGGGTAGGTCAACCACTAACCAGTTATGTGATATCTACAATCCCATCATATAACCATACATAATCACTATTATTGGTATATTATAACCACTATATATATATATATCTATTATGATCGATTAGTAAACCAGGATGAGTATATCCAATTCCTATTGCATGTTCAACACATGGGCAGTTTTAAACGTGGTTCACCTCGGTAGTCAACTAGGGGAATGTCCAATGATCAAACTGGGTGAACTGGGATTTACCCTCTAAACATGCAAAAAACTATGGAAAATCACCATAATTCGTGGTTAATCATTATGAAGAACTATAACAAACATTTTTTTGTGAATTATTTCATAAGCAGTGGCTAATAATACGATAGATCATGGGATAGATCATGGGAATATAATTCAATATATTTGGAGATATTATATCAACTATCATAGGCTTACCCCCAAAACAGTTTGCGAACTGGAAAATCACTATTTTTAGAGGTAAATCAACTATAGATGGGCCATTCTTATCCATTTTTCTATAGCAAACTGTTAGTTTACCAGAGAATATCATCAATGGGAATTTCAGGATCCTAAAATGTAGGTACTGTACCACATTTCTGGCCATATTTTCTGGTGATATTCCCTGAAATTTAGGCCTGAAAAATAGGCCTAAGATATATGGTAGGTACCTCCAATCAATCGCTTCCTGAGTCATGGCCATTGATATAACTCACTTCTAACTGGTCTGGTAAATACATGCAAATACCAGCTGTTTTGGTGTGAAAGTCATGGTATTTGTGGGTAAGCTTTGGGAGTTCACAACTCCCGACTCCATTCATTTGGATCGCATGGCGACTATATCCCCATAGCATGGAAGCACAACGTGGAGGGCATGCTACTCGTGGAGCTGCGGGGGCAACGAGTGCACCACATCAAATGGATGTGGTGCCCGCGGGATTCCCTGATCCTTTGGATTCTGTGGTGAAATACTCACTGGCCCCTGGGCCGACCGTGGCCCGCCCGCTCCATTTGGCCAATCCCCTCGCCTCAGCGTTGCAAGAAGCGATCATTGAAGGCCGGCCGACAAACATACGTTTCAGAGAGAGCTTGACATGTTTACCTCATTCCTCCGACGGCATCATGGTTTTGCAAGAGCAGCCGAACGTGGGTGTCCATAGCGCAGCTTTTGCCCTGGGCTCTTCATCACTGGCTGACCGTCATACACTTGCACGAGCCCCAACGACGGACTCAACCCTTGTTTTACCGTTCGACGGCGACAGGGCCCATTGCCGACAGAATAGGAACGCACGTGCCCAAAATGAAGGTACTAGGACATATCAGGCATATTTGTAGTGTACCCCCTTATATGTGTCAATATATATATATATATGAGTATATTTTTTTCCCATCCAGCCCATTGATGCGTGGCACGCAGCGGCTTATATACATACATACATACAATTATATACACACAAACATATATGTTTAGGCCTTAGGCCTTACTTAGTTTAGGTACCTCCATCGTTTAGAGTTTAGATAGCTCAATTCTTTTCAGTGGTGATTTCAAATATGGGCAGGTAAGTTTTTGGTTGTCAATATTCAGATGATGCGAGATGACGGTGAACAGTATGCCAAACTTTAACTTCTCAATCATCCCACTTTTATTGGATGGCCATAACACCAAGACATACCAATTTCACCAGTGACTCTGTGTTTCCAAGACATCCCCATTTTTAGGTAGTTGAATCCCCATGTTTGGTCACTAAACATTCATCGCGTTTGGTTCAACCCGTAAGCCATGGGCTCCTGTTCATTCGAAGGGACGGAGTAAGTGATGGGGGGTTCGCCATCACTGAGGAAAACCAAGGGCTTTGCGAAATGGTGCATGTAGATATTTCACTGCATGTCGTGGTTTCCATACTTGTTCGTTTCATATTTGGTCTGCTAAGTTCTCATATTTGGATCTAACCCTAAGACTCAGGCACATATCAGAAAGTCTCCCTCAGTTGCAAATTGGTGCATCCATCATTTTCAGACACACAGATTGCATCTAGTTGGCAGGCAATGAATCACCCCAGTGAAGTATTAGAAATTCTTCAGTAAGCCACTTACCCAAGACTTGCCCTCCAAGGTGGGGTCAATACATTTGTACAATCGACTGGATGGGTAGAAACTAATCCTAACTAGTCTTTTGGTATCAATGGGATAATCTACGTTCACCAGCTAAGAATTTGTATTTTTTTGCAGGGTATCTGACTGATTGGCCATGACAACCAGCACTTCACGCTAACTACCCCAGTGAAGTATTCTCATATTTTTTCAGCAAGACTTACCCTCAGTATATTGTTTTTCAGTAACCATAAGTAACTCACTTAATTACCCTCCTAAGAGGGGTCAATACAACATACTAACGATTAATGTGGTATAACAATCTATATTAACTGGCAGTTGCCTATTTTGGACCAACACTACGACAACATACTACGAAAAATACAGACTGGGGCTAACTATCATTAACTATCATTAACTATCATTAACTATCATTAACTATCATTAACTATCATTAAATATCACTGACTATCACTGACTATCGTTGGGTTCATTCATTGACCATCATTGTTCAGTAACCATAAGTACCGAAGACTTACTTTACCCATGTACCGAAGACTTACCCTCCTAAGTAGGGTCAACTAGGTCGATCTAAGATTGGCCATGCACTAAGTGAGATTATTCCATTCGTATCCCGTTGTATCAGCATTCCTCATCAGAACAAAACGATTAGAGAAAGCCATAAGGTTGGTGAAATCCCAAAAATACTCACTGGAATCAATGTATTTCACCATCATTTAACCATCATTTAAGCACCATTTACCATCATTTAGCCATATATATTTACCATCATTTAGCCATATATATATATGGATATATATATATATATATCCATCCATTCTATCCCCATTATCTGTAGAGATTTCTTGACTATCATTAACCATCATAAACCATAGTTAAATTGGACTCATGAACCAACTTACCCATCATTTACCCATCATTTACCCATCATTTACCCACCATTTCTTGGGGGGTCGCCCATCGCGTCGCGTCGCCCGCGAAAGTAGGCCTGGCCACCTTCGTGGCCACTTTGGAGGATCCCAGCTTCGGGGTGCCCATGGCCTTCGCCATCGCCATTCACAACATCCCCGAAGGCGGAGAGCGGCGGCGGAAGGAACGGCGGAGGGTGAGAATTTTCGATTGGGAAAAACCATGTTTTTTTGTGATGGCTTTTCAGCAACATGGTTTAATACTTAAATACATATACCCTCTGGTTATTGTTGTTATTAGAATAATCATTATATATATATATATATATAAATACACCAATGGTATAATAGAATCGATAAATTGTTACCCTCTGGTTATTTAACATAGCCATGGAAAATCACCATGCTATTAATAGGTAAACAATCTATTTCTATGGGCCATTTTCCATGGCTATGTTAAATAACCAGAGGGTATATGTATTATATTATGGCAATATATATATATATGTATCTATGAATCTGGCTGCAATACATGGTATATGTGCATTTTTTGTGTATCTATCGTTTGACCAAAATGTATTTTTTTTATATGTATATGTATATATATAATATACATTATGTGTGTTTGTAACTGTGTAAACATATTGTTATTGTTGCTCTTGTTATATATATATAGATATATATACCAATGGTATAATAGAATCAATGGGAATTTCAGGATCCTAACATGGAGGTACGTTAGTACCATATAAGGCCAAACATATATGATAGGTACCTCCAATCAATCGGTTCCTAAAATGGCCATTGATACAATGGTTTAATTTCTATGGTTTAATCCATGGTTTAATCTGGCTGCAATACATATGGTATACGTACATATGGTATTTAATTATGTGGCCAAATGGAAAAACAATGTGGCCAAATGATATATTTAATATGTGCAAATGGATATATATAGAATTATGTGGCCAGGTATATATGTTACGAATGGAAAAACAATCTGAAATTCATGGGTTTAACCAAAATGTATATCATATATATATATTATGTGTGTGTAACTGTGCAAACATATTATTATTGTTGTTGCTGTTGTTGCTGTAGTAGTTGTAGTTGTAGTTGTGTATATATATATGGTGGTGCCGGTGGTGCCTGCTTGGGGTAACTACATATTTGAGGTATCTTAATGGTTTTTAGATGGGACAGATAGAATCTGATATAGCGGATACAACTGTGGAGAACTATGAAGGTAGACAAAAGTAGGTGGTTTATGGCACTTTAACATTGAAGCCCTTGAGGTTTTAATTTTTACGCTGGTTCTTCATTTGGTGGTGACTAGGTCAATCTTGGATGGGTACTTTAACCTTTAGTCTTTTGGTATCGTGTTGTTATCTACGTTCAACAGCTAAGTTTTTTTTTTTGCCAGTGTATCTAAGATTGACCATGATAATGTTGGGTTTGCTGGCACTTGATTACTTCATACTTGCCATCTCCCAACCACAAGATTTCTGTATGATGGGGATGGCGCAGGGACAAGCACAGCATCGTCGCATGCACAAGGTTTACGCATACATTGGCTACATTGCAATTTCGCTGCCTGCATGGCTGACAACATATGTTTGGCAGGACGCCAAACATTGTCCCTATGTCTAAGCATCTGTGCCACCAGGGGTGCAAGGTGTAGGCCATGCATGCTAGGTCAATCTTAGATGGGTAGTTTAATCCTTTAGTCTTTTGGTGGCCGGGTCCTCAGGCTGGAGATGTGACCCGATGAAAGCAGCAGACTCAAAGTTGGTCAGATCCCTTTGGCATGTCATAGCTGGAAGGGAACCAAATTTCTCCACAGCAACAACAAAGGAACGACAGCGAGTTCAAGGATCAACATTATAAGCGATTGCTGAACGGTTTTGCTGCATCTAAACTCGTGAAGTACTTGACAGCACTGCAACATTTTTTCCATTTGCTTTCAGACTTGCGGATGCAGTTGCACCATTTGACAGAAATCCAGCTTACCTTTCAATCCTGCCAAGACGGCTGGGGATGAGAGTGTTCAGCGTGACGTGCTGTGCGAATCGAGGTATCAATGGGATTATCTACGTTCACCAGCTAAAAATTTAGCTTTTTGCAGGGTATCTAAGATTGGCCATGTTTCTTTGAGTTGGTAATTACCAGTGCTTCGGCTTATGCAATTGCCACATGACAGGATGGAACCCAAACCACATTTAAGCGACTCATCTGGAAGCTTCCTGGATGGCTTTGCCACCAGTGGGCTGACTTAACAGGCTATTGATGCAGGACCCTTTCTGCAGCGAGCAATAAACGATGTCAACCTTGGCTACAGACTTTAGGACTTTAATCTTTTGCTATAGATAGGTAACACTACGTTCACCAGCTAAGAATATGTTTTTTGTGTCTCAGATTGGCAATGTAAAGGCAAACACACGTTGTAAAGTGCGAAGTTCATGGAACTTGAAGGTTTCAATTCTGTTTTTTAGGTGCACATTACTGGGTCAACCTTGGTGAGTAAAGCACATATTATCAACGGTGAAATGCATTCACCGGCTAAACCTTAGATTTTGTGGTAGGTATCTAAGATTCACCATGATTATATATGTATATATATACATATATATATATACTACTATACGAATTCGGAGCATCATATATATATATATACACATTGTTATCACAAACGACCAGAAATCTCGATGGTTCTTTTCTTTTTGATAGTGCAGAATGCTTACATTTTCTCTTTTTTGCGGGGTTCCAGGTTTGTTTTGGGCTTTTCCTCGGGGGACCTGAATTCCCTGTGTGGGTTCTGAAATTTTTGGAACCCCAAAATTTAATGGTTAACTATCAGTTTCCCATTTAAACATATTCAAAAGGACTACTATGTGGTATACCCCGTTTTCAGTCAATCCATTTGAACACGGACCACTCTTTCAAACTCTTTGGAGTATCATGAGCCCGGTCGAAAGCAATTCAACTAGACCAACCCCCAATCAGCAGGCGATAGTTGACCCTATGTGGACAACCTACCATTAAGGAATCATTTTCCTCCGGAAAACATTGGTTTTCTGCATCTGTGCTAATTTAGTGTTAATGTTTCCCCCTACTAGTAGGGTCTGTTTCGTAATCATTGCCCACTGCCCACCATAATGTTTTCTTACAAATCTCGCTTTCTCGGGGCCGTCAACGACTGTTTGAACGCAGATTCAGTAAGTGGTGTTTAGCAGTCCCGGCTAGTTGTAGTGATGTTCCTCATTTTCGTTCGTTCCACCATAATGATGGTGATGACTCATGACATGCAAATAAGTCAGAATGTCAGAGTTTTAGCCATTAAAACAAATCGTTGATTGGTCATTGTTGGGGGGTTGTAGCTCCTAGTCTATAGGGGATTATAGTCCTCAACAGGAATAATCTTAGTCAGTGGGTTGCTTGGCTACGGATCCACTAATTTGTGTGTGGTTTATCTTACCATTGTTGCAGGTGCTAGCATCTTATGGAGGTTATTGTCGTAGTATGTCACGGTTATACCCATGAAACTAACCCCAACTGCACCCGCAAGTAGCTTCTCAACCATTTTAATCCCCATTAACTATAGTTATATCATAGTTAAGCCACTTGTAAGGCACCTTAGCTATCTTGGGGGCCCCGTCCTGTACACCGTTTTCTGGGGGGAGGTTTGGCAGTGGCTGCGCCAATCTTGAAGGCCACGAATTCCAAGTGTACCCTGGTCGTGAAGAGATTTTTGCGGCAAATCCGGCAATGGGAACACTACAAATGGGGAAATCATTTGGAGATATAAGAGTACTTTAGGGTTTTTTGTTGGGGACATCTTAATTTGCTACCCACTGGGAGTTTTTTTTGTTAAGTTGGGGCATCTGAAGCAAATCCCAGTGACAGAAAACACAGCATTTGTTTTTGTTGGAAACCTAACTGATCTACAGTTCCATTTGGAGCCTATTTCTGCAAAAACATTTCCCCCAATCATGTAATTGTCTACACATGGTCACATGGTGAACATGTTTCTGCCTAAGTCTGAACTGTATGTGCCTCGAAAGAAGTTGACCACCATTTCACTTGCACTATTTCTGCATTTTTCCGGTTGCGTTCCTTTCCCTCTGCCCGGGCTGAAGATTCGCAGCTATGCGGCTATTCAATGGATGATGTACTGCGTAAACCAAGTGGATGGGAAGTTTAACCACTGGTTGGTGGTTTGGAACATGTTTTATATTCCCATGTATTGGGAATAGTCATCCCAACTGACTTTCATATTTTTCAGAGGGGTAGGTATACCACCAACCAGACCAGATCAAAGATTGGGTGAACCACACGGATGGATAGTTTGGTAGTGCGCTAACCTATCATTTGGACATTGTTGACAGCACCCAAGAAAAGGGTGATGACTTGGCGATGGTTTATGATTGGTTTTACCACACTCTTGAAGGGCTGCCTACTCTTTTGCTATAAATTGCAGTCAATACTGAGCAGCCCACAAAATATTTGTTCTGCAGGGTATCTAAGGTTACGCACACCCCGTGGTTTACCCGGACTGCAACATTGCGGATTCCCTGTCTTCGAACATGAGAAGAGAAATTGCAGAAAATACTGCGTATACGCGGTGTTTTCTGCTTTCGGACTCAGAGTTTTCAGGGTTTTAGGTTTAGGGCTTTCGGGCTTTAGTGCTTTCGGGCTTTAGGGTTTTAGGGTTTAGGGTTTTAAGGTTTAGGGTTTAGGGCTCGTCGTCTGGGAAATACCAAAACACTGGCCCTGCGCAGGTTTTTGAGCATGTGAAGGATAATTTTTGAACACCATTCTAACCTTAAGGGCAAACCATAGGGTCTTGCCGTAACTATAGATATAACTACCATAAAGCCTACTAGTTCTAGCTATAAACCGACCCCTTTGGGTAGCAGTGAAAAACACCAACACCCAAAGAGGAGAATAAACTTGTAACAGGCACGTGGTCCTTGGAGGACCATCCCAGGGATCATAAGTGGTTCGTAACTGGGGTCAGTTCACCCATTTATAATAATTTATAGATGGGAAAATCCATGAAATCGGGACTTACTAGCCATGGTTATTACCCTCTGGTAAACGCTTACATAAGTATGGAAAATCACCATTTTCCATAGGTAAATCAACTATAACCTTGCGGGCAAACCATAGGGTCTTACCGCAAGCTTAGCCAAGTGTTGAAGAACTTGTTCTGAAGCCTCATCTGGTTACCCTCTGGTAAACGTTTACAGTTTGCTATTGAAAATTGCCATAGTTATGGTGAATTTTCCCATTAAACATGGTGATTTCCCATTAAACATGGTGATTTCCCATTAAACATGGTGATTTCCCATTAAAAATTGTGATTTTAAATTAAAAGTGGTGATTTCCCATTAAACATGGTGATTTTCCATTAAAAATGGTGATTTTCCATAGGTATACCTTGGGAAGGTCGACATTTCAGTTTCGTCATCGGTGAATCGCCAGGTGTCTTTTCGGGATCCACGTTGAACCCCCCGAACAGCAGCCCCGAGTTGGGGTGGTCAAAAAGCGATGGAAGAATTGCATTTTCACGACGCGGGAGATGCGGATATCCAGGTTTACCAAAACATGGCATAACTATGGTTAATAATGGTTTATAATGTTTTGGTAAACCTGGATAAAATAATGTTGCATAACTATGGTTTATAATGTTTTGGTAAATGGCATAACTATGGTTATAATGTTTACTATGGTTAATAATGGTTTATAATGGCATACCCTCTGGTAAACATACAAAAAAACGATGGAAAGATCCACCATGCTATTAATGGGAAAACTCACTGTTTCGACTGTGCCATTTTCAATAGCAAACTGTAAACGTTTACCAGAGGGTATGTTGTGAGGGGATATCCTTCAGTTAGGTGCAAAAGGTGCCAAATGTGCCAAGGTCAATCGACTGGATGGGTACAAACTCATCCTTTGGTATGGGAAATTACTAATGGGAATTACTAGGTCAATCTTGGAGGGGTATTAACTAATCCTAACTAGTCTTTTGGTATCAATGGGATAATCTACGTTCACCAGCTAAGAATTTGTATTTTTTTGCAGGGTATCTGACTGATTGGCCATGAGAATGTTGGTGAAAAACCACAGCCTCAGCGGTAAAATCTCGTTTGTTCACATTGCCTTCTTTCCCATTGTTTCTTTATCTGACGATTTTCATATCTAAAACATCCTGGAGCCCTGAATCTGAAGAATATGACGGAAACCAGGCAGTGGCGTTTATGGACATGGTAGCCTTGTTTGGTGTATGAAACGCACAGATTCTAATGAATGGTTATTTAACGGTTTGCCACAGAAAAGCACCAATCATCATAAATCATCTATAGATGGGCAATTCTCCATAGCTATGTCAGGTAACCAGAGGGTATTCTTCTGGAATGTGCTGTTTCTTTCTTGTTGCACATTGTTTTCCTTTTCTGGGGGGATGGAATTGATGGAATTCACAAATTTAGCCCATCAACCATCCAAGCAAGCCCTGTATAATATGTTTGTTTCATTTTTTGGTTGGTTACATAAATCACACTCAAATCCGAAAAAGTGTTTTTCTTTAGCCCATCAACTATCAGCAGAGGCATGTGTTTTTGTTTCATTCAGCAGAGGCATCAGCATTACTTCGTGAAAATGCCGAAATTCAGAAACATCGAGCGGTGCAAGGCCGTCAGGCCTTAGGCACCCCTGTCTTCCCTGCCCGGTGCCCAGGCAAGGCCTTTTTCTGGGCCTTCCTGTCCGGAATGTCCGAGCCTTTAGGTGGTCTCTTGGCATGGCTGGTGTTGAAGGAGAGCTGGGGAGAAGGCTGGAGAGAAGGCTGTGGTAAATTAGTTCACCATTTGTTTCAGAGGATTTCAAATCATTCTGTCATAGATTTTGATAGATCGAAGTTGTTCTTGTTTTTCACAACAGCTTTATTTTATGATGTATATGGTTGCACCTGGTTGAGTTGTAAATGTTGGATACTATTCACTATTCACTATTCACACTTGTTTGCCCGAACTCTTTGTCAGTATGATTGTGGAAACGATAAAACATGACCCGAATAGCTGATAGCTGAAGTAACACGAGCCATCCCGTAGCGCAGGAACTCAGGAAACCACTCTATTTGAAGGTAAAACCCACAGGATGGGGCCCCCAGTCGATAGCGTTCAGTAGCCTTATAAGTGGCTGAATTCTATGGTTTATGGTAGATATAACTATAGTTAATGGATGTTAATGGGGTTTATAAACCAACTTATGACTAGGGGGCACCATCCTGCATGGTAGAAACCATGTTTCTTCACTTGGACTCATTGAGGTTTTTGAGCTTGTCTTCCAGCATATGTTCATCAGGGGTGACTGTCCTTATATATTGTTCACATCAAATACTGGGAATAATAACACCAACTGACTCATATTTTTCCGAGGGGTAGAGTCAACCACCAACCAGAATAATCTTGGGGATCTAATTCTTCGAATTCATCTCCAACAGATACGGCTGTTTCAACAAGTGATGTGTTTCACAAGGGCTCCCAAGTGATGGGACAAATCCCTGCCCCAAGCCCTGCTACACCAAGTCAGTCGACCCGGCCTGAAAGCCAAGGAATCAGCAACACGAGTTGTCACTTAGAATTTCTGGGATGAAGCAAGAAGTAATCCCAAATTTCTTGGCTTCATATGGCTTCAATTGGAATTTCATGTTCTTGTAAAGTCCATATACTAGAATGGGAGACATCAGACTGAAAACCATACAATCAAATTCGGCGCAATAACCATGAAAAACTCTGGACAAACCCAGCAAACTTCCAGTTTCTGAAGTTCGGCAGGAGATAGTTGGCCCAGTGATTGATGCCATTCTCTTTGGCATCATCGGTGGTGTCATGGTGCGCCAACGGACACTGGCGGCGCGTGATGTGAAACGTTTGGACCCTGCGGAAACCTTACAAGATGGGTGTTTCTTAACATGGAGGATCTCCGCCTTATACAGACTCTATACATGCCATCTTTGGTAGGTTCCGCATAGTCCCTTCCCCCTAATATTTAATACCAGCGAAACCCTGGTTTAATAACTCTGTGGTATCTATTTGGTCTATTTGAACTGTGAGTCTCTTATTGGTTTTTGTTTATATAATAAACTTAATATGATTGGGGCAAGGGCCTGCCATGAACGTCCACCTTTTTTGTCGCGCAAGATCCACATTTCCTTCCAGAAGCTACTGCCGACTGCGCTGAAATATGATCCGGAGAAGCTTGGAATTTGCAGGGCAAGGGTAAGGAGGTCACAGCAGTCACCATCCCATGAACATTTTAGGGGCTATAGATGTGGAGAATCCACTATTTGTAGATCGGGATTCGAAAACCATTAGGCTTTCCACATGTTCGTTTATCGCAGGGTAACTATCCGAAGTCGGGTTTTGTAAAGCGCAAATTGGCCATGGTATATTAGTGATCCCCAACAACAACAACAACAACAACAACAGGAAATGCACAGTGGTTTAACCACAAAGCCATCTGTTGAGTAGGGGTTCCAGGATTGAACTCTCACACCGAATCTGGCGAGAAAAGGAACCAGGAAACCTGGCAGGTTTTGTTCGAATCCGAAGAAGAGTCGTTCGTGTGCAGGCTGAATTAACACCTACAAGGTGGTGTCCCCGTTAACGAAATCGCTAAGTTGGTGCAAATAACTCCAATTTCACTATGGTTTATAGGTGATATATATATAATATATAATATATATATAATATATAATATATATATATATATCATGATCTTACTATGGTTTATAAACCAACTTATAACTGAGTGGCATCACCTTGTATGGTTTCACCATGTGAATTCCAAGAAACCTAAGGATTATTATTGCCATTCAAAAAAGGTGGAGAGACCCCTGCAGTGTGTTGCCCCCATAACTTGGTTTATACCCCCTTTCAAGGATATATCATGATATATCTACCCTAAATTTACCTGCTAGCAAAACAACTTAGCTAAACTTTGGGGCACCTTGTGATGTTTGGTCATGCTTCATTTCTGCGGCTGTGGTCAGGAACAAATACACCGCGTACTCCTTCTTTGCGCCTCAGCTGTGACAGTTTTTCCCAGAAATTGGTGGCATTTTCTGGGCTTTGGCGAAGGGTAGTTCAATGAGTTGTTTTCGGCTATCGGCTGACTCGCTGCCCCAGAAGGGTTGTCAATTTTGCTCTTGTATACTTCGATGTTGTGCAAGGTATGATTCGGTCATGGTACGACGGAGTGGGGTGGGGTGGGCCAATACAACGTCCCCTGGCACTTGCACGCCTACGTGATGCTACGTTAGAGATGGGGTGGGGATGGGGTGGGGTAGGGCTAATAAGATCCCTTGGCACTTGCACACCGACGTGATGCTGAGCTAGAGATGGGGTGGGGTGGGGCTAATAACGTCCCTTGGCACTTGCACACCTACGCGACGCTACAGCCGCTACGGTAACAAATATGTTGCTACGCTCGCACATGCCTTGGATGCTGCGGTAGGATTTGTTTGATGTTTCCCGAATGCTTGTGGCAGAGTTGAGAAAAGATGCTTTAATCCGTTTGGGCATGTGATGTGTTGTCGGATATGTTAGGATCAACAGGCACTTCCAAACTTTTTCCCAATGTGATCAAAAAATGATAGCTTCGCATGCACGAAATACCAGTTCGTTTATTTTGAAGTAGCCCACGCAGTACAACATGATACTCTCTTTATAAATGACTTCCAGATGAAACACGTTAAAAAAATAACACTGGGTGTTCATCATTTTATCTTGAAAATGAAAAAAACATGTCGACAGTTGCAGGGCGGCAAGTCAGCCGATTCCCTTGTTTTCTGGCCGTGAAGAGGAATCTATGCTGCCAGCACTAGATCAAATTAGTTGACCCTTTTTGAGTGTCCGGTTATTCATTGTTCATCGTTTGGTGGGCCATGGTGGGCCTCAAATCATCAGCAAGTCGATTGCAGGGGTTAACCGAGGTTAATGTAGGCTGACGTTTTGTCATGAATAGCGAAATGCTCTATCCGGCGAATGAAACATGGTAGATCATGGTAGATCATGGTAGTAATTATCCGCGACTTGCCAACTATAAGCAGCAAAGGCAATGGTTAGTGATGAATTCATTGGAAGAACATATACTTTTAGCTACAACTACCTTCATTACATGTTAATTTGTGTCTTCCTTGGTTTAGTGGATCTATTCATTTTGGGGTCCCGCTCATTTGAAGGCATTTGATATTAAAGTGATTGGATCAATCGTGTATGACCAATGTTTTAGCAACAAACCTGAGTGGATATGAAATGTGTTGCAACTGGGAGCAACATTTATTCAAGGTGGTGCCCCTGTTTGTTAGCTAAGTTTCACTATAGCTAAGAGCACTGGGGTTAATTATATCTATGGTTCATTCATGGGGGTAACAAACCAGCTCATATCTGGCAGGGGCACCACTTTGTAGAACTTGTTGTGTGTTTTTGCCTGAAACTCTTGTTACATTTGACGCACCCTCTATGGAGAAACTATAAATTGACTCTAATATGAGATCGTACTTGGAATCATATCCCACTTAGCCATGCTCCTATACACTGTTTGTAGATGGGATATACCCATTTACACATATTAGGTTGTGCATAAATTGGGCACTGACTGCAGGAAAACGGCCCACGAGTCACAAACTATTGGATGTCATAACCCCCTTCCAACTATTGTTCATATATATTATATATAATGATGCACCCATCAACCACACCCCAGTTAGTGTGCTAATAAACCAACTACTTTTCTGACGAAACCCTCCAAAATCTTCGAACAGCAGATTTTCCGTTGAATGTCACTCGAAATCTCTGCTTGCATTCGTTTAATATGTGTTTTTCCTTTGGTAATTTAACACAGCTATTGAACATCACCAATCTTAATAGGTAAAACATCGAATAAAATATGGGCACTTTCCATGGCTATGTTGAATTACCAGAGGGTAAGCCTGGGTAACCCTTGGGCTAGTTTAGCACTTCAATTTTTCGCTGTAGATATGCACTAACCAGCTGAAGATTGGATTGTTTGCAGGGTACAGAGTGCAACTGGTTGGTGGTTTCAAACATGTTTTATTATGTTTTGTTTTCCATAATATATGGGATAATCCTTCCCATTGACGAACTCATATTTTTCAGACGGGTAGGTATACCACCAACCAGGTAATATACCTCCCGTTGTGAAAAACCTCCCGTCATTTGGCCGGAATTTCAGGAGCTGCAGATCGATTTTGTATGAGGAGAAACTGCCGAAAAATACCATATTCAAAGTCACATAGCAACAACCTCACCCCCAAAAAGTGAACTTCAACGGGATTCTAAGTTTGGTTCAACGAGGTTCAAACAAACACGTTGAACCAAACTTAGAACCCCATCCAAACATAGAAAAACCTGATGTCTGAGGTCCATATGGGTCCATACTTCCCCGCACATGGACTGACGCTTAGGTTGGAATGGCTGTGATGGCTGCTTCTTTGGTTGTCTTTGGGTACTGATTCATCAGCCATCAGTCTCAGTCTCTTATCTTGGATGTGCATCCCACGCCGGAAGCAGTGTGCACGTAATGAACATAATATGCACATATGTATGCCCGCATATCATATATATTCTCATATAACTGATTGAACGTAGGAATTTAAAATCACCCATACAGTATACAGAATAAACCCTGGTCACGTACCAGTTGCATCCATTTCGAGATGCAGATCCAAGACTCGATCCGCGATCCACGGTAGTTTTTTTCTCCTATAAATACGGTGTATATCCCGACCCCAGACCCCGATGACGAGGCAAAGATGGTCAAAACATAGCCCCAGATGACAGATCGGAGCCATGGGGCATGGCGAGTGGTTTCACGTTTTGAAAGCGTTTTGATCGATTTTTCAAGCTGCTTGGTGGTTTGGAACATTTATTTTTTTTTTTTTTGCATAGATTGGGAATAATCATCCCAACTGACGAACTCATATTTTTCAGAGGGGTAGGTATACCACCAACCAGGTAAGCAACATGGCTTGCAGAATTTTAGGGTCAGATCGGGGGCTTGGTTCGAGACTTCTTGTGCTAGATACCATCCTGACTTGGGACCTGTCTTGCGCTTTGGTGCACGGCAGAGACCCTTTATGCATAGCAGTGATGCCATGGTGGACGGTTGGATATGCAGAAACCGTTTAGGCTTCAGTGGATAGACCTGTTAGACCCCATGGGATATCCTCACTTCTTTTTGGGGCTTATGACACACTTCATGGGAAAAAACATCCGGAAAAAAACCCCAAGGTGAGACCTCGGGATAAACTGGGGGGATATACCATGATATACCTTTAGTATCCATTTGTATCCTATAGTAACAGGTTGGTGGTTTGGAACATTTTGGAACATTTTTCCATATATTGGGAAGTCATGATCCCAACTGACTTTCATATTAATATGTTTCAGAGGGGTAGGTCAACCACCAACCAGCTATAGTAGTCATGGGTTGATAAGCATCACTGAGGGGCCTCACCTTGCCAATTGAAATTGGACTCTGATCCTTTGGGATTGGTACTGGACTTCATCATGGCACCAATATACTCACTGCAGCGCCGCAAATGGGCTGCGATGTCATGTTTTGAAGAGCGCAGCGTTGCCAAAAGTTGCTCGAGATGAGGGATCTCAGAGAAGGTGGTTTTCTGGGTTGACCTTGGGATTTTTTCAATGTGAATACGGTTGTCGTTTTCGCTATGGAACAGGACGACTCAGGACTGTAGTTTTGCAGGCTGAAAAGGATGTGTTTTTCCTCACGCCGTGAAGCGCCGCCTTTTTCGGGTCAAGGGGGAGTTGCTAGTTGAGGCGCATAGACATATCGAACGATATGCACCCGCCTGAAGCATGGTGCATGTGTTTATTTTGCCCCCAAGGAGCTTAAGTCGGACAAAATTTGAGGACCAGTGGACTGCTTAAACTCAGCATGTGAACAGAGTTTTCTGCAGGAAAGGTCAGGAAGCTACACCTCACCATGTCCAACAGTAGTCTCCTGGGCACCCTGTGCTTCACTCTGCACTTGATTCCAAGTTTCACGGGTAAAAAACGGTAGATTCTTCCTGCTGTTACAAGATGATACCGTAAAAAAGAATGGTTTGTATTGCCCCTTATCATGACATATCTACCTACTACCTTACCTATTTCTTATCTACCATAAACCCAAGCGTTGTCGGAGTCAATTTGGAGTTTGAAACCAACTTAGATAGCTAAATCCCATTGATTACCACCAAATAACACAATTTTTCTTGGTAAAATCAAAACCAACTTAGCTTACCTTTTCATGGGGCACTGCCTTGTAGCATCACAAGAAATTTCGCTGACGGTCGCATGGATGGCAAAGCCTTTCGTGACCTTAGGCAGTGTCAGCTGTGTTTTCGAGCGGATGGGAATGCCAATCCCGCAATCATATCCTGGCATGATTACCATTTATGTATAATTTATAATGATACAATGTGGGCACCCCCAGTTATAATTTGGTTTATAAACCCAATTAACTATATCTATATAGTTATAAGTTATAAGTATCATAAACCATAGTTATTGGAATTATAAAGCAACTTAGCTATCGAAGGGAGGCCCCACATTGTAGGAATGTAGCTCGAAGGCTATCTTAGTTATACTAAATGGTAGGTCCCATTGCCGTTCTCATAGGAATACCATCCAGTAATCAAATGTGGCCAGTGAAAATCCCCTATAAATGGAGGTGTTTGAGCTTCATTTGGGATGTTGAATCCAATCAATGGCCATTCCAGGATCCGATTGATTGGAGGTACCTACCATATATAAGGCCTATTTTTCAGGCCTATGTAAGGGAATATCCCTAGAAAATATGCCCTGAAATATGGTACAGTACCTCCAATCAATCGGATCCTGGAGATCTCCCATTGATCCAAGAGGGAAAGGATTACAGAGAACACTTGGCTCTGTTAATGGCGGAGTTACAGGGGGTTTCTCTCTTTGGGATCTTGGAGGTGAACCTAAATTATGGCTTATTAAACATGTCTAACTTACCCTCTAGTAATTTCATATATATATATATATAGCTATTTTTCACATGGCTCATTTATAGATGATTTACCTAGAATAAACTTATGCTGATTTTCAATATGTTACCCTCTGGTAATTTAACAAAGCTATTGAAAATTGCCATTTATAGTGAGTTTTCCCATTAAAAATGGTGATTTTCCATAGTAAACCGTTAGTTTACCAGAGGGTAAATTACCACAGGCTACGTATGATTTACGTGGTTGGATTAGTTCACTCCAGTACGGGACTAATCTGCCAGCCCACACGGCCCGCCCACTTATTTCATCAATGGCCATGACCCAGGAACCGATTGATTGGAGGTACCTACCATTTATATGTGTGGCCTATGTTTCAGGCCTAAATTTCAGGGAATATCCCCAGAAAATCTGGCCAACAATATGGTACTAGCGATTTTTTTTCTGCAGAAATCTTCTGTTTTTCTATTTTTCAGAGGGGTAGGTCAACCACCAACTAGAGTTATATCCCACCCATTCCTACCATTCCTTTCAAGTTCACCTGAAGTCAACGGATGAGACGGACCCCCCAACAACTCAAAGGATGGTCCCCAAGGACTTCAACGCAAAAGACCTGATAAAGACCTGATAAAGACCTGATTCTTGTACCCTCTGCTTATGACTAACATAGCCATGGAAGCCATGGCCCATTTATAGATGGTTTACCTATTAAACATGGTGATTTTCCATGGCTACGTTAAATAACCAGAGGGTAAGTTTTCGATAACTTTGTATTTCTGCGGAAAAAAAAAACTCAATATGTTTGTTGCTTCTTCATCCCCCATTGGCCCATGAATGTGAAATGTTCAGCTTGAAGCCTGCGTGCACCAGGCTCCTTTGCACCTTTTGGGCAGGAGTCCTTTGGCAACGGCAGGTCTTGGAGTGGGATTTCGCCAATAAAACTGGTTGGATTTTACATGATTTTACCACAAGATGTAGGGTTGCTCCAAGCCATTCAAGAAAAATGATGGCCACAAAGGTGGTAAATTAGAGCTGGTTGGTGGTTTGGAACCATGGAATTTTAATGACTTTCCATTCAGTTGGGAATGTCATCATCCCAACTGACGAACTCCATCATTTTTCAGAGCAACCACCAACCAGAGAGTCATTTTACTTCTATCTATACCTGATTTAGCCCCTAAAAAAGTCCTGGGGTGGAGTCAGGGAACTACATTGTCAAGCCAGCCCCCTTTTTTGACCTTAGTTCAGTATACCGGAATTGTTCATTTTCGGGGCCCGCATTGGGTTATTTAATATGAGGGGATGTGATTGTATTGATGATTACTCTTGGGATGTTATATGATTTTATGGTTGTAACTTTGTAACCAACGACCACGATGAATGATGCAGTATGACTTGTACTCATTCTGATTCCCATTTGACCTATTTGACTTATTTGACCTCACTTTGTCACTCTTGATCAGTGACTTGCATATGGATGTGGGTCAAAATGGAAGACCTAGGGGACCACAGATGTTAGTTTAGTTTAGTATTAACCATCCAATTATTGGGGTACCTAATTTTGCCCCATACCCATATGTGTTCTTTGAAAGAAACAACAGCAAGTCACAAATAGGGCCCCTGATCACCACCGGTGATGTTTACGGTTGATGGATGGTTTATGGTACCAAAAAAAAAAAAATCTCCACACTTCTCTGGTTGCTGGTTTCAAAGAAATGTTCAAACATATTTTCAAACAAAAGCTGAAGAACTTTTAAAATACAGTTTCAATTTGAACCACTGTTAAAAACATGTAGTTTCCACGGTTCCAATGGAGTTCAGAAAAAAAGTTTCAATTTTCAATAGACTCAACCGATTTTTGAGCTGAACCACTTAAGATTCATACAATTCTCAACCAATGAGGCTCCAGTGGAGAGTCTCACAATTGACCTCAATTGACCACCAATAGTCCTATTAACCACTATTATAGAATCACCATTAACGAGCATCCACCATAAACCACCATCACATAACCACTATATCAACCGTTATATCATCCACTATATTAACCACTATATCAACCATGACATTAACTGCTATATATATATACCCATGACATTTACCACTTAAGCCCCATTCACCAAAGCAACACCGGCGCCGGAAAGTGTCCAAAGGTTTCTCTCGGAGTCGAGCGGCAAGTATCAGCTACTGCCGGTGGAGCACGATGGAATTCTTGGAGAGGAGGCGCATGGTGACGCTGTGGACGGCCCGGGGGAGTTCCGGGAGTTCCGCAGAGTCATTTGGGGTACCCTCTGGTAATTTGACATAGCTATTGAACATGGCCCAGTCGAAATAGTGGATTTTCCCATTAAAAAATGTTGATTTTCCATAGTTTCTTGTATGTTTACCAGAGGGTACCCAGAATGATCCAGTCGTCATGGATCAGCATGACTGAGTATATTTCAGTGTTTCTCAGCGCCCGGGTTTTGGGGAGCCATTTCTGTTGAAACCTCCGTTTGACTGGAAAAAATATGTGGTTTTTGCGGATTTACGCATCAAGAATGGGGAGATATAACAACAAACATGGTGACTGGGAACCATCGAAAATTGGGATACCCTCTGGTAAACTAACGTTTTACTGCGGAAAAATCACCATTTTTAATGGGAAAATCCACTATAAATGGCCATTTTCAATAGCTATGTTAGTTTACCAGAGGGTACAAACATCAGAATTGATCGAACATGGGATTTTTTGGCAACAAGAATGGGGATATATAATCATCACACAGAGAGATATGGTTGTATACTGTATTTATAAAAGTTATATCAGCATCCACAAGGGGATAATTCTGCATGAATTACAACGACCTCACTGGTATGTCACCGGAATGATGGAAATGATCCTCGAAATGGTTTTATCTCAGTCTGGTGAATTCCTATGACCTATGATTTATCCAGGTATACAAGTATGTTGTGTTTTTCTATGAACGGAGGAATACACAATGTCACATGAAGACATTATTCAGTCAAGCCATGTTTTGGGGAGGGTATCTATGATTGGCAATGTACATGTCTTAAACCCAATCTTAAACAATCCATTCTAGATTATCCACCCAGAATAGTTATACCCATAGGATCCATGGTGCTGGTATATATGCTAACATGTGGGGTATATTGATGGGATCCATGTTTCCATATATAGCATACATGGATCCTATGGGATATTAAATATTGTTACAAGGTGGTGCCCCATAGTTAGCTAAGTTGGTTTATAAGTCCCATTTCACTATGGTTTATGGCAGATATAACGAGCTAGTTCATGGGGTTTATAAACCCACGTTCACATCACTGGGGGGCACCATCCTGTATATAATAATAAATTGATTTGGTCAACACCCCTCTTTGGGTATCAACCAGCAGGAGTCCGGGACATCCACATGATGCCCCATACTTGACGAAATTAGCATACACGTAGATTCAATGGCCATTTCAGGTACCCTCGGGTAAACTAACATAACTATGGAAAATCACCATTTTTAATGGGTAAATCAACGAACTAAATGACCATATTCAAGTTCGCAAACTGTTAGTTTACCAGAGGGTATCAATATTGTTGGTGATATATTACATTCCATGATATTCCCATTATATTACCATAGTTATCCATAGTTATACCCATGAAATGCCATGGAAAACCCAATGAAAATGGCAATTTTCAATAGTTAGCCAACTATTAGTTTACCAGAGGGTACCTAAACTGGAGGTATACCAATCATCTCCAGCATCCGTTGAATTTTCATTGACGCAAATGGCAGTGGCTGTGACCCAATACCACGACGAAAAAAAAACGCACCACGACTCCGATCTTTTGGACCCTGCAAATGATTTTGTGATTCTATAACGTGTCCCGATTTTTTGGGGTGTAGTTTTGACTTGTTGATAATGAAAACATATAGACAATTCTGTTGGTGTACCTTCGGAAAATAAACATGGCAAGATGACATCAATGTGAAATAGGAGTCATCAGTTTTCAATATTTATTCACAGTGGGTGTTTAGATTGAAGATGGATAGATAATTACATGGTTGGGGGCCCCAAGTTATATTTGTTGGTTTCTAACCATTAAGTGTAGGTATAGTATATCTACCAGACACCGTAGTGTATATATATATATATGTATGTATGTATGGATGGATGGATGGATGGATGGATGGATGTATGTATGTATGTATGTATGTATGTAGGTACGTACGTACGTACGTACGTATGTATGTATGTATGTGTTTGTTATGTTAGCTACAAACCACTTTGGTACAGGGCACCATCATTGGTATGTCTCAGACAACTTAGGTTTCCCTAAATCCCTCAGCCATCGCAGCTGAAAAATCCTCCAGGAGATCTACCTCTCTAATGATGGCGGCTGCATTTGGAGTAGCGGACGGCAAATGGTGCGAGGCTTTCAGTCGGTCCGGCAGCCCAGGTAGCGCAGGCGTAGGTAAGACCAAATGATTTGCGGCTGGGAGATGTTGTTCAAGACCCCTGGCAGGGCTGATTATTAGTTCGGGGATTCTACTACCCTTTGTACATTGTGGATTATAATTCCTAATTAATAATTCAATAACGGGAAATCCCTATATATAATGGAATGATAGAGGAATTGATTTCACACTGCTCACTTGGGGGTTCACTTGGGGCGTTGAGTATAACCATGGCTATGGACCCCGCACAAGTTGGTCCGACGGGATGACTATGCTTGGATAACCACTGATGAAACTGCAGCCCCAGCTCCACCTTGGTGCCTTGTCAGTGTCAGTGGCCCGTGTGGCCATGGCTTTTTGGCTCTATGCATGTGGCCGATTGTGGCCGTATCAGCTGGACATCGACAAAAAGGAGCCTCCATCGCATTTGTTTGACCTGAGCGGAGCCACCTACATCTATAAGTACTACCGTGTATAGACTTCTCTGTGTAAAAGCTACTCTGCATCAAAGCTTCTCTGTGTCAAGACTTCTTTGTGTAAAGATTTCTCTGTGTAAAAACTGCTCTGTGTAAAAGCTTCTGTGTGTAAAAGCTTTCCTGTGTAAACGCCTCCGTGTGTAAAGACTCCAGATACATGCAGACGCCTTGTGGAGGACGCATGAAGATGAAGTGGGATGTAATGCGGTATATATATATACCCTCCGGTTATTTAACAGTGCCAGGGAAAATGGCCTATTTATAGATGGCTTACCTGTTAAAATGTGATTTTCTATAGCTACGTTAAATAACCAGAGGATATATATATATATATACAGTGACCGCAAGAAATATAGAAAGTCAATTATGTACGTATTACTTTTCTACCTTTGTTGGGATTGCTAGACATAGATAACACGTAACAATATGATGGTTATTCAAAATCTGAGCATTTTATAGGGGTGATGTGGTAAACGAAGCAATAAACATCTGAGTGGAGATCGTCTACACAACCCACTTAAGAGAAAACTAAGGGGTGCTTAATGCCATCGGGTTTACAGACCACTTTACTTTCAGTCACCATTGTTGCTTTCGGTAGACTACTTGATGTGAATGGATTATATATGTGTTTGCAATTGCGATGGGAACATAGTTGGTAATCAGATCATGAACTCAACACGAGGTGTTTTGCAGGTGGAGACAAATTGTAAATAACACTTGCAGGAGTATCAACATTGTCTGTTTGCAGGTGCTCTTGCTAAATCCATTCAATATTTAGCCTCTGGTAAACTAACATAACTATGGTAAATCACCATTCTTCATAGGTAAATCCACTATAAATGTGCCATTTTCAATAGCTAACTGTTGATTTACCAGAGGGTACTGTTAGCCACGTCATGGCGTCGAGACAAACTTGGCAGTTCAATGAATGTACTTGCGGGATCGTCTCACGAAAAATAAGCATTTGAGCAGTGTCTGCTGGAACTCGTCTTGGTTGATGATTGTTAGTGATTTCACATTGTTAGTTCATTGGAACTCCTAAATAATAATGGGATAATCCAACTATGGTAATATATGGTAATATAAGTCAATGGTAATATATGATAATTGATAATATCCATAAACATGTATAGAATCTGGTTGGTGGTTTGGAACCATGGAATTTTAATGACTTTCCATTCAGTTGGGAATGTCATGTCATCCCAACTGACGAACTCCATCATTTTTCAGACGGGTAGGGCTCAACCACCAACCAGTTATTTTATATCTATAATCCCATCATATATCCATATATAATCACTATTATTGGTATTATAACCACTATTATTAGTATAATCGAGGGGTAGGTATACCACCAACCAGTTAGTGATTTCATGCCGGTTCATGAGAGTCGAACCGTCAAACAAATGGTCATTGATAAATGATGGTTGCTTGATCAGTTTGGGTATTATAGTAGCCACTAAATTATGTATTGGGGATTATCATGGATTATCATGGATTATCATGGATTATCATGGATTATCATGGATTATCATGGATTATCATGGATTATCATACCATGAACTGGGAATCCCGTTCTTAGCCAACCAGTATGTAATGGAAATTCATGGTGCGTTTAGCAGCCACTGCTCATTTGAAAGCCTGGTGGCAGTGGGATCTTCTCTTCTTTGGCAGTGGATTGCAACAAACCCAGTAGGTTTATTCCTCATGACATGTTACAACTGTCACAACCTAACTTAGCTAACAAACTGGTTGCACCATCTTGTAGATATATGTATAGATATACAGTAAGAAAGTAAACATGTTTCATGCTCTACATGCGCGAAAAACTGACATAGAACTCAAAAGAATGCCATGGAATATGATTCCTACCTGATCCTTGGACGCTTTTGGGGTATGGATCAGAGTTGCAGCGCTGGGAAATGGGATGGTTTCAAGAAAATGGTCGCGGCAAAAAATAGTCAATTCATCTGTGGTTTTCATGGAGTGCCATTTGGGTATGGGTCAATACCTATAGATACATTTTAGTGGGATGACCATCCATTTACCAGCTATTTTGGGGTTCACTAGGGGTACATGGTTTTGACCCATCCCCATTTGATCCATGTGTAGGTACAAATTCTGTAACCCAACAATATATGTGGGTTCCTGATCAGTGTGTACGTTGTTTTCTTACTTGATATTTTCAGTACGGATCCACACTAGATTCCTGACTTACTTGATATTTACGTTGGTTCCTGATTTGCGGCTCCAGACTAGATTTCAGATTTCAGTACGGCGTGTAAATAAAAGGGAATGCCAAGCGTTCTTGATGCCTCTTAAGCACAAGATGGGAGGGAGACACTAACAAAAAAACATCATGCAAAAACAAAAAACCTTACTGGTGCGTTTTACGTAGGGTTGCTGGATGGGTTGCTGGGGGTTTTCATTGGATGATGAAATTGATAGTTAGCCAGTGGATCATTCCCGAAAATTCCTTGCGTAAAACGCACCAGTTTTCTCCGAGCCTGGGATGGTTCAGGTCTCCAACCTGGGAAATTCCAAGGTGCGCCACAGATGCTGACCCTGAAGCCTACAATGCAGCAACAATTACAGTATAAATTGGTGTATAAACCCCATGAATGCTATAGCTATTTGCGTATCATTAACTATAGCTATATACCATACATTTGGTTTATAGACCTCATTAATCCTCATTCACTATAGCTATTTGCGTATCATAAACCATAGTTATTGGAGTTATGAACCAACTTAGCGAATTCGTTTGGGGGCCCCACATTGTAATGATTGATCTTGTGGAGCTGGAAAATATTTTATGGTGATCCCATGACACAATATGTTTTTATTTTTCCTAATGATTGAGGATTTGGTTGTTCTATTTTTACATTGTTGTGTTTGTTCATCCAAATGTGATGATGACCCCCAATGAAAAGCAGATGTTGTTCCAGCTTGAAACCACTTCAAGTAGTACAGTACTGCAGTTGATAGTCAATTCTACCTTCCTGCGTTTCGTCTTTATTTCTCCTGTCTGAAACCTGTTGGGTAACACCACATCATCACGGGCCATCTCAGGAACCTAAATTGGAGGTATCTACCATATATAAGGCCTATTTTTCAGGGCTATGTAAGGGAATATCACCACAAAATATTGCCTTATGGTACTTACGTACCTCCATTTTAGGATCCTGAAATTCCCAATGATATGTGGCATGTGTCATAATCAGTTGATCATCAATACCCATATGCTCCATGTATGGTATATTTACCTATTTATCAAATTCCCAATGACCATCAGTTGCGGTCAGACATATCGGAGTCTCCATCCGATGTCAAAACTTCTGGAGGTTCCCTCCAAGATCCTTCAAGCAGTGCGATGTGCGCCATGGGGCCATGGGGTTGTGTTGGAGACTGTGACCTCCATAAATTGGGATATACCCCGGCCTGGTAAACGTTTACAAAAAACGATGGAAAATCACGGTTTTTTAATAGGTAAATCAACTATTTCTATGGGCCATGTTCAATAGCTATGTAACAAATTACCAGAGAGGGTACCTTCCTGTAATCAAGCATGGCTGGGGAATCCCCTATCAATGGAGGTTGAGTTCGCTGGGAAACTCATTTGGAAATGCGGGGTTTTTGTAGCACGCCATTATGATTTACCGGAGGGTAACCCCTATAGCTCTGGTTACCCTCTGGTAAACGTTTACATAGCCATGGAAAATCACCATTTTTAATGGGACAACTCACTATAAATGGCCATGTTTAATAGCTATTTTGACATAACCAGAGGGAATAGATCCACTTATAGCTTGAACTGCCCAAGTTGAGAAGCGGAACCCCACTTGATCAATGATCAACTTGCTGATCCACGGGGTCCCAGGTCGCGTATTCCAGGCCTTGGATGGTCGATTTGGGAGGATTTTTCTATGCTGCGAATTGAAAAAATCACTTTGGGATGTACCCTCTGGTAATTTGTTACATAGCTATTGAAAATGGCTATTTATAGTGAGTTTTCCCATTAAAAATGGTGATTTACCATAGTTATGTTAGTTTACCAGAGAGTACAATTCAATGGGATGATTTAAGACTAAACATCTAGAGGAAGTCATGGTTTTTACTATCTTGACTCAACACTTGATCAACTCGGGTTTATGCAGGGTATAGCTATAGTGAATGGGGTTTATAACATTTTATAACCAACTATAACTGGGGGGCGTCACATAGTGAAAACAGTCGCCCCCTGTAGCAAAAATCTCTGACTAGGATTAACAGGGTGAACCGGAGTCCGACAATCTGCTTGGGCCAGTTCGTGTTGGTGAATTATCATAGTAATTGTGCCAAATCCAAATTAATGAGCACATAACCTTAGTTTGATAGCTTAATGGGTTTAATTTCAGCCAGCCAAAATCAGCTAGATACAAAACATGGGGCAGGGTATATACTGATTAACCATCCCATACGCTCTGTGTTTGGTATAGTTACCCACATGTGCTTCATTTCTGAAGAACATGTTTGCAAATCTTCCGTACATGGGGCATTTGTAATGTTATGCCATGTACCATTACATCCTATTATATACAACATGTACATCATATAAAATTGAATTCATAATATATATAAAATTGATATGTGTATATATATAATATGTCATATGACCCATCAAATCTCCATTTATAGACATAGATTATTGACATTGACCATGTTTCTTTCCAGCATCCCTGCACCGCCTTGCCTTTTGAGGTACGTTCTCCCAATTGGAGCATCAAAACGATGGGCCACGCGATGGGCCATGCGGCGCAGGTGGCTGACAATGGCTGCGGGTGAGAATTGCACTAACCAAAATCCAGGACCTGGGATGTTCATGGATACATCCCTATGGTAAACAGTTTCCGAACTGGAACATCATTTTCTAGCTGAGTAAATCAACGAAATTTCTATGGGCCATGGCTTCCAGTTGCAAACTGTAACAAATTATTACCAGAGGGTAGGTAGTAAAAAAATCCTTTAGTTTTTGCTGTAAGTGGAAAACCACCATAACTGGTTGGTGGTTTCATACATTGTTTATTTTCCACAATATATAGGATAATCCTTCCCATTGACTAATATGTTTCAAGATGGTTAAAACCACCAACCAGATAAACAGCCAAAAAGATGACCATGATTTTTTGTGAACTACCAAGAATTGACCATGTTTTTTTTTTCTTTTTGCGGGGATGATGAATTAACCCGTACCCATGACGGATCCTAACGGTGCTGCTATTTGTTTGGTGTGCCATGGATCCCATCAATATACCCCCTTTATGTTAGCATTCATATACCAGCACCATGGATCCTACAGGATGGGGCCCCCAAGATTTATAAGTTGCCTTATAAGTGGCTGAATTCTATGGTTTATGGTAGATATAACTACAGTATTCATGGGGGTTATTTATGGTTTAAAAACAGACTTATATCTGGGGGCCCCCATCCTGTATGGGGTAGGGAAAAAAATCATCAACCAATTGATTTGTTTTCGTAAAAGCCAACCAGGACTAGTCCAAGCAGTTCTGCTTGGTGGTGACTGGAACCATGCAATTTTCCTGGTTAATCTATGGTTAATCCATGGTTAATCTATGGTTTAATGGTTAATAATGGTTAATAATTGGAATAACAATATAGTCTGGTTGGTGGTGACTGGAACCATGGAATTTTGAATGACTTTCCCAGAAAATCTTGGGAATGTCATGTCATCCCAAGTGACTCATGTTTTCCAGAGTTGATCATCCCGAGATATCCCACCGATTTTCGAGCGTTTCAATGCTTTCCTGTAGGCTGTTTCTTAAACTATCCATTGAGTGTCATAATTATTTGCTCAATGGATAGTTTATGATGAGCTATAGCTGGGAAAATCATCTATTTAGGCTGTTCTTAACTATCCATTTTCATCGGATAATTATTTGCTATATCCTCTGGTTATGTAAGAATAGCTATTGAAAATGGCCCAGTCGAAATAGTGGATTTACCCATGAATAGCATGGTGATTTTCTATAGCTACGTAAACGTTTACCAGAGGGTATCCATTGAGTGTCATAATTATTTGCTGACTATATCCGACGATATTTCCATTACCATCTGGTTGTTTAACATAGCCATGGAAAACCCCTCATATATGGAGGTTTATAGCTGGGAAAATCATCTATAAATGGGTCATCTATACCATGGCAAACTGTTAAATAACCAGAGTGTATACCCAAATAAAAATGAAACCATATTCCCAGTATACCCCTCTATACTATACTGGTCGGGTCAGAGGGTTTCCCTTCTTTATCATCAAGCAACCCCATGTTACAAAGTACAACATAGGTTTTGAACATTAGCTGGTTCTCTATCATATTATGGAGGTTTCCTAAATTAGGGGTACCCTTACATCATTCATTTCCATATGATTTTCTATGAAATAACATATTATAAACCATCCAGCTATTGGGGTACCCCCCCCTTGACTATGGAAACACCGTTATATTTTCTTTAAATCATCCATTTTAGTGGTATTGTTCATTATAAACAACCATTTGGGGGTACCCCCCATGACTATGGAAAACCTTTGAATCCATTAATACCCACCATCTCCCCCAGTAAATCACCATCACTACCGTGGTAAAGGCCAGCCCCGAGTTTATAGCGCACAGGTTTCTCAACTTTTCAGGTCGATCAGGTCGGTCGCAGCTTTTAAGAACCTTATTACTTGGTGGTTCACCCCACTTGGTTTTAAATAAGTTATAACTAGGGTTTTTCCACATCTATGTTAATTTGCCGTAGGGTATCCTTGGTGGCTCATCCCACTTAGTTTTTGTGGGTTATAACCCCAGTGATTTATGTTATACCATCTATATGGTAATGAATTAACCCCCCTACGGGTCAGCCCTGATATGCCCTGATATTAGATGGTTGATAAGCCATCAAGCAATGGTTGTTGGTGGTTAAGATTAGCCCTATTCATAAACACAAACATGTTCCAAAAAGGTTTCTTTCAGGGAACCTGGCTGAAGCTGACAATTTTCGCTTGTAGGCTTTTCCACATCTATGTTAATTTGCCGGTATCCTTTGTGGCTCCACATATATACTGTTTGTGGCTTAACCACCTACAAGGTGGTGCCCCAGTTCGATAGCTAAGTTGGTTTATAAGTCCAATAGCTATGGTTTATACGTGTTATATCTATAGTTAATGGGATTATAACCCATTTATAACTGGGGGGGCACCACCTTGTAGTGATTTATGTGGGGTTGTATGGTAAATCCACGTAATCCACTGGGGTGAATCGTTCACGCACAAAAACGATTCGTGGGATGAACCACCAAGTATCCCTTTAATTCATGGAGATATCAATCGCATCACTCAAACAATACTTGTATCTTTGATGATCGAGTTACCCTCTGGTTATGACTAGCATAGCCATGGAAGCCATGGCCCATTTATAGATGGTTTACCTATTAAAAATGGTGATTTTCCATGGCTATATTAAATAACCAGATGGTATATCTCCGTTTAATCCCATGATTGGTTTCTTTTTTTGTCGGTGAACCTCCAAGATTCCGGCGAAAAATCCATTCGTATCCCATGAAGTATCAGCATTCCTCATCCAAAAAAGCCGTTAGGAATAGCCATGATGTTGGTTAAATCCCATCATATCTGATGGTCATTGGGAATTTGATAAATAGGTAAATATACCATACATGGAGCATAAGTATTGATGATCATCTGATTATGACACCTGCCACATATCAATGGGAGATCTTCAGGATCCTAAATTGGTTAATAATGGTTAATGATGGTTAATGATGGTTATCAATGGTAATAAAACAGAATCCTAAATTGGAGGTACGTAAACGTACCATATTTCTGGCCATATTTTGCGGGGATATTTCCTGAAATTTAGGCCTGAACAATAGGCCTTATATATGGTAGGTATCTCTAATCAATCGGTTCCTGAAATGGCCATTGATCATAATGCCTACCCTCTGGTAAACTAACATAACTATGGAAAATCACCATTGTTAATGGGAACATCCACTGTTTCTGTGGCAATTTTCAATAGCTATGTAAACGTTTACCGGAGGGTATGATATCTATTCCTTTCTATCCCCATTATCTCTGATTTCGACAAATTGGACCAGTCTGTTGGCTTCATGGGGGCCACATGAATGATATCCATTATCAATTTATTGTGGAAAACTAGTATATAGAATGATAAAATGATAATGGAAAATGATAAAATGATATATACCAATATTGTTGGTGATATATTCCATTCCATGATATTCCCATGAAATATTACCATAGTTATACCCATGAAATCCCATGGAAAACCCCTTGCCTTGGCTTCGTTGTTTTGCCAGGCGAGTCATGGGCCCTTCTGTGCTCTTCCGCGCTGCTGGTGAAGAATGACGCGGAGGACTTTGTGGCGATCCTTGGTGGAGTCAGTGGAGCAACGCCGAACCAGTTCGGTTGGTTCGGTTGGGGATTGACCCAACGAAATTGTGATTTACCCAACGCAAATAATGGGATAATCCAACTAGTGTAATATAGGGTAATATAAGTCTATGGTAATATATGATAGTTGATAATATACATAAACATATATAGAATCTGGTTGGTGGTTTGGAACATTTTTTATTTTTCCATATATTGGGAATAATCATCCCAACTGACGAACTCCATCATTTTTCAGAGGGGTAGGTCAACCACCAACCAGATGATTCATCAACAAGAATTCATGGGATGAAATGCAGATGTAAGCAACAATCAGGATATAACTAATTTTGTAAACATGCTATAACCATCAATCGGATTATATTTTAGCAAACTCTCCCATGTTGGAATTGAGATTCATCCCAAAACATGGGATTTAACAAGCTAAAATCTGGTGAGCGACAAGAAAGGCGCATACTATGGGATAGTATGATTATGAGTTGGTTATCATGGGAGATAGTCGGATATATTTGATTTATGTTTGATATAATATGAGAAAAGCCTATGAACTATAGATATATCTACCATAAGCCTGATTGGAATGTTAGTGAGCTTAGCCAACGTAAGTAGCTATGGGGCACCACCTTGCATAATATGGTCTTTTAGTTGGATGAAATGGGAGTTTTTATGGGAAATGTTGGATTGATCGTTTATACAACCAGATATATCTAGCCATAATATGGTGATGCCACAGAATATCTAGCGAATATCTCAGTTCCATGCAATTTACAGTCTACTTACCGTTTGTTATCAGATATCCTGTTCCCACACCGGAATTGTTGTGTGTGTGTGTGTTTTTTTAGAAAGATTTAAATCACAGAATAAAAACAATTTGCAATTCTTGTAAACAAGTGAGACGATTATAACATACTTTTTTTTCTAGTCAAGTCGAAATAACGGATATCTTAGACTTCCTAGCTATCCTAGAGATCATCTAGACTTTACCAGTTTCCAAAACGTTCCTCAAAATCCTATCGTGCGCTTGTTTTTGGCTTGTATTGGGCTCATTGATGTTGGTTTTTGGACAATTTTTGTCTGAATAATCGTTTGTTCTTTTGTTCTTAAAATTGAAACAATGAAAATGGGTTTGCCAAAAAATCTTTTGGAATCTACCAAAAGATTTTGAGGATTGAAACAGCAAGCAATGGAAATAAAAATGACATAGCCATATTTGTATATTTATCCTATTTTCATTACAATGTTTATATCGATGGTAACTGGTCAATATAAATTAATGTGTATATATATATTATACATTAATGTATATATACTGTATATATTCACCTTGACGATTGGGAAGTATGTTTTTTGGTAACTGGAGAACAATGTTACAAGCTGCGGTTTATGATGGGAGGCACTACTCGGCGCTACCCACCTGTGGCCGTGGCATGCTGTGGCCGCTGAACCCACCTGTGAAGAGTTTGTTTCCGCCAGTGAAATTTCAAATTACCATCAGTTTGCAATTGAACCGAAAACCATGGGTTTTTACCATCAAATATAGGGGTTTCCGGTTAAAAAAATCCCATCATCCAATTCTATGAATGGTATATATAACTATGGTAATATCATGGAATATCATGGAATATCATGTATATCACCAACAAAACTATGATACCCTCTGGTAAACGTTTACAGTTTGCGACATTGAAATTTGTCCATAGAAATAGTGGATTTACCCATTGATAGCATGATGATTTTCCATAGTTGTGTAAACGTTTACCAGAGGGTATCATGGCTGGAAGATGATGTACCCGGCCTGGTAAAACGTTAACAAAAAACGATGGAAAGATCCACCATGCTATTAATGGGAAATCTCACTATTTCTATGGCAATTTTCAATAGCAAACTGTTTGTTTACCAGAGGGTACAAGCAAATATTCTAGCTTGGATGTAATGTTGGAGTATGGGACTTTGTAATGAGTTACTAACAAGGGCTTATCAAACAAAATTCCAAAAAAATGTCACTAGGTCTGTCTGACAGTGGACCCGGAACAGCAGAGTGAGCCGGAGATGATCTTGAAATGTACCCTGACCGAAGACAACAAAAGTTGAAGCTCCCCACCCTTCCTGCTAATCGAGTCTGGTTGAAAGTGACATGTGCGGAGAACCTCTTCTCAAGTGCTCTTGAGCAAGGGGTGTTTCAAACATTTTCGAACAGTTCCTCAATTGCATTCGATCCGCAGAACCGGTTTCTTTCCAGGCCCAATAAGAACTAAGTCTTGGGCCTGGAACTCTGGATCTGCCGACCGAGCTTTTTTTGTGCAGCCAATGCGCTGATCCCGTGACAGGACAGGGTCATAGACCTAGAGCCTGCGAGTAGTTGGATTGCAACCAGTCCCCATCAGTCGAAACTGATGTTCCTTAGCATTTTTCCTTTCTGAATTGATGTTTGACAAAGTCGCAAATGAATTGTGAATACCAAAGATAAGCATACATCAATAGAATTTGCATGAATTAGCCATAACTAGCCTGACTAGGGATTATAGGACAATGGACATATAGGGTTCTATCAACCAACTTATCTCTGGTAAGCTAACATAACTATGGAAAATCACCATTTTTAATGGGAAAACTCACTCTAAATGGCAATTTTCAATAGCTATCTTAAATTACCGGAGGGTATCTCTGGCTGGCACCTTGTAAAGATTCCCCCGTTTTTTGAGATTTTGACCTGTGTCCCACCGAGGAAACTCGACCCCTTAAAGGCCAAGAGAGTCTGGGCGCTGGCCGTCGCTTGCCCGTACATTGGCCGTGCATTTCCACTCACCGATCCACCGTGATGCAAGAAGAATCAGTATGGATATACATATGGTTATTATCCTATTAATACCCCATTGATGTACAAGGTGGTATCCCATAGCTACAACAACTAGGGCTTGTGGTAGATATATCGAACAAATTACTATGGTTTATAAACCATACCCTCTGGTAAACATACAAAAACTATGGAAACTGACAATTTTTCATGGGAAAACTATATATAAATGGAGATTGTCCATAGTTATGTTAAATTACCAGAGGGTATAGATCCCAACTCTAGTTATATGTATGTATATATATATATACACCCTGAACCCAGGGGATAGCTATGTTTAGATACCCTTTTATAAATACATCCCTGACCTCAAAAGAGCTTTATAATACATATATATACACATACATGAAACAAACATGACACAAACTGGGAATATTTTTTTGATAATAGTGATTCCATGTGAATATACTGGGAAGTTTTAATAGGATACAAAGATTTTTGTTGCAGTTGCACCCGTGTTTGAAGGATGTATATTGTATCTTAGCAAGTTTACTTATTTTTTTTTGCCCAGGGTAGTGTTCAATCTATTTCGGGGTACGTCTACATGCGGCAAATCCATGGGTTTCCGGCATGGAAAGCCATTGGCAAGATGGGGGAAACGGATGGAACAAGTTCACCCACAACATGCCACAACAAGACTTTCGACTATAGCTATTAATACCCTCTGGTTATGTAAGAATAGCTATTGAAAATTGCACATTTATAGTGGATTTACCCATTGAAAATTGTGATTTTCCATAGTTATGTGAGTTTACCAGAGGGTATATCAATGTTATGCAGCAAAAAAATGATGTTTCGAATGTTGGTCGTTAATGATTGCTTCATTCGAATAACAACCTTTTTGAAATGGTCTGGTGATCCCACTGACTGATATTTTTTGATATAGATTGAAACCACCAAACAGTGTTTGTTTGTTGCTTTGTGTTGGCCCATCTAGCTATAGATATATGAGTAAACGACAAAATGAGGGGAAGACTAAAGACATGGGATGTTCAAATTTGTGCGAAAACACTCACAACCGATAGGGCCTGATAGGGGACCACACACTTTGGCCATGTCCATTGCGGGTATTAAGCAATTTTGTCCGCCACTCATATGATGATTTATGTATACCCATTGTAAGCCATAGATCGTAGTTCTTCAGCCAAAACTACATGCAGATTGTTTCCAGAAGACTTTGGGCAATGGAAAATCACGACTTGTCGATGATGTTCCCAGCTACAAAGCCTCGATCCAGCAGTTTCCAGTCACATTTGATTACCAGAGGGTCATACTTATTTGAGCCAACCCGCATGATAAGTGGAACAAAAATCTGGATGTGGCTGGAAAACCAATGAACATATTCCATTGATTCCCCCATTACTTCATTGGAATATTTTCTTGGGATACTTAGTTCATCAAATTCCCTGAACATACCATTGATATTCCATCAATTTCCTTTACTTTATTGGGATACTTACTTCATTGAATATTTCCATTGATTCCCCTATTACCCATATACCATCAAATTCCCCCATATTCCATTACTTTGATGGTCAATACCCTCTGGTAAACTCACATAACTATGGAAAATCACCATTTTTCATGGGAAAATCCACTATAAATGGGCATTTTCAATAGCTATTCTTACATAACCAGAGGGTATCCCATAAACATCTTCCATCGACCCATGGTATCGAGGATGGTGTGCTGATCTTGGTGGCAGATTCTCAGGTGCGAGTCGTCCACGTTGCCACGTTGCGCCGTTGCTGGATGCTGCCCACTTTCTTTTTGGGTACCCTCTGGTAGTGTAGTATTTATAAACAATTTTCTAATTCACTGGATTGGTTTAAGGGAAAATCTTAACCGGAAACCATGTTTTTTTCCATCAAATATAGGGTTTTCCGGTTTAAATTTTCCCATCATCCAATTCTATGACTAATGCAACATGATTAGCTGGTTGGTGGTTTAAGGAACATTTTTTATTTTCCCACATATTGGGAATCTCATCATCCCAACTGACTTTCATATTTTTCAGGGGGGTAGGGCTCAACCACCAACCAGTTATTTTCCATAGCTATCTTGGTTTACTGGAGGCTGTTGATCTTTACCATTGCATGATTTGAATCTTTTGATATCAATGGCTTTGGGGTCAAGTCGTTTAACGCTCCATGTATGGAATAGGTTTACTTATCTACAAACACTTACCACCAAACATGGAACCACATGTAGGTGAGCTATACCAGACAGTAAGCATGGAGCACATGGGGTCTGCTTGATGGGTTGGGTGCTTGCTACAAATGCAGGAATGCAGCACCAAGGTATATCAAGGTAGACTATTTAAGAATATGATTAGTCATGTCTTCCGAACCCCAAAAAACAAATCAACTGGCCAAACATAGATTTCACACGTAACTGCTGATTTGACACACAAGAAGCAGGGAGATAAGGCAATGGGACAAATTGATACAACTGAGATATAGCCCCAAATATGTGATTCCCTGGGTGTGAACTTTCACTGTACAAATATCAGGATGTTTGATTGGTTTTATGTACATGTGCATATTTTGTTTTCATTTTAATTTAAGTTACTGTAAGTCTTATCCCAATGTTTTTAAATGTTTCTTTTTTGCATTCTCGCTACAGATATACCAATTCTTGTCAACATTTATCCGCGCAGAGGGATGCCCTCAGGTAGAAGTTGGTCTACAAACCCAGTTCCAGATATACAGTCTCTACTTCTCTCTACCATTAATAAGCACTTGTGAAGCTTCTCATACAATCTTAACCAACTTAGCAAACTGGGGCACCTTGCAGCCCGAACTTCGATCCCGGGCGCCGGATTTGACTCGCTGCTGTCAGGGCAACGAGCACGCAGTGACCTTGGTAGGCGTGGGACCCGGTGCGAAGAATTGGCGGTCCGTTGAGTGCAAGGTGATGCCTCATTGCAGAAATATCTGACTCTTGGGTTTATGGTATTGTATCAAACGGATGTTAATGGATGTTCATGGGGTTTATAAACCAACTTAGATCTGTGGGCGCCGCTTTGTGGGTTAAATGTTTTGTTTTTTGATGACTTGTTCAATATTCGACCCCTGCGGGGGGTCCTTGCAATGTAGGTTCAAAAATACCCTCTAATGGCAAGAGAGTTTGCGCAACACGAAAGTGAAATTAGCTCCAATACTTCAATATTTGGAGAAATTTAGATACATTCGGAGCAGGTTTGGGGTAAGTGCTGGCAAATATTTCATCCATGGTCCATGTGCCTACGAAGCTAATTTTATCGAAATGAATCCATTATCCATGATGGTCAATTTGCTCATGGGGTGGTTGTCATGTTGACATATGTTGACCTTGTTGATCGGGGTAGCCATTCTGTCCATAGATTTTTCCATTTTGGGCAACTCCACATCACTTTCAGGTGGTTAGGTAGAGTTAAACCTTGCCCAGACTACCATCAGAATGCGATTTTTGTCTTGGTTTCTCTTGGGGAATCCCCATGAACCCAAAGTTTCTTTGATTCTTGATCCATGAAGACTTGTAGTTTTACTTTAAAAGCCATTTAACATCCCAACATCATCTTTTTTTTGGCTACGTGAATCGGAATCAGATTGTTTGATGTTTTTGATGGAACAACATGAAAAGTGGCGGAGTCATCAACTTTATCGTCAACCCCCCACTTTATCGTCATTGGCTTTAGGTACCCCCGACCGTTTCTGTGCTTGATGAATGTTTCAAGCCATGCTCTGGACAGATTGGTGCAAGAAGAAGAAGAGAAAATCTTGCTGCGACCGCCCGGATTTCTACATGGCAGTGATATGGGAGCAGCTTTCTTTGTCACCAAGAATTCATTGATGGCAGTATGGCAGAGGCGCAACTTTGAAGACTACGACCCCGAGTTAAGACGCAATCCAAGACCTCTGCCGAATGTCACTTCGCGTCTGAGCTTCGCAGCCAGCAACAGGTTACTGATGTTGAGTAACTGTTGGCTGGTGATAATGAAATTCCCGGAGCTGAGCCTTTCCCAGCTGACCGCACGTTTGGCAATCAGAGCGACTTGCTTGCCTGGATGGTCGATCCACTATGGGCTATTCAATGTGGCGGGCCTGGCAGTCTCTGCTGCAGAGATCGTTGACGAGCATGGGCATACGGACGAGAGATAGAGCCCTGTCACGCATGAGTAATGCACGCATGGTGGACGCAGTCGCCGCCTTTTACTTTGTGGTAGCGCTCTTCGACCTGGGAGGTAACCACCTCAGACAGTTTGGTTCAACATTGAACCTCTTTGGGGTCCCATAAAACAGGTGGTCCATGATGAAGGAGGATGGAAGTATGTACCCGTACCTTCGTATTTACGGTAAGTTTGCAACCTCAAAACGACCTCACTGCAAATGAGTGTAAGGGGGGTTAACCCCAAAAAATGTACCAGTCGTATTTCTGATTTGGAGGTTTCCTAAAATGGGAGGTACCTCCAAATCATCCAAGTCAGTAGACCCGTTTAATATTGAAACCCATGGTGACTTGGGGATCCCCCATGACTTTAGGAATGATGAATGATGGTTTCGATTATGCTTGTTCCATCCAGAAAATGGGACGATGATTGCAATTGTCCGCTGGTTTGTTGGTGTAGAATCGACAAAAAAGCGAGATGACACATAACCGGGATTTAGTGAGGTTTAGTCAGAAATGGGTAGATCCAGCATAGATTCGTAGTACTATGTCTCACGCGCTTACTTTCTCATCATGATTTTGCATTTTTTGTGGCATATGTTTTTGCTAAGACCTCACAAATTATATTCTCCCAAAATGTCCCAATGAGTCTAAAAGCAAGCCCAGTGACAACGCCACAAAGATGAATGATAAGGCCCATCATGAATCCTCTATGTACTCATTTCTTCCACACTATGCATTGACAATACGCAACCTGTCACCACCTGTTGTTTTTTAAACAAAGAAGCCACCCCATGACTGAAAAGCAAAGCCAGTCACAACGCCACAAAAGTGGATGATGAGACCCACCATGTATCCTCAATAGCTTTATTTCTTCCATTTCTTTGCATTGACAAGACACCTGTCGTTTTTCAAAAAAAAAAAGTCATCACATGATATCGCCATAATAGTGGATGATAAAACATGATACTGTAAAACCCACTTCAGCTGGCCGTGTCACAAAGGTCCTCCCAAATGCTGTGCTTTTCCAGTTCTCTTTCTTGGGCGTGATTGAAAATGCTGTGTTTTTCCAATTCCCTTTCCCGAGGCTGACTGAAAATGCAGTGTTTTTCCAGCTCCCTTTCCCGGGTGTAATTGAAGATGCTGTGTTTTTCCAGTTCCCTTTCCCGGGTGTGATTGAAAATGCTGTGTTTTTCCAACTTCCTTCCTTGGGCAGGACTGACAATGCTGTGTTTTTCCAATTCCCTTTCTTCAGCGTGTACGAAATGCTATGTTTTTCCAGGTCCCTTTCCCTTCCCAGTTCCCGTCCAGTTCCCTTCCCAGTTCCCTTCGCGGATTTGCTGTGTTTTTCTACGTTTTAGATCAACACCCGGGAAAGGGAACTGGAAAAACACAGCATCTTCAATTACGCCCGGGAAAGGGAACTGGAAAAACAGAGCATTTTCAATCAGCCTCGGGAAAGGGAATTGGAAAAACACAGCAATTGCAATCATGTCTAAGGGAGTTGGAAAAGCACAGCAGTTGCAATCACGCAAAGCGCGTGTAGAGACAAAGTATCACGGAACAGAAAAACAAACTAGGAAAAGTTACCCTTCACATTCTCTGCGCTCTTGCTGACCACCGCTCCCCGTACCGTAGATGAACGAATTCTTCAAACCCTTGTAATGGACGAAATAAATCAAACCCTAAGACCAGGAGCAAAGATACGGAACCATATCGTTGAAATTTGGAGGGACAGGGGGTAGCCTACAACTCATGGATGCGGGGTTTGAATAATTTGTCCATCTACTGTAGTTCGATGGACTGTATAGCCATACACAACTTATTGTTCTTCACCTTTTTGGGATTTGGGCACAGTAAACAAACCAATGGTATCATGATATCCCACTAAAAGTTGTCAACAAAATGACCAAATATTGATAAATCACCAAAGGCATTTTTAATGCAAAATTACCCGGAAAGTATGTAATATGTAGCATATATTTCTGATTCAGACAAACTCCACGTAGTTTGCGTAGAACACACCAATAAGTTCCATGTTGTCGGCTTTACATATCTATCCTGTCCTCATAACATAAAAGGAAATCCACGTTTTTTCTTGCATGTGTGTTGCTGGACGTGTTAAATCACATGTTCTTGATAATTAAACCACCGTGTTTGTTGGTTTAATAACCCTTTTTTGTTGGTCTGATCCCAATTGTCATTGTTTCACCTTCCATTTTCTGGCAGTTGAATCACTTAATCGGTTGAATCATGTTAAATCCGGTTGATAGCTGAATCACCGTGTTTACTGGTGAAGTTCCATACGTTTCTTTCCGGGGAATTGACGGGCTGGGCCAGCGGCATGACTGCGCGTTGTTTTTCAGGCCATCCCTTTAACCTTCCACGTTGCATCTCCTACGTGGAGGCACAAATTTTCTACGGAAGGTCGCTGTGGCCACGAAATCGCACAAAGTTGACACAGAATTGGATGGTTGATTAGGCGGATTTAACGCGATATCACCATAATGTAGGCCACCATATACCACCGCCTATAGAAATCGTGATGACCGGGGGATGGTTTATTATTGTGCTACCCACATTACATTACTATAATACTAAAGTTCATGGATTTAAGCAACTTACAAAGGCCCCTCACCTTGTGGGGATGGGGTGGAAACATGTTGAACAACAATTTTTGGCAAGAACATATGTGGGATATATACCCAAAGGATCCCACATGCTCCATGGTGCTGGAATATTTACCAACATTTGCCCCAAAAACCACCCAGTTTTGTAGGTAAATATACCATACATGGAGCATTTGGGATATAGATATCTCCGAATATTCAATAGTAAAAAGGCAAAAGATGCCGGAAGATCCCTTATTTTGGGGGTTGAAACGCAGGGAAGACTCGTGTATAAACCACACCGTTAAAGACACGGGCAAACATTGGTGAAACTGTTCACCAATCATGGATCCGACCTGCAAAAAATAGATTTCAATAGCATTTTTTTAGAAACTACTGTATAATATGACATAAATTTATGAACAAAATGCACGTATAATGCTATTGAATCTTAACAATGTTATATTAATATATATATATATATTATATGTGTTTTTTCTGTATATGTTTTTTCTAGATAAATAGATAATATGGCGGTTTCCTAAAATGGGGGTATCCTAAAATCATCCGAAATTGGGAACATTTATTAATTTTATAAACAATGGGGAAAGGAATGGTTTGCGGTAGCCATATTGCAGAAAACCCCCATATGACATATACTCCAGACTTGGATCTCTCCTGGAACTTGCCACTTCCGACATCATGATGCACAGTTGGCCCCGAAGTGCATCCCAATGATGCCATCGGATGCTTTAGTTCAGTGATGTTTTGGATTGCTATGGATTCCTCTCAAGTTCCAGGTTTTTTGCCCAAGATGCTGGGATAACAGCCAAACCATTGAGATGCTACCCGGCACCGAAGAAGAGAGCGGTTCCAATAGCAGCTCCTCCGCAAGCTCTTTGCTCCTGATATGCCCTGGAAATTGGAGAAATCCCACACCGTCATATCTGTATTACTTACCCCCAAAACACTTAATTGTTAAACCCAGGTATTGGTTAAACCTCCCCTTTCTGGGAAGTCATCATTCTATCATTTGTATTTCCCTTACTTAGCTGTGTAAACCCAATAAGATCCCATTAAATCACCATTCGTCCTTCTACTTGTAAAAACAGACAACAAGCTGGGACACCACCACGGAAAATATGTCTTGAAAGGTGGCAATACCCAGATATACCGCCATATTTTCGTAGCTCAAGCTCTGGTAATTTAACAATATAGCTATGACAAATAACAATGTTTGATAGGTAAATCATCGAACTAAATGAGCGATTTTCCACCATCTTCAACAGCTGTGTAACAAATCAGGCCCAAGCCGCTGAGTCTAGTGTGAAGAAGGCTGGGACCGGGGCCATGGTGAGGATGTGGCTAGTAAGCACGAGAAAATGATGGGTGTGTGTGATATGTATAATCATCCTGAAGTAGATGGAAAACGGAATTGTTGACAGTGTTTCAATTGTATAGTTCTATTATGTTCTATTTGAAAATATATATGCTTCCTACTCCAGGATTTAATGAAATATAAACACATGCACATAGAACCCAGCGAAAAGATAGAAACGGTTATCAGATTCAACCTACCACTATTTTGTAGGATTTTACGTTTCTATTTGTTTGGTGATTGCTAGACATGTATTTACAGTTGGTGTGATATAGGCAGATAGATGGATCGATAGATAGATAGGTAGGTAGGTAGATAGATGGATAGAACATAGATGAATAGATAGATAGATAGATAGGTAGGTAGATAGATAGATAGATAGACAGATAGACAGATAGACAGATAGACAGATTAGATAGATAGATAGATAGATAGACAGATAGATAGATAGATAGATAGGTAGATAGATAGGTAGATAGATAGATAGATAGATAGATAGAAAGATAGACATATAGATAGGTAGATAGATAGACAGATAGCTAGATAGATAGACAGATAGATAGATCGATTTAGATAGAACGATAGAATTATAGATAACTAATAGATAAATAATAGATAAATAATAGATAAAGAATAGAGAAAGAATAGAAACAAATAGAACAAGAATAGATAAAGAGTAGATAAAAAATAGAAAAATAGATAAAGAATAGATAAAGAATAGATAGATAGATAGGATTAGATAGATAGATAGCTTGATAGATAGATAGATGGATAGATAGGTAGGTAGGATTAGATAGATAGATAGATAGATAGATAGGATTAGATAGATAGATGGGATTAGATAGATAGATAGGATTAGATAGATAGATAGGATTAGATAGATAGATAGATAGAGAGGGAGAGAGATAGATAGATAGATAGATAGGTAGATAGAAAGATAGATAGATAGATTGATTGATAGGTAGGATTAGATAGATAGGTAGGATTAGATAGATAGATAGGATTAGATAGATAGATAGATAGATCGATAGATAGATCGATAGATAGATAGATAGATAAGATTAGATTTGATTAGATTAGAGTAGATTTGGTAGATAGGTAGATAGATAGATAGACAGATAGATAGATAGACTACTAGATAGATAGACAGGCAGATAGATAGATAGACAGATAGATCGACAGATAGATAGACAGATAGGTCGATCGATCGCTAGATACGTATATGGAATGTGTATATATATATAGATGTATATATGTATACATATTTACACCCATGTACACAAATATGTAGCATACTGTTGTTGAACCAAACATGTTGATCCGCTAAGTGGGATGATCCCCCGAGTACACCCTACACGCAGGGATTGCCCAGTTGGATGAACTGATTTGCAGTTGTCATCCGGTTAATCGACTGGGAAACCTCCAATTTATCCCTAAGATTCAGTGGTTACCCTCTGGTAATTTAACATAGCTATTGAAAACCACCATTAAATCCCATCAAATTCCATTAATGTCATGAAACCCTATCAATATTGCCATGGTTCGATTTTCCCATCTCTTTGGTATAAGGGATGGTGCGTTATGAATGGTTTAGAGACTATGATCCCATGCTGGTGGATTCTACCAACAGAAATGTTGGTTGAATGGGATGTTAGAAACCTATATATATATTGGATGTAATGAGATATAAATCAACTTGATCAAGACTTGATCCATCTATCCACCTACCTTATGGCAGTTTGAATGGAATGATTCTGGATGATAATGGAATATAATGACTATTTGGTCGGTGGTTTGGAACATGAATTTTATATTGTCCCATAGATTGGGAATAATCATCCCAACTGACTTTCATATTTTTCAGGGGTGTTGAAACCACCAACCAATATATATATATAATATATGCATGAATTAAAAATGAATTAAACACAATATTGCTAGATCATGTATTTTCCAATGATCCAATGATCATCCATAATTTAGCGACAATAGGTATGTTAGATGATAAAAAGAAACAACACTATCAATCAATAATCCTTTAAACAGTTATATAAACATAAACATGGGGGTGGTAAATGTCCTAATTGAACCTTGCCCAACTATTGGAGATGCAATCTCCAAAAAATATATTTTAAGTGATGTGAATATAATACCCAAGAAAGGACATTCACCAACCTGTAATCATACATTGCGTATTGGAAAACCATCCATTTCTAGATGATTTTCCCATTTAAACTTGCATTTATCGTAGATTTTCGCATATTATCCTTTGATTTTCCCATAAGAAAAACTTACATTTAGTTCGATGATCTCTACTAACTACCAACTGGTGAAGGATTTCGCATCCACAGTAGGGACATATTTTTTTCCTGTTGGGGGGCCCAACGTGTCAGGATCTCCTGAACGAACCAGGCGCTGGGCTCTGAACATGGGTTATTCTTAGATTATCCCATTTACAAGTGGATTATAACATGTTAGATAATAAACTGAAAATAAACTGATATAAACTGATAACATGTTAGATAAAGCATATTTTAATATTAGTTATAACATGAATTTAATGTAATTTAACAAAATTCTAATATTTGTTATAAGACTTGTATAAGATAATAAGTTAACATTTGGGTTCTCATTATAGTCCATAACATAACATAACATATATTATCACCATTATAACACATGTTATGGATTACCCCCATTTATAAGTGAGACATTGGCAGCAGCATGGATTTTACCCTGGTGAATTTCTTGGGACGTATACAAGCGCTATGGTGAACCAAGCCAAATGCAATGAGTTACCCTCTGGTAAACTAACATAGCTATTGAAAATGGTCATTTATAGTGAGTTTTCCCATTGAACATGGTGATTGTCCATAGCTATGTTAGTTTACCAGAGGGTAATGTTATGGATTACAGTTGGTTTATAGTTGATAATTGCCAACCATTACCCATCGTTGATAATTACCCATAGCTAGTGTGGTTATACCATCACTAACCATTTAATAACTATCAATGTGGGTTACAGTTTAAGCCCACTAATGCTATACATATATATATATCTGGGTAAATTAAGTTGCGACCTCACTGTCTTCCCTCACTGGGAATGGTGGTTAGTAGGGGTGGCTATCTCCAAATGACCGCAAGTTTCAGGTTAGTGAATTATTATAATTTACCCAGATATGTATATATATATAAGCATTTACAAGTGGGTGAACTGACCCCGCAACCACTCAAAAACATGGATATGTCCTTGGACATGGAGGTTTAAATAGAACAATCACAGATATATCAACCATAAATCCAATTTATATTAGTAAAGTATAATAAAGTTATAACTTTGCCATGTCACTATGTCACTACCCAATGTTTCTTTCAAAAATAAGCTACCCTTTTCTGCGAGATGAGACGGTAGAAAAGTTGTGGATCCATATATTCGGCGACTTCGGCGACTCGACCCGGGGATAGAATCCTTGTAACTATCGAGATCTATAACCATTGTGAGAAAAAAGTACCATAACTATGCGGTCATTTTGGGAATGGGTAATTATCAACGATGGGTAATGGTTGGCAATTATCAACTATAAACCAACTACTGTAATCCATAACATTACCCTCTGGTAAACGTTAACAAAAAACTATGAAAAGATCCACCATGCTATCAATGGGAAAACTCACTATTTCGACTGGGCCATGTTCAATAGCTATGTAAACGTTTACCAGAGGGTATGGGATGTACAGTAATGAAAACATACCCTCTGTCGAGCCTCTGTCAATGGAAAATCATCTAAAAATGGAGATGTGGTTGGTGGTTTGGAACATTTTTTATTGTCCAAAATATAATATGGGATAATCCTTCCCATTGACTAATATTTTTCAAGATGGTTAAAAGCACCAACCAGAGATCTGTAGCTGGGAAAACATTTTTTTTGGAGGCATGATTCATGATATTGCACAAAATGACAAAGCAGGAAATACCTTTTTCCTCAATCGACGCCATCTGCCAATGAGGCGCACGAGATCGAGGTGGTTTGATGAGAAAGCACTGGCAAGGGCTTGCCTTGAAGTTGCTGCGATGGATTGATGGTCACAGCACGTTGCCAGCGAATCTTTGATTCTCGAGCTTGCCACGTTTGATTACTGGATGGTAAGGGGAAGCCCGATGCCATCGTCACCGCCGGGTGACTGTCATAAAGATCGTCCGGTTGCGAGCGGAGTATACTGTGTTTGTTCCCAAAAAAGAAGATTTGATGATTATCACCGTGGAATTCCATTGAAATGCTATTATTAGTGATTATCATCATCATGAATTAAGCCATCATTCACTAGGTCAATCTATTGAAATCTACTGAATGGGTAGAAACTAATCCTAACTGGTCTTTTGGTATCAATGGGATTATCTACTTACTTACCAGCAAAGAATTGGTCATTGTTTGCAGGGGCTATCTGGCTGATTGCGCATGACACCGAATCCTTCCGAAGTTTGGTTCACTGAAATCCGCACGCATCAAGAAACAGGACTTTCCGACGACTTTCACAACTTCAATTGCTGACAACTACTTGTTATTTGGATCCTTGCAACTAAGAAAGTGCAAAAAACCTTAGCGATTAATCAATTAAAATCACATTTATTCACGATAAAAAACGAAAATCCAGAGTTGCAATCCGTATTTTCCAGAGAACCAGTATGTTCATTCCATCGGAATCTTGCCGAGAGGTGATTTCCAACTGAGATGGGTGTGGGAGCTCATTTTCTTTTGCCCTGGACAACTTGGGATTTAACATCATTCAACCATGAAGAATGGTGGTATAAGGCAGCACTATATATATAATTAAAATGATGATGTTTTTTAGGATGCAATAATAAAAGGTGATGCCATCGAGAAACAATTTTATATAGACACCCTACGAATAAATAAATATGTATATATATATATATACACATATTGTTATAGCTTTACTATCGGAGAAGTGGGATCAATCCAAGTAATGCTTAATGGGGTGGTACAATGGTTTCAAGATACAATTGTTTTGTATATTGCAAGGGATATAGCGGGATATTAACAAATAAATTGATATGGGTATATCCCCAAATAATAGTTAAATCAAGGAAATATCTATAAATAATGGTACTTCAACAATAAAACCAGTATCATAGGATATTCTATGTTGTTCAACAAGGAAATCTATAATAAAACCATTGCATGTCAGAATCCCCCTCGAAAAAAATCCCTTGAAAAGTGCCGAACCAGGGATCAGCGCGATAGCTTCTGGTAACATAGCCATGGCCTAAAGATGGCCTAACGACCATACGTAGGATTTGCCATTATAAATTTTGGAGTATCCCCCACTTTACAATGTAGGGCCCCCGAAATCGCTAAGTTGGTTAATAACTCTAATGACTATGTTTTTTGATACGCAAATAACTATAGTATTCATGGGGTTTATAAACCAATTTATAAGTGGGGTACCCTCTGGTAAACTAGCAGTTTGCTATTGAAAATACCCCATTTATAGTTGATTTACCTATTCAAAATGGTGATTTTCCAGTTCGCGAACTGTTAGTTTACCAGAGGGTATCCCCCACTTTAGGAAACCTTCATTTTAAATGGGACAGTCCTGGATGCAGCCGTCAGACTTCACCCAGGTTTCCCAAGACCTTCCCGTGGCCTTGGCCTATTCGCCAGAAAGCAGGTCCTTATGCCACACAGCTGGATAGTCATATGGACGGTCAAAAAAGACTTGGGGAATACCCTCTGGTACACTAACAGCTTGCGAACTGGAGAATCCCCATTTTGAATGGGTAAATCTAGTAAATCAACTATTTCTATGGCAATGTTCAATATCGAACTGTTAGTTTACCAGAGGGTACCACAAGTATACAATCCCATGGGATATGAATGGAATATTGATACTATCCTGATTAAATCAATAGTGGAAAATATAATCATGGGAAATATTAGTTGCAGCTAGGTTTCTCAAAAAAAGGGGTATACTTTTCTAAGAGTCACATGACGGTATCATGGGGATATGGGGATAGATGGGATAGATACCCTGCATCAAACGTGGCGGAGAAATCCCCACAAGTGGGGAAGTTTGTAGCTGGGAAGATCAACTGTTTCTATGGAGGATTGTCCAGCACGCTGTGGGAATGTCTAGCAAAGGATATGCAACGGGTATGGGGAACATGATGATAGACCACTGGATTTCGGAGTAGCTTACCCTCTGGTAAACTAACATAGCTATTGAAAATGACCATTTATAGTGAGTTTTCCCATTAAAAATGGTGATTTTCCATAGTTATGTTAGTTTACCAGAGGGTATTTTCAATGAAGTTCGATTGATTTTTACATTGGCTGCACGGTTTTTACTCCCCTCCGAAGGAACATGAGGTTTTGCAGACAGTTTTCTTGTTGGAAAGGACTCCTTGTTTGCAAGGTGGTGCCAGCCCAGTGATGTGTTGTTGGTTTATAACCACCATTAAGTACGAACTTGTTGGAGTTCAAAACCAACAGCAAGCGTTCTGGGGTCTGACTTGTAGATTCCATATTGGGTGTGTTGGTGCTCAGGACACCATGCCTACAGATGGATTCATGGACTTATGGTAGATTGGTATATTGGTGGTACTAGCAATAGTAATGCCCATATGCTCCATGGTGCTGGTATATTTACCTACAAAACTGGGTGATTTTAAGGCAAATGTTGGTAAATATTCCATACATGGAGCATATTGGATATTGATTTTCATGGGGTATCATAAGGATTTTCATAGGAAGTAGGGATTAAACCAAGCATACGTATATTCTGGAATTATTCTGGGTAAATTATGTTGCGACCTCACTGTTTTCCCGAAGCCTGGAATGATGGTTAGTAAGGGAAATTATCCCAATAGAGCCTTATTTCAGGTTTGTGAATTATTATCATTTGCCCAGATGTCATGGATACTGGCACTTGCCCTCATGCAACCATTCCAATGTGAAGGTGCCCGTAAATACATGTCTGAATTTCACAACTGCCTAATAAATTGTACATACAGGGATATATCATATCACAGCCTGTGCTGCAATATGCTACTTTTAAATTCTATATTTTTCTTTATTATATCCCAACTTTTGGTCAACTGATATTTAAAGTACGTATATATATATATATACATATATATATACATATATATATATATATATACATATACATGTTTTGAACATATTCATTTCAAATCAATTATATATTATGTAGCACATACACACATACACACACGTATTCAACAAATTATATATATATATATACACATGCAAACATAAAGTGACTCTATTCGAATGATATATATATAATGTATACACATGATTGTATATACAATATGACTATATATATATATATAATATGAACAAAACTATATATAATATGATATAATATATATAATAGGATAATATATCTATATAATAATAAATATATATAAATATATATACAATATTACAATATGTACTGGTACTACGTATGCGGCAAATATCTTAGCACATCCATCCCATCCGAATGCGCCAGGCGTCATAGCGTGTTCCTGATCCGCCGGCGGCGGCTCGAGGCGGTGGAAGGCGGTCGGCGACGCAACGTGGGGACGTACCAAGGGCAACGTGGGATTTTATAGGGATTTAATGGGGTTTTATAGGGATTTCATGAGATTTTACAGGGATTTAATGTGATTTAGATGGATTTCATGGGATTTGGATAGATTAGATGGGCTTGAATGGGATTTGGGATTTACGTTGGGGAGTTGGATTGGTTAAGATTTCAGGGTGTGTGGGACGATGATTTTAGGGGACATCGGAAAACCTTGGTATCCAAGGTTCACCTTCCAGAAGTAAACTTAGCGAACTATGGGGCACCACCTTGTGAGATTTGAAGCGAAAAACTTACTGGTGCTAAGTAGGGAATGGATGGGAATGGATGGGAATGGGGGAATGGGATTATTATTGATAGTTATTGTGGATCATTCCCTCATTCCCTACTAAGTACAAGTAAGAAAATGCGGGAGTTTCCAATTCAGTAACACTTGAATTTGTGACATTGAGGATGCTCCACATGAGTGTTTCTTCAAATGGGACTTGAATACTCCAACAACTCAATTGATTTAGTAGGGAAACCATGGTTGAGGTTTAACATGGGTTAACCCTCTTTAGAACTATCACCAAGCTGTACATATCAGCTGTTGATTCCAGTCATGGAATCTTTAAGGTGCAAAACACAGCAGGAAAAATGCTGGAACTCCCAACTCTAGTGATTCATGAATTCATGACATCATTTTCCCATATGCTTTTCCCAATGTTGTGGCTACATTTCGCCATTTTCAAACAACGAGCTCTGAATTTTTCCGCGTTCAAAAGAGCGCGGGTCGAGAAATGGGGATCACCCCCATCATTCAAGTTATGGATGACTATTGTAAAACAACCGTGACATAGACAACAATTAAATCATGTTTTCTTAATGATAACCATGGTCATTATATAAATAAAAAACATATGTGACTTATTTAAACGATTTTTTTCCATGGATGTAGCTTAGCGCCTTTTTCTAATCCCAGTGATCAATTTGAAACAACCACGGTGGAGATCCGGAAGATGATGGAAGATGTTAACCCCAAATCCATCGGCTTATCAATCCCCATCACAAATGGTACCTTTAGGGATAAACAAATGGTTAGAGAACTAGGTCAATCTTACATGGATACTTTAATCCTTTAGTCTTTTGGTATGAATGGGATTATCTACTAATCAGCAAAAAACCTAGTTTTTTGCAGGGTATCTAAGATTGGCAATGAGTATGTATCCCCATTTCTGGGGCAAAAACGTGTTTTTTAGATACACAAAAAATATCCATGATTCATTAGTAAGATTATGTTTGTTTTGTTTGTTAAATGGTTTTCGAAAAACCACATGATGTTAGCTATAGTGGCATAAACTAACTTAGCTAAAACACTGTGCACCACCACTATGGCTATGGTTAAATTTACATGTTTGATGGCTAAATTCTCATTTTTTCATGTTTTGTCCCGAAAGGGCTGTATGTCATGGCAGTTGCTTAATTCAATGTGCCTTTTATATCGTTCTCGTTGATTAAATCCAAGTTGTCTGGGCGTGTCTGAAGATGGGATACCTGTGGAGGCACAGGCATTATAGGCACATTCAACCAGAACAATGCTGCAGTACACACAGCCTACACAGACTCTCTGGCGCACAGTGAGAACATCAGTCTGCGTGACGCCGCAGAATTGCTTCGTGGAGGATGGGGCGGTGATGACGCATTTCATGGGGCCTGGTGCCCAGTCAACCTGGAGCGATTCGTTGAAACAGTCAAACAGCGTTGGAACCCGCCCGTGAAGATTGAGTGGCAGAAGATTTCATCAAAGCCGGACAAGAATTGGGCAGGAATCAAGATGTTTGGTTACGAGTGCCTTCCAAAGACTGCAATTGCGAAGGACTTGGAAGCTGCAGGTATTGCAATTGACGGGCCAGACGCACCGTTGCACGGATGGAAACGCTTGACTGATAAAGCCTTAATGCGTTCCACTGTCTCGACCTCACGAAGCTGGCAGGGTTACCACGAGGCAAAGCGAGCCGAACTGGAAGCCTTTGTGCACGAACCTGAATACTTCCAACTTGTGAGTAGCCAGCTCGAAGAACTTCGGCGTCACTGGAGAGGCAAGGGGCCGGCAGCTCGAGAATTTCTGCGCCGCAGACCAGTGCCATCCCGAGAGCACCTGTTACGTCGCTTCTATCTCAGCAAGGGGAAAACCAGGAAGCTCAGGGCCATGTCACTTTTTTTTTGAGCAAGGTAAAGTTTTGGATTTGGTAAAGATTTGCTTTGTTTTTGCTCTTGAAAAGCATGCAAGCAATCACACTTAAAAACCATTCAACCACAATTAAAAACACAAAGGAAAAAGTGAAAAAAATCAGCCAGAGCCAGAAAGGTTGTTTATTATTGCAAGTGCTAATTCCAATTTTTCATTGCAAATGCAAGGACCTGCAAGGGGGTACCCTTTGTGGACCTGTTTTTTGCAATTATTTAAACAGATTTTAATAAAGAAACCAGTTCTTTTGAACAAGGTAAAATTTTGGATGCGGTAAAGGTTTGCTTTGTTTTTGCTTTTGAAAAGCAAGCAATCACACTTAAAAACCATTCAACCACAATAGAAAAACACAAAGGAAAACGTGAAAAACATCAGCTAGAGCCAGAAAGGTTGTTTATTATTGCAAGTGCTAATTCCATTTTTTTAATTGCAAAGGCAAGGACCTGCAAGGGGGTACCCTTTGTGGACCTTTTTTTTTTTCCCGAATGCGTAGCAAGGGTTCCCGTTTCACTCTGGGGGTCTGGGGGTTGCGTTTGTGGTCGCAACCGTCCGCAACTGTCGGCAACCGTCCGCAACTGTCGGCAACCGTCCGCAACCGTTCGCGCGATTGCTATATGGCCGTGCCTATAGTAAGTTTTGCAGAGGTGGTCCTTTTTGGTAGTTTCAGACGTCTCGTTGCTTCGTTTCGCGTGGCACTTCGTGACATTCAGACGTGTTCTGTAACGTGTCGAAAGTCGTTTTGTGTGGCAAGCGCAATACTTTTGCGCCGTTTGCAGAAGATGTGTTGCAGTTTTCGTGGCAGGCGCAGCACTTTGGACGTGTCCATCGTCATTTTTCGTGGCAGGCGCGGCACTTTAGACGTGTCGTGTTGCGTGTTTTTTGCAAATCGCAGTGGCAGGGCTGCGTCAAGTGGCGACAAGGTGCAAATTCCGCGGCAGGCGTGGCATTTTGTGGCATGTGCTGAAAATTGACGGAAGCCTCGCACGAAACATCGATTTTGAGGTTGCAAAATTTAGAGGTTCCTAGGAAAACTCGTAGGAAAACGTCGATTTTGAAGCTACACAGTGTGAAAATTGGAGGAAGTCTCGCACGAAATGCTCGTTTTGGTGCTCCCACGTGTCTCGTCTCGAGTCTCTGGTTTTCCCGTGGCTTCGCCGTGTCTATGGGGGAAGCTGCAAAACCTGTCCTTTTGTCATGTTGCCAACTGTGAAAATTGCCGGAAGTCTCGTACAAAATGCTGGTTTTTCTGCATCCACGTGTCTTGTCTCGAGTCGCTGGTTTTCCTGTGGCGTCGCCGTGTCTATGGGGGAAGCTGGACAACCTCTCCTATTCGAATGTGTCCACGCAGGTTGTCATGTCGTTTTGCGTGGCAGGCGTGGCACTTTGTGTCATTCCAACCTGTTTGATAATGTGTCGAAAATGTCAAAATTTGAGTAAGTCTCGCACGAAATGCTCGTTTTTTTGCACCCACGTGTCTCGTCTCGTGTGTCTGGTTTTCCTGTGGCGTCGCCAACTCTATGGGGGAAGCTGCAAAACATATCTTTTTTGAAGGTTTCCAAGCAGGTTGTCATGTTGTTTTGCGTGGCAGGTGTGGCACTTCGTGACATTTTCCAACCTGTTTGATAACGTGTCGAAAATATCAAAATTGGAGGAAGTCTCGCACAAAATGCTCGTTTTTTTGCACCCACGTGTCTCGTCTCGTGTGTCTGGTTTTCCTGTGGCGTCGCCAACTCTATGGGGTAACACTCCACACTCCCCACTTTACACTGCACACTCCACACTCTACACTTTCCACTCCACACTCCGCACTCCACACTCCACACTTTACTGTACACTCCACACTCCACACTTTATACTTTACACTCCTCACCCCACACTCCGCACTTTACACTCCTCACTTTTCACTCCACACTCTACACTTTCCACTCCAGACTCCACACTCTACACTTTACGCTCCACACTCCACACTTTACGCTCCACACTCCACACTTTACACTCCACACTCCACACTTTACACTCCACACTCCACACTTTACACTCCTCAGTCCACACTTTACACTCCTCACTCCACACTCCACACTCTACACTTTACACTCCACACTCCACCTTTTTACACTCCACACTCCACACTTTACACTCTACACTTTACACTCTACACTTCACACTCTACAATTTACAAACTCCACACTCCTCACTCCACACTTTACACTCCTCACTTTACACTCCACACTCCACACTTTGCACTTTACACTCCTCACCCCACACTCTAGACCCTACACTCCACACTCCACACTCTACACTCCACACTCTACACTTTACACTCCATACTCCACACTCTACACTTTACACTCCGCATTCTACACTTTACACACTCTACACTCCCCACTCCACACTTTACACTCCACACTCCTTACTTCACACTCCACACTCCACACTCTACACTTCCACTCCACACTGCAGACTGGTAACAAGGGAAACATGTACAATGTACAAGACTGTTCAACTAAACTATTGCAGAAAGGTATTGTGCGTGACTGCATGTCCATGTGTTTTGACATCTGTACCATTAACATACGTGTGAGCATTCGGGTTCGTGGGCTGCATCTTGTTGCATTCTTTTAGACAGATTTTAATAAAGAAACCTTTTTTTTGAGCAAGGTAAAGTTTTGGATTTGGTAAAGGTTTGCTTTGTTTTTGCTCTTGAAAAGCATGAAAGCAATCACACTTAAAAACCATTCAACCACAATTTAAAACACAAAGGAAAAAGTGAAAAAAATCAGCCAGAGCCAGAAAGGTTGTTTATTATTGCAAGTGCTAATTCCAATTTTTGATTGCAAATGCAAGGACCTGCAAGGGGGTACCCTTTGTGGACCTGTTTTTTGCATTTATTGGAACAGATTTTAATAAAGAAACCAATTCTTTTGAACAAGGTAAAGTTTTGGCCTTGGTAAAGGTTTGCTTTGATTTTTGCTTTTGAAAAGCATGCAATCAAAAGTTAAAACCATTCAACCACAATTAAAATCACTAAGGAAGAAGGAAAAAAATACAGCTAGAGCCAGAAAGGTTGTTTATTATTGCAAGTGCTAATTCCAATTTTTCATTGCACATGCAAGGGCCTGCAAGGGGGTACCCTTTGTGGACCTGTTATTTGCAATTCTTTCAAAGGATTTTAATAAAAACAAAAACAGTTCTTTTGAACAAGGTAAAGTTTTGGATTTGGTAAAGGTTTGCTTTGCTTTTGGCTTTTGAAAAGCATGCAATCAAAAGCTAAAACCATTCAACCACAATTAAAATCACTAAGGAAGAAGGGAAAAAATACAGCTAGAGCCAGAAAGGTTGTTTATTATTGCAAGTGCTAATTCCAATTTCTCATTGCAAATGCAAGGACCTGCAAGGGGGTACCCTTTGTGGACCTGTTTTTTGCAATTATTTAAACAGATTTTAATAAAGAAACCAGTTCTTTTGAACAAGGTAAAATTTTGGATTTGGTAAAGGTTTGCTTTGTTTTTGCTTTTGAAAAACATGCAAGCAATCACACTTAAAAACCATTCAACCACAATTTAAAACACAAAGGAAAAAGTGAAAAAATCAGCCAGAGCCAGAAAGGTTGTTTATTATTGCAAGTGCTAATTCCAATTTTTCATTGCACATGCAAGGGCCTGCAAGGGGGTACCCTTTGTGGACCTGTTATTTGCAATTTGTTCAAAGGATTTTAATAAAAACAAAAACAGTTCTTTTGAACACGGTAAAGTTTTGGATTTGGTAAAGGTTTGCTTTGTTTTTGGCTTTTGAAAAGCATGCAATCAAAAGCTAAAACCATTCAACCACAATTAAAATCACTAAGGAAGAAGGAAAAAAATACAGCAGAACTGTAATTGGTTCTCATGTTTTTCTTGCATCCATCCTAAATCTTAATTTGCCCCTTTACATTTTAGCATTAGAACAATATAACAATTGGAATATTTTCTGATTTTTGTTTGTAGCTATTGCGAATGAACGAAATTTATTGCAGATGCTCTGGACCAACATTGATGTCTGCAATTTAAAATCAATAAGGCCCAATTTAACATCAATGGGGGCTGAAAAATCAGATTCTGAAAATTATTTGTAGCTATTGCACGCGTGTTACTATTGTCCATCCAACATTATCATATAATATAGATATATCTACCAGGATCTACCAGGTATAATTTCTTTGATCAGTTGTAACACCAGTCCACCCCCAACTGCGTTGGTGGAGGCCTAGGTGACGGCGGTCCTTCCGAGAGTGCGTTGATTCAAGAAGCTCCTTCCGAGGCGGTCGTGTGTCGGGATCAACATTTTTTCATGGACGGATGGTTTTAAAATCCTGCGCCAGTTGGAAAAACTATTGGCAACTATATGAAACACTGTAAATAACGGGATGATAGATAATAAGATAAATGAAGATAAATGTAAGCAGTGGAATGATAATAGGATAAATCTATATACCCTTTGGTAAACTAACATAACTATGTAAAATCACAATTTTCATGGGAAAATTAACTGTAAATTGTGATTTTCCATAGTTATGTTAAATTACCAGAGGGTAAATACTCCAGCAGCTAGTTCGGGATTTCCGTCCACATGCGGATTCGATGAGGGCATATTGCCGGGAAGAATGGGAGATTGGATAACGTAAACTCAGTGGGTTATTACAACTGGCTGGTGGTTTGGAACATGAATTTTATGACTTTCCATATGTTGGGAAGAATGCTCCCAACTCACTTTCATATTTTTCAGAGGGGTAGGTATGCCACCAACCAGACACTGTTTTACAGCTTGGATAATGTTTAACAATTGGGAAAATGAGGGGATATTGCCATGTTGTACAATGACTGGATCAATTTGGTGTTTTGTGGAATTATATATTCCTAGGGATTGAGCGTGAATGGGAATATATAGTCGGATATAACACTTAGCAATCACAATCAAATGTTGGAATTTATACCCAATTATAGAATTGGTTAGTAACCCCTATGCCTATAGCTGGATATACAAATCACTAACTCCATGGCCTATCTGCCACATATGCCATGGTCAAGATTTGGGTATAATTGTTGCCTATGCTCCCGTTACAATGGTTAAATTTACATATATATATATAAATGATAATAGTAGTACATCAATAAAATTGAATATCAATAAATATCAGTAAATATGTGGGGATGATCATCAAACCACTAGGGAGTTATATCTCAATTGTAAGGACGCACAGGAATGCTGTGATGATTGTATCTCAGAAATACCATCCTTTGATCATGGCACCTATCATGGGATTAAAATCTGGTTGGTGGTTTGGAACATGAATTTTTTGTTTCCCTATATTGGGAATGTCAGCATCCCAACTGACGAACTCCATCATTTTTCAGAGGGGTAGGTATACCACCAACCAGTAATGATTATATATACCCTCACGTAATCAGTGACACGACAATGGAAAATCAACCATTTAGTTCGAAGAGACTTCCCCCTCAAAACCTGGATTTCAAAGTGTGCTCTCGGATGTTGGATGACACCGGAAATTAGATGAGTTCTGGGATATACCCTCCGGAAAAAAAAACTATGGAAAATCACCATTTAATGGGTAAATCCACTATTTCTATGGCCATGTTCAATAGCTATGTAACCGTTTAACAGAGGGTATTGAGATGATTTGTTCCAGCACAGATGAGTTCTGGGATTCTGATGAGAGGATTTATAGCATATACATTAACAATCGTGGCCATAGAGTTAGGGCTTAATATCGTTTTTGATGCAGAAAATCGATGCAGCTATGGCGATTTACCAGTTATAACTTGTTATTTCTATGGGATTATGCATTCTATACATTCTATAAATGGGGTCTTGTTAGTACTTATAGCTGATAAATGGCCATAACTGTGATGAATGGCTCTCGGAATTGATGCCTTTTCCAGGACCCGGCCCGGGAGTCCGGTGCGTGACGGAGCTCAGGATCACCGCAGCTCAAGGACTCCACAGATCCGAGAACGAGCTCTTTAAATCGTTCACAGACGAGATGCCCAGCTGGCCCCTACATCACAGCTTCCAAGCATGAAATCTTCATCAGGGCCAACCCGTTCTACTGGTAATCAGTGTGGTTATTATCGTATTTGATGGAAAGAATAGGGACAAAACATCTGCGAATGTGGGTATTCATGGGCATCAATGGGGCTTGTACCAACCATCTTTATGGGATATTTCATGGATACTAATTAGTCAGGACATAACCAACCATAACCAACCAACCGACCAACCATATGATATGATATAAGTTTCCCATACATGAGCTGTTTGGTTTCTATCTACAGCCACTAGCTCACGTTTTAAAAATCACTTGATTTTGGGGTACTCGATTTTTCTTAACAACACCATTATATAAAAGACATGGGGATGAATGAAAACCTATGATACTCTGTTGTGGCAGACATTGATTTGCTGTCTTCAATTGTCTTCAATTTTCACCGGGTTGATCGGGTGAACCAAATGATACCAGGCCGGCGAATCCGTTTGTTTTTCAGATGTTTTTTTAATAGGTAAACCATCTATAAATGGGCCATTTCCCATAGCTATATGATCAAACACATTTTTGTTTATCCCATGTTCATTTCAATGGGAATTTCAGGATCCTAAAATGTAGGTACTGTACATTACTGTACAATATGTCTGGCCATATTTTGTAGGGATATTCCCTGAAATTTAGGCCTGAAAAATAGGCCATATATATATATGGTAGGTATCTCCAATTTAGGTTCCTGAAACGGCCATTGAATATGGGGGTTCAACAGTCAGTAGTAAAGCCAGTATAGGATAAGAGTCCCATGAAAGGACAGGCTCTGGTAGCTCGCCTCCAATCCTTGCGTAAGGTCTCTTGTGTACAAGGTGGTGCCCCAGTTCGTTAGCTAAGTTGGTGAACATGACTCCAATAGCTATGGTTTATGGCAGATAGGGGGCACCATCCTGTAGGTACTGCATCCTTAGCTAATCCGTGTTTGATGGCGCAACAGTTTGGGCCATTCCCTTGTTGTAGCTCCTCCAGTTCTCAATCCATCATCAGCCCACACAAACTCTACATGTAGTTGGGGTGTCCACGAGGTGACTCTGTCATCAACTGATGTCAGGTCTTTTTGCAGAGATTGCATACCATCCCGGAAGAAGGAGCGGACGGGTCGAATTTTTCTGACGCATCCAAGGGAAGTGGTATGAAATTAAAAGGCGCAGTGCTCCTGGCAGAAAATCATCTGTAGGAATGAACAATTCCTCTGCAGTTTGTAGGTTTGGTGATTGATTACTCCGCAGGCAAGGATTGCAAAACTCGATGGATTGGAAGTTTTTCAACCTCTTTCCACGTGTTTGACCTGGCTTCACTGAAATGCATGTAGTGAGGATTCCCTGTGGCCCCATATCGCTGCAATTCACAAATTTGTAACATTTGTTTTTTTCACTGCCAAACATTACCGACATCCGCATTTTTTGATGCTGGTCTTCTCACTCTCTCAAGTAACTTGAACATAGACTTGATGCTATCCCCATGATCATTGTTGTGCTACGATCTGCTAAGAGTATGTATTTCATATGGGAGTCGTCCTAAAACCCATGCAAGGCTTTTAGTATCCGAGTGACACCTGCAGATATGGATGTGTGTGTTTTGCTGCAGTGGCGAAAAGCCGCGAAAGCGCGGCGTAAGGTTTGCGAAAGGTCTGAATACCACTATTTATAAATATAGAAGGTATAGATAGTTGTAGTGTATTCATATTTGGCAATTTTCCTTGCAGAATTGCCACAGGATTCATGTTTCGTATTGTCCCATGTTCTGACAATTGGCAGTGGCACCCTGCATGATTGGCATAAATTATAAAAGACACCCTTGCATAAACATTAGTTTCTGAAATTTCATTTTTTAGACGAGAAATCCGCGAAAGGTTCGCGAAAGGTCCGCGAAAGGTTCGCGAAAGGCGAATCCTCCCGGACCCAGCCCTGGCCCAAAATGGGCTAGTTCATTCTGCATTGTCGCAACTTCAAAAGCTTTTCAAAGAATGGGTGCAAAACCAATGTCCAGAAGTCAAACGTCCTCACAGTAACACTGACTTGCCCAATGCCATCGACTCTGTGGACTGGAACAGACTCATCACGCACAGCAGGAATGTAACTAGAGCAGCTTTGAAAACGGATCTCCAATGAGTAATGTTTTTAAATACAATCCTCCTGTAAATCTTTGTGACGAATTTGCACACGAAAACCTAATCATAATCCCATGTCCCGATTCTGCTGGGGCGCGAAAGGGCGCGAAAGGTTCGCGAAAGCGCGGCGTAAGGGCAGTTTTCGGGTACCATAATTTTGGATAACCCCCATATGTATTGACAGCCCCACAAGTATTGTTGATTCATTTGCCCATTGCTGAAAACTGAATCTGGGGGAGATACACCCTCAAAAATACACTTAAACAGAGGAAATTAATTTAACATTCAGCAGATATTTGGTTCTTGTGTCAACATCTTGAGACAAACTGGAATCATGGTGTTCGTGATATATCCACCATGTCACCGAAAGATTTCCCATCAAATTCATTGTTAAATATTATATCATATTACTATATATTACTAATATTTATCAACTAAAAGACAAAGACGTAAAATCAAAGTTGAACTAAACGGTGCAACATGTTTCCATTCTAAAACTGCTATCCCCATTAAATCTCTGTTGGTGAACTGTATGATATTTCCATGAATTACCTTGTTCCCAGTATATGTTGGTGCAATATGCCATTCAACATTCCATATTGTTCAACAGTGACCGCACAATCCCTTCCCCCAATGGATTGGTTTAAAGTTTAAGGGAAAATCTTCACCGGAAATCATCTAGATTTTCCCCATGAAATATGGGGCTTTTCCGGTGAAAATTTTCCCCAGCAAACCAATCCCTGGTTGGTGGTTTGGAACATCAATTTTATGAATTTCCCATCATATTGGGAATGTCATGATCCCAACTGACGAACTCACTCCATCATTTTTCAGAGGGTGATTGGTGGCTCAACCACCAATCAGAATCCATTGATTCCACCTAAGAAGATTTTTTCTGCAGACATCTTCCTTGGAGGATCTGCAGAAAGGGGGGGTATTTGGTGTTGGAAAGATGACTTGGAGGATCCACCTTGGTAAGTGGTTAACAACCAGCATAGTTACAATCCATGTGCAAATTGGATACACAACACAAACGGGGACTTACTAGTCAAGGTGATGAACCACATTTTAACAACCATATATATATATCAATATACATTCTTGTAAATAATTAGTCCTAATATATCCCCAGTGATAGATGATTTTCCTATTACATACATATATATATATATATCCACACAAATGAAATATTAAACGCTTCCGATACATGGGATGATCCTTCGCAGGAGCCTCCTGCGAGTTCGATGACGCGAGTTTGCTGGCGCCGGCGGGAACAGCTCAGGGGCGCTCGGGCTTGGTCCGGCTTCAGGTTTTCCATTTTTTCCAGATGGGGTTCTTTCAGGTTCCAGGTTTTCTATGGCTAATATTTGATGGTTTTCCTATTTTTTTCCCATTGACGTGTTTTCCTGCGTGTGTTGAAATTGTTTGTTTTTATTTGTTTCAGTGGAAAATCCACTCTGACTGGGGAATATTGGTAGGGAATGGTATATATATATACATATGTATATATATATGTATATATTATGTATATATATATGTATATATTAGTATATTAGTTTCATTTTTTCGGTTCCCTTTTCTGGCTTATCAAGCCGAGGGTTTGAATCAATGCAGGTGATTGAAACCATCAACCAGTGGTTGGTCCACCATGATAACAAGCAAAAAACTGTTTTTTGGGGGTTTCACTGGCCAAACATATGTGTTCTGGTTGGTGGTTTGGAACATTTTTTATTTTCCATAATATATGGGATAATCTTTCCCATTGACTAATATTTTTCAGAGGGGTTGAAACCACCAACCAGATATGTTTTTACCCATCCATGTTTCTTTACGATTGTTGCTTGGGAGTGTTTAACAAGAACAACCTTTTTGAAAAACATGTTTTTTTATTGTCAGAGGTTTGATCCAAATCTAATAATATGGACAGGGCACACCGATAACACCACAATTGGTTTGATCCAACATTGTTGATCTGAACATGTGGTATACCCGTAAATATCCGTAAATCCACTGGCTACTCATCCTGTTCCCTACTAAAATTGCCATGTGTATGGGGCGTAGCCCATTTTCTGGTGCAATTCCATTTTGCAGTTTGCTAAGCAGTTTGCGGCACAACTAAGCCATTTCTGTCAATTCACCGCTTAAGCGCCCAGGACAGCCACTTTCCCTCTGGCAGTTCAGTCCGGTCCAAGGCGCGGGCAGTCGGACAGTCGGATGGCTCCGCAGGACTTTTTCTGAGGATCGCAGAAATCTTGTCACCGACTGGATAGGTAGAAACTCATCCTGGATAGTTTGTTGCTATTATCCAACTAGTTAGTTTCCCCAAGTGGATAGTTTGGGATACATAATATCATCCCCATCCTTGGATGGGTAGAAACTAATCCTTTAGTTAACTTTAGTTTGTTGCTATAAATGGAAACTAACATAACTAACCATAAACAGCAAAAGAAGAGATTACCAACGATTGACCATGCAGCATACGGGCTGCCATACGCCATACGCCTACCACTGGGGATGGTTTAGAAATCTCCCCAATTGCTGGTGACTTGGGAATGGTGCAAATGACAACGGGAAGAAACACCTTAGACTTAGACATTTTGGATTTACACTCTGGTAAACGTTGACAAAAAACGATGGAAAGATCCACCACGCTCTTAATGGGTAATTTCACTATTTCGACTGGGCCATTTTCAATAGCAAACTGTTTGTTTACCAGAGGGTATGGCACAGCAATCTGGATATCTTATGTTGCGACCTCACGTCGCGGGAAATCTCAGGGGACGATGATCAGCGCAAGTACCACAAGATGGTGACCTATGGTCAGGATAAGTTGGTTGACACCTGATACACTTAGAGACTGTAGGGTTTCGGTTATAGTAGATACATCTACACTTCACGGAGGTTATAAACCAACAAACACAACTTGGGGTACCACTTTGTACTTTTTAGTGGGGTCATAACCGCCAAGAACAGACTTGCCCACCAAATTATACTACTGAAATCATTGGGAACACGTTTGCAATAATGATCATATTAAGATTTATCAGAAACTATCAGAGGCTAAATGAACTTAAATTAGGTTTTGGGATGATATTAGGATAATGAACCTTCAATCAGGTTTTGGGATCAGATCACTATTGAGAGAACGCTTATAAACCATCTATAAACTGGTGCAGGATTTCTTCCATCCACAGTATGATAGTCGAGTCGCTTCGTGATGAGAACCGCCCGCACCCAGGGAATTTGGCCCAACAAAAATCCGACTGGGATCAAACTTGGCCGTCCTTGGCCTTAAGTTGGGCCGAACAGGAGCCCACTTGGGCCCCACTTGGGCGTAACTTGCGCCGAACTCGGGCCAGTTGGCTCCCTAACTGGGGTCCAACATGGCGCAACTTGGGCGGGTTTGGACGCAAGCCGGGCTTAGCATGCGCAACTTGGTCCTGTGTGGGCGCATCTGGCGCCGAAGTTGGGCCCACGACAAGCCCAATGTGGGCAACATGGCCCCGCACGAACCCCATCAAAGCCACATAAGGTTGGAAATAGCAGTTAAAATTTGAGCGTGTCGCATTGAGTCCGCAAAATTGGCTTGGGTTGAGCCCAACTTGGCCCTAGGCTTCAAGTTGGGCCCGAAGCAACACAGATGGATTCCAATTTGAAGCCATGTGATGCACGCGGAAGTCCAGGTCAGTTCTAGCACGCCACAACTTGGGCACCTTTGACGACAGCTTCACACCAACTTGGGGCCAACGGAGACACAACATGCGGAACATTGCTTCAAACGAAGCGTCATCGATATCAAAAAGATTCCGAAAATAAAAGTGAAAACGGGGCGGTTTGAGGATTTCGGATCGGGCCGGCTATGTCCCCCATTTTGAAGCCATATGGACTTTCAACTTGGGTTCGAAGTTGCTCCTAAATGGGTCCAAGTTGCGGCCAAGTTGTGCCATCTTGGAGCCAAGTTGGGCCGAAGTTGGAGCCAATTGGTCCGAGTTGGGCCGAAGTTGGGGCCTTGCTGGCCAAAGTTGACCCCAAGTCGGGCCAATGTTGCGGCCATGTTGGATCGAAACGGTCCATTTGGACGATTTTGAGCCGATCTGCAAAATGTGCAAAGTACCAGGCGGGGGCCCGGGCGAACATGGCGCCCCCCCCCAGCTGAAGCTGTACCAGTCTGACAGATCCGTCCGGTCGCATCCACTGCTAAACTACCACGCCTCGGCACCTTCGGTGCGGGCGGATTTATATGGGAATTGGTCAAAACCATCCATTAACCAGCTATGACCTAGGGTACCGTTTGGGCACCAGGGTTTTGACTCATAACCATACACCATTCTATACGTACAGTAAAGTAAATCCATTAAAAATATTAAAATATATAACTTAAGAATTATATGATATTATATGAATACTGTATATCATCCCGATTCCTATCATTCCTGTTAATCAGCCCTATATTGAAAAATCTATGTAAATCGATTCCCATCATTCCCATGTTCTCATTCGCTCATCCCGTCAGGGCGGTGCATTGCTGATGGCCATCTTCATACGAAGCACACGGCCGGAACCCAGATGGAGCCGGCAGGGGCAACGGCCCAGTGGGGTCGATGGCATGGAAAAAAACATGAGGAAATTGGATATTTCATAGGAATATATTAGGTCAATCTTGGATGGGTACTTTAATCCTTTAGGGCCTTACTCTACACATCACCCACTGACGTTTGATGAAGCTATGTGCTTGGGATGGATCTTTCATGTGACTGATGCAGCAAACACAACCTCGATTCAGCAGCGCGGCCCGGTTACCAATGCTAAAGGTAGTGGACGAGTTGGCAGAGACTCATTACACTTCATGTACCACAATGACAACGGCCAGGGCTACATAAGGATGGCAGAAGGCACTACACCACCACAGCCACCACATCATTACAAACAGGCGGTGTACTTCGTGCTGACTCCAGAATTCATTAGGAGTCAGCACCTGTTCCTTATCAAAAACGGGGTTGTTCTGTTATACGGTGACGTGCCACCCACGTTGGCATGCAATGTCCTTAGACCTGGAAGAGGACACATGCTGCCGTCCTCAGTCACTGGTGGAACTGGCCAGCTCATGGGGATATTTCATAGGAATCCCATTTTCTATTGATCAATATAGGATGCTCTGGGAACATCAATAACATGATGTTCACTGTATGGTGATATTTCATAGGAATGAATGACAATATCATGGTGATATGATGGGATATATACTCACTAGTTTGGGGATCGTTGTAAGGATTCCTGCACTGTGATGGGTTAAGTAACCAAGATATGGGAAAACATCTGGGGAAACCCGGTTCCAAAACATATTACATTTTACATATATATATATATATACATACACATACATCTACATATAGTAACCCTTGGCAAAGGCAACAACAGTCATTTACCATTATGACTATAGTTGTTGGTTCATAAACCCTATCTACCAGATAGTTAACTCATAAAATTAGTTAAATGAACCAACTTAGCTAGCTATGCGGCACCTTTGGCAGTTCCTCCTTCTTAGTTCTTGGGGGTTGGACCTACCTGGACCTACTTACTAGTTGGGTTGAACCACCACGTAAACTAACCTTGACTGCGTAAATTACTGACTGGGTCAGTTTGTATTCAAAACAAAGTGTATATAATGTTCGGTCCAGCTGTCGACTTGGATACACCATTCAATCCGGCAGCGAGTAGTCCACTTAGGCAAAGGAGATACCACAAATAAGTAATGTGGGTAAAACAATCATAAACCATCCCCCAGTCATCACCATTTTTTATAGGTGGTATAAATTTATGTTTACCATTCCCAGTCATGGGTGGTTTATGGCATTGTTTTACCCCACAATACCCCACATTAATGAATCCCATTAAATCCCATCTAAATCCATATACACCCGTGATACCTCTCCCACGTGCTCTCAGCCACCGATATTTAGGCGCTTATTGGTGTTGAGACTTTGGACTGGCGAGGTTGGGAGTTCGGAGATTTTTTGTGGATACAAAAACAGAGCCTGAGAAATTAGGACATCTCAATTGTTGGACATGAAGAAAAGTTATGGAGATCTTTGTTATGATGTGTTTGTTCCTGTTGAATATAAAATTGGTTGCCTCAGCGCATCAAACAGAATCATATGTCGGATAATCATAGCGTCGAGTTCTTGTTCAGTGAGTTTTTTGAACATGTTTCCTGTTGCCCACATGTTCTTTTATTTTCTGGGGATATTCCTTGAATTTAGGTCTGAAAAATAGGACTTGTATGTTATGGCAGGTACCTCCAATCAATCGGTTCCTGAAATGGCCATTGAGTTGGGTTTTGGAATACAATGAAATACCCAAATCACCCACCCCCCAAATTCACTTTGGATTGTGTGGAATATAGCCACATACATTGCTGGAACTAGATGGACTTGCCATATATATATATATATCCTGCTCAAAGTTAAACTTTTGGAAGGGATCATCACATTTGCAAGTGGAAAGTGAAAACTTAGGTGTCGCGAAGACGATTCTACTACTGGTATGTATCAGAGTACAAACCGGGATGTTTTTTGGTTCATAAACCCCGTTTCACTAGTTTGACACACCTACCACAAAGCCAACAGTTTTACTAGTGAACTAAACCAACATTGCTAATAAACTGGAGAACCAGCTTGTAGATGGTGAAAACTTTTATATGTTGATTGTTGAAATTCTTATATGATGGGATAAACTCTTATACCCCATCAAATCCCACTGCATTCCCATCAACAGTAATTGAAAGCAAAAGTTCAATGGCTAAATCCCAATTTTTGACAAAGAACGCGCACCGCCCATCTGTATCAATATCAATTGTTCATATCTCCATATGCTGGTGAAAATCCCAATGAAACATCATAAAGGATGCTTAAATCCCCATGATATTCCATGAACATCCGTGATTTTTCCAGCTATAACCCTCCATTGATCAGATTTTCCCATGTGTTCCTACCAGTCGTGGGGCCCCCGTGGCCACGAAATCACTAAGTTGGTGCCTAGATAACTCCAATTTTTCTATGGTTTATGATACGCAAATAACTATATACAATAGGGACCTCCCCAGTTATAAACTGGTGTTTAAACCCCATTAATACTCTAGTTGCTTGCGTATCATAAACCATAGTAAAATTGGAGTTATTTGCACCAACTTAGCTATTTCGTGGTCACGAGGCCCCACGACTGGTATGATTTTCCCAACTTGAAAGTTCATTTTGTAACGGAGATTTTCCCTATGCCTGGCAGGTCTTGGCCACTTTGGATGCCAGCTCTTGGGTGCCTTTGTTGCCAGGACCAGGGCCTGGATGGAACAGATGGGGGTTTCCTAAACTATGATCGATGGAAAGGTATTCACCCAGAAATATAGTAAAAGTTATAATAACCATATATTATCATTATATATATAATATATATATACATATATATATATACATATATATATATATAACCATTCACCAGCTATTATCATAGTTGATGGCTCACATGGGGGGTTCCAAAAGTGGGGGTCACCCAATAGCTGGTTGGTTTACAATGGAAGGAAACTTGCATATGCAGGGTCAACCTTTGTTAGATACTTTAATCTTTTGCTATCCGTTGTATGTTTTTTTTTTGAATTGTACTAACCGGCTTAAAATTTGTTTTTCTGGTGGGAATCTAAGATTCACCATGTATACAGGGCTTGGTAAATATCCTGGTTAGGGGATTTTTTAAACATCACTTTGAAGTACCTGTTGAAGATTGTATCTCCAACAGTTGGTTGATGTGAAAAAATAGTACATATACCAAGCCCTGATATAGGTTAAACGGTTAAACCAACAAACATGATGTATGTAAACATGCCCTGTAAAGCGATGTTTGTAGTCTGTACACATATTTGTACTTCGGGGTACCCCAGTAATATATGCTTATACATGGAGGTTCCTAAAATGGTACCCTAAAAACGTCCAAACTTCTTGATTACCAACGGGAAAACCAATGGCCTGGGGCACCTGGAGACCTCCAACTGGGTTTAACCAACACAAGTGATGAATTTGGTGATTTTGTGTTTTCCTTTATGTGGGTCCTGAATAAAATTTCACAATCCAAAAAAATGTGGTTTTATGATGGTTTATGTTTTTTTTTCATATGAAATTAGAGATGGGATTAATACCCTAGAGTCTTAGGGGGTGTGTCTGTAAATGGAGTATACCCATGGTATGCCACCAAAAAGCCTTGTCAGTGTGGACAATGATGATTCAACATGGGATTTGCGCATACGTACCCCATTATCAGACAATTAAGGTGAGACATGTAGAATACCACTGGTTGGTTTCTATACGGGGTTTTTAAAAAAATGTGTGGGTTATTGGTGATTATATGCCATAGTCGGGATTCCAAACACATGGTGGGATATACAATAACATGTTGGTATTGTATCATATTGGATATATAGCATCTGGGTGATTACCATATTGATGCTGATTAAATCACCATGTATATTAATCATAATGGATCACCATATTGGATATTAAATCAAAGTGTTTAACTAGGATTATATCATATCATATCCAATTTTCAACATGGTGATTATATCCCGATGCTTTTCAATGACATCATATTTTATCATCTGGATTATATATACCATTTGGATTATATCATCATATCCCAATAACATGATGTTTTTCAATTCTGCTGGGATGTTCCAATCAGTTAGATGCTCTTCCTTCATGGATCGTTACAAGTCGTTTCGATCATCCAGCGAGGCCTCAATCGGATGCTCGATGGAACATGATCTCAACGGGGGATGTTGTTCAGATGTTTTTTGTTTTAATATGTAAACCATCTATCAATGGGTAGGATGGTAGGGTAGGATATAACTGGTATAAGCCCGGTTATATCAATGTGAATTTCTGTGACCCTCTGGTAAACATACCAAAAACTATAGAAAATCACATGTTTTAATAGGTAAGCCATCTATTTCTATGGGCCATAGCTGCCATAGCTATGTTATCAAACACAATTTTTCATCCCATGTTCATTTCAATGGGAATTTCAGGATCCTAAAATGGAGGTACTGACTGTACCATCTTGTTGGCCATATGAATTGTGGGGATATCCCCTGAAATTTAGGCCTGACAAATAGGCCAAAAATATATGATAGGTACCTCCAATCAATCGGTTCCTGACATGGCCATTGATGATCTGCAGGCTTGAACGGCTGACTTTTTGTGCAGCCTGGACCAATATAGGAATCCTAGCCAAGTTGCTCTAGAATCTTGTATAGGGCTTGCAGATCGGACTGACATCATATGTTTTGCCGGATCTTTGTTTGGTAGTGCGGCCATGGTATCACTTGCAGAGTTGTCTCTTATGACCTGCCAGAGTTTGAATCACAAGGGTCCAGGGATAGGACTACTTTAGGTTACAGACGATACTACCACTGGGACAGGCCGAAAAAGCAGTGAACTCTATATTCAACGGGACTAATTATCTCGACCTCCCACAAAATGATGCCAACAACATTGGCATGTTTTTGGGAATTATACGGTATACTGTACTCAATTTTCAGACACACCCTAATGATATCATATCATGTTGTTGAAAATGTACACGTATAAAATGTGCGTATATAAACGTATATATAATTATATATTATATATATATACACTGTATATACACATGATTATTTCTATATATATATATGGCACCCCCCCTAAAAGTCTACCATTTTAAGCTTCATAAGATTGGACTGGGGGTGCCATATATAAATACATTGTAAATAGGCCTTCAAAAACTGCCTGTAAAAGCCTTGCTTGATCTGTGAAGTTCAGACTTGAAGTTCAGACTTGATGTTCAGACTTGATGTTCAGACTTGAGTTCAGGCTTGGGAATCTTCAATCCCAGATTGAAGATTGAAGATTTTCCAGGACTCTCCCTGGAGAATCTTCAATCCCGGATTGAAGATTGAAGATTGAAGATTTTCCAGGACTCTCCCTGGAGAATCTTCAATCCCGGATTGAAGATTGAAGATTTTCCAGGACTCTCCCTAGAGAATCTTCAATCCCGGATTGAAGATTGAAGATTGAAGATTTTCCAGGACTCTCCCTGGAGAATCTTCAATCCCGGATTGAAGATTGAAGATTGAAGATTTTCCAGGACTCTCCCTGGAGAATCTTCAATCCCGGATTGAAGATTGAAGATTTTCTCCTGGATTAAAGATTCTCCAACAAGAGTCCTGAGGAATCTTCAATCTTCAATCTGCAATCCAGGATTAAAGATTCTCCAACAAGACTCCTGGGGAATCTTCAATCTTCAATCTTCAATCCTGGATTGAAGATTCTTAACAAGGCGCCTGGGGAATCTTCAATCTTTAATCTTCAATCTTGGACCTCAAGTCTGAGGAGCTTTTGCACTTGAGGGATATGGTCAATCTTTGTCAAAGGCTTGCGTCTCCACCTTCACTCCACAGTTTGTAGCTCTCGGCCCGAAGCATTGCCACTCTGCCTCCAGTCAACATACAGGACAAGATGTCAGTGCAAGGCCGTGTCACCTTGAAGGACAACCAGGCATTGGTAGTGTTGAATGTCGCCACCAACAACAACCAAGCGGAGGAGAGGCCAAGGTCCGACTTGGAAGCGCTGCTGAACAGAGCTTTGCGACAGGAGGTGCCGGTGCACCCAACCCGGCTCCCACTCCTCCGCAAACACCTGGCGGCGATGGTCTGCAACGTCCAGAAGGGGCTCCACTTGGACCCCGTGGGCTTGCACGGTGCCTGGAATGCAGCTGCAGAACAAAGGCTGCTGGAGTGCTTGACAAAGCCAAAGAGGGTGGTGACTCCGAAGCCAGTCGTCCCAGCCATTGCAGCACCTGCACCAGTGCTGGCCTTAATTTTCATCTCAAGAGCAGAGTGTGTTCTTCTTAAACTTCCTGTTCCGCACCCCCAGCACACATGCATGCTCTTACTAAGGTCCTTCAACTTGAAGATGGCAAGGTGTCCGGTTCCTCGTCTACTTCGGATTCCTCCTATTCGGATTCCTCCTCTTCTACGTCCTCGGAGGAAGAGGCGATGCCGGAGTATGTTCCCAACCCATCCTTGCCGCCGCCTCCAGAGTATCCTTCTGACGATGAGTACGGTATGCCAAACCCTTCCTTGGGCCCACAGTCTGAAGTCCTCACGGATGACGAGTACCTGGCGCCCCCAGCTCCAGCCGCCCCCTGCGAAGAGAGCCATGAACGTCCAGCCAAGTGCCAGCGGTGCCAGGAACGGGAAGAAGAGTTTTGGTCTTTGGCTGAATCCCACCAGCTCATTGCGGAATGGTTAGAGGCAGCTGAACAGGAGAATGCTCGGTTGCGGGCCCAGAGGTGAGCTTGAGCGAGGAAGCACTGCGGAGGAAAAAGCGTGTTGAAGTGTTGCGGTGCTGTGAAGCACAGTCTGACCCGTCACGTGCACATGATTCTGGCATCTGGGGGTGTAGAGCTTGTATACCTATGATAAAAATTTCCAGCTGGACTAGATAGGGCTATAGACTATCCAGGTTCAGATTTGATGTTCAGACTTGATGTTCAGACTTGACGTTCAGACTTCATGTTCAGGCTTGATGTTCAGACTTGATGTTCAGACTTGATGTGCAGGCTTGAATTTCATGCATGGGAAGAAAGAGTTGGAGATTATGGTATGTCTGCAACACCTTCGCATCTTCATCTTTCTGAGCGCTGCAGTTTCCTTTGTCCCATCAAGGTGATAGATTCCGCCCTGCCTGTTCCTTGGTCATGGCTGCTTTGATCGATGAGGCCATGAACACCTTGGGCGGCAAGGAGTGGCATTACGAGACGCGCTCTGAGCCTTGCTGCGCCTTCAAAAAGATTGAAGACATTGGGAAGCCCTTGACTGTCCAGGACCTTCTCACATGCTGCCGGCCTCCGACGGGTGTGAAAAGCACGATGATGCTCTTGGATGTGCATCTGTCCGTCCAGCTGTCCGAAAGCCCTGAAGCCATTGCTTCAACCTTGCAATCTCAACAAGTGGATGACCTACCTGCCCCTTTGAAATTCAAAGAGAGGGTGCCATCAGGAGCCAAAATCGGTGGCATTGTGATTGAACAAGCGCCTGGCTGCTTGAATGTCATCAAACTCGTCTTTTTCAAGGCTACCATGAGTACAGGACAGGCTACGAAAATTGCATCTGGGTCTGCCTACCTTCCGTTCTTCCGCGCAGGCCCTTGGGCAGTCAAGAAGGCATTTCAATCCTTGCTCGATAGAGTGCCAGGGCATCATGTCCAATGGAACGTAGTCTGTCAGAAAGAGAAGGTTGCCAAGCCCGCTTCATCATCATCGACCTGGTCTCCAGATGAAGACGTCCTTCGGCAAGGTGTGGCGTTCATCAACGAAAACGCGCCAGAAAGTGACGCTCAGAATGAGCAGTACACGTGGATCTTGTTAAACATCAAGGAGGATTCGGAAAGCCCTATTGCAGGGTGGCCAGAAACCAAGGTTCGCTTGATGGCTCAGAACAAGAGCCGAGCCTCAAGCGGTGCCACCTTGCAACGGGAGTTTCCTTTGACCACCTTCTCTTTGAAGCCATTCCTGGCGGAGGCGTTGCTGCCCCTGCTGTATCCCCTCTTCATTTGCTATGGGGTCTTGTGCATTGGCTGGCCTGGAGTGGGAAAGACACCAGCCTTGATCTCTATGCTATTGGCCATGGGCCGATACCACATCCACCGGTTACAAGCAGATGGCGTGCCTGGATGGAGGCGTGCTAAGTCCTTAGACAATTTCAGGCATCAAATCGGCCAGGTCTACGAGGGCATCTTTCTGGATGATCCGCACCATGACAGCATTTCCATAGCAGACTTGAAGTCTTTTCTCACAGTGGAGGAGGAGCAGACAACATCAGGCCGCTACAATGATGCGAAGCTCATTCGCAACTGTATGCGCGCCTACGCTTCCAATGACTTGGACCGGTCTGACGAGCCTGAGGATGACAACCGTACTTCCATCACAGGAGAAGAGTTCCTCAAGCTGACTCGCCGGATCTTTGCAGGTGACAAGCATGCTGATGTCCTTGCTTGCTTGAAGCGGGCAGTGGTCATCATCCTCGGGCTCCATGCTGTATACCTGCGCCTGCCCAGTCAGGATCCTACTTCCAAGGTGCATCGCATCAAGGTGGATGACCTCCACCGAGACCTTTTGGCTGAAAAGGACAAGCCCCTCTACTCCAAGTACAAGTTGGGCATTTTGGAGTATGGCCCCGAATGGGAAGGAGAAACTGAACAAGAAGTGCGTATGATCTCTGAAGGGCTGGAGAGGTTTGCTGCAGGAAGGCCAGAGGCATACATTGAGGTTGTGAATGGAAAAATTGAGGAACAACTTTGGAGCCATTTGCCACCGGTGCCGCCGGTCCACCTTCCTGATAGGCCATCGGGTGCTTCGTCAGACAGTGGCGATGATCAAGTTATGCCCCCTCCTTCCATCATTGTGCCTGACCCATTTGGGCACATTCACATACCCGCCTACCAAAAGGTACAGAACCAAGAGCAGTCAAGAAGAATCTCATCACCCAAGTGCTTCAGTGGGAGTGGAGGATACTGATGCAGCTGCTGCCCTTGCATCTCTGGAAGCCAATGCTCAAGATGCCGAAGAAGCCTTACAGATGCCAGAAGACCTGGGCGAGGATCTTGCTGAGGAAGACTTCGCTGCGGATGAAGAAGCTGCCGCAGTCATGAGGGGGGCCTAGACTTGTTAAACTGTTTCAAGACACAGCTTGACATCTTCACACTGTGGCGCAGTCTTGTGTCAACTGCGCGTGAGAGTGTGCGCATGTCTGTCAATAGACTGGGAGCTTTTCTGTTGCAAGGGCAAAAAGGTTTTCAGGGTCATCACGTTTGGGCTTGTGGTTTTTCTGATGTCCCAGTGCATGTCCTAGGATGCTTGCAGTTCCAGCGTGGCTTCGCCATACACAGCTTGTGATTCTGCATTCATTGACATGACATGGCTCACAGTGCCCTTAGATAGTTAGATAGTTCTTGCTCCGCATCATTACTTGCAGTTGCGCATTCTGTCATGGTGTCCAAATTCATGAACTTCCCTGGGCCAAAGAAGGGTAAAGGTCGCATGGTGATCAAGCGCCCAGCCAGCTTGAAGACGCAATCTTGGAAACAAGTGCCGTATGTCAGAGGAATTCGTGCTGTTCCAGCCCGGGGGTTCGAAGAGAACAAGCTCACTGGCGTCGCGTCGTGCCTGAACTCCTGAAGGCCTCGGACATTGACATTGTGAAGATGCTGATCCATGACAAGATTTTGCCAGATTGGTCCGGCAAGCGTTGCCCCAAGTGCAACCGTGGCACTTTGTCTACGTTGCAAACCCATTGCAACGAGGCCAAGCCGAAATACCGATGTAGCAGCAAAGCTTGCCAGCAAAGAATCCACCCCCAGTACTTGCATCCACTTTTCCATGCTGGCAGGGGCCCTGAAGCTTTGTCGCTCCAAACCCAATCAGCCTTCTTACTTCTTGTGATTCTACCCGTGCCACTAGCTTCCATCCACCTCATCTTGGGTGTGAACCACAAGGTTGTTGAAGCCATGCACAAGAACCTGCAACTGGTCCGAAAGAAGTATGTGGTGCAGAAGGAGAAGGGCATCAAATTTGGCGCTTCTGGAAAATGGTCTGATGTCGAAGGTGATGAAGCCACCTTTGACAAGAGGGATGTCTTGTCAGACGCAGCCTGGGAGCATGAAGTGAAAGCGGACCGCTCCATGCTCTGGGAACAATGGTGCGGATTGGTTCAGAGAGGGAAGCCTCAGACACTAGTGCTTGCCCGACTCAGCCCAACATTGACAGCTACCCGGTCTCCAGGCCCCGGCCCCATCACAAAACAGGATCGGTGGCCTTTGGGCAAGAAATGGTTGGCCAACCGCTCTGTGATTTTCCACACTGACTCGGCCAAGGCGTACAAGATGAAGCTCCCTGGCGTTCTTCATGATGCGGTTGTCCACCAGAAAAAGCGTGTCAAAAAGAATGGGAAATGGGAATGGACCAAGCCAAATTTTGTTAAGATGAAAGTCCACAAGTTGCCTGGGGGAAAGACCGTGAAGGTGAAATGTGGCACCCAGCACATTGACCGCTGCTGGAAATTTATTAAGGAACGTTTGTCGAAAGGGACGAACGTTCGTGCTGGCATGGGCCGCTTGCAAGCCCAAATTCGTTCTGCCCAGTATGAGTATTGGTACCGGGGGGACGACATGTGGGTGCGCACAGGAGAACTCCTGTCCGCTTACATGTCTGAGATTGTGGTTCCTGCGTCTTGAACGCTTGTGCGCCAGGACATCACCGGTGAGAAAGAAATTGCTGCTATGCCGCCGGACATGTGCTTGATTCCTTCCTTCGTTGTGTGAGCTTCATTCCCAGTACTGGCTTGAAATTTATGCCTCCAGCTTGCCCATGATCATGCAAGTTTATTGAATGATGATTTAAGATTACAGCCCACCCATGACTTCAGAAGTTCTCACTTCTGGACTGATGACTGAAGTTTGCAGCCCACCCATGACTTCAGAAGTTCCCACTTCTGGACTGATGACTGAAGTTTGCAGCCCACCCATGACTTCAGAAGTTCCCACTTCTGGACTGATGACTGAAGTTTGCAGCCCACCCATGACTTCAGAAGTTCCTACTTCTGGACTGATGACTGAAGTTTGCAGCCCACCCATGCCTTCAGAAGTTCCCACTTCTGGACTGATGACTGAAGTTTGCAGCCCACCCATGACTTCAGAAGTTCCCACTTCCGGACTGATGACTGAAGTTTGCAGCCCACCCATGACTTCAGAAGTTCCTACTTCTGGACTGATGACTGAAGTTTGCAGCCCACCCATGACTTCAGAATTTTCCATGTGTGGACTGATGACAAAATATTATCACCACTCTAGTACAGCTGGAATCTTGAGACCCTTCCAAACTCACAAAAAAGGTAGACTTTTCAGGGGGGGGCAGCATATATATATATATATATATATACACCATGATATAATACTTGCATAAAATGCAACCTCAAGATAAGCAATCACATATCCCTAAAACATATCACGATAAATAGTTTTTTGTTAAACCAAAGGGTTCCATTAAAGCCCCAAACACTAACCATACTGAGTTGAGCCAGTTGTATGTATATTGTATGTAACAAGTTGAGGACTTACCAAGCAGGGTCATGAACTAGATAATTTATCATTATATAATATATAATATTAGGTAATATTATATCATATAAGGTCATATTATATCATTTTTTGTCATATTATATCATATTAGGTCATTAACTAGATACCATTCTTTATACTGTACCTGCTGCAGTAATCCTGATCAACAGGTCCCCCCCCACTAGGTTATTTCATGTTCATGTCGGTTACAATCCCACAAAGACAAACTGGTTTAAAAGAGTCATGAGGTGAACCTCCAAATAGGATTATTGTGTTGCGTTATATGATTTATCGTTATATGATATATCATAATATGTCATTATATATCATGATACATCATTGTTATGTATATCATTATATTTACCATTCTCAATGATTAATAACATACATTCAAACATACGTGTGTTTTTCCTATGGTTTTATATACGCAAAAATGGTTGGTTTTAAAAATCCTATCAGATCCCTTTTGTTGATGGTAAAACCTCCATTTCCTTAAGGATAAATATCAAATTTCATGGTTTCATTGCTGAAAATAGATAGGTTTAAACCCCCATGGTTCCATTAGAACATATAACTGCTGGCTTCTTTGAGGACATGATCTCCGTTCACGGCGGAGTGGCACCTTCGCCTTTGCACCTGCTCGGTGGATAGGCACGATCCGGGGGGAATCTGGGTGACTTTCATTAGGGCGGTTGGACCAGATTGGATTAAAAAGCAGCTCACCAACAAACATGGTCCAATCGAGTCATGGAGTTTCATCTCTCCAGTCATTAGATTAGATTACAAGCTATCCAAACATGGAGTTTCAGCTAGGGATCCATGTTTGGATAGGTTGTAGCTTTGTACCTTTGTAACAAGTCGCATGGAGTGACCTCAAACGGACGGATTTTTGTGGGTTCCACGGCCCCGCAAAGCGGCCATGGAATCTGTCGTTTACCGACTTGGAAGATAACCATGGGATCTTAACAAAACCTGGGGATAGCTGATAATTTTTATGATTGGTTGATGATTATTATCAGCTATCATTGATTTTACAAACCAAAAAAAATCATTATGTAAAATTTTGGTTGATGATTATTGGTGATTTTACAAACCAAAAAAAATGGAGGTTTCCGTTTCATGGGGCTACCCCAAATCATCCAGTCGTCATGGATGACTGTGACTTGCGACGCATGGTGACTTGTGGATCCCATTTGAAGAAACCCCGATATGGTGGACATTCCCCTTTGTGGATTCCGTGTTCGCTTTTTAATTTTGGGTGATCCCCGTCCCCGATAGAAAGATATACCCTCCTGGTTATGCCAACAGTTTGCTATTGAAAATGGCCCATAGAAATAGTTTATTTACCTGTTAAAAATGGTGGATTTTTCCATAGTTATGTGAACGTTTACCAGAGGGTATCAGCGCAATAAACCCAGTCATGATTTATCTACATCATGAACATGTTTCGCAGAACTCGACCAAGAGAAAATCTACCGGTAAATCCCAAGTTTGAACGGTAAACATCAATGTTGCATAATGGAAAATCACCATTGTCCATAGGTAAATCCACTATAAATGGGCCATCTATACCATGGCAAACTGTTAGTCATAACCAGAGGGTACATGTTTATACCTATAAAAATGCCTGTATTCTTTTCCTTGAACAATTCAATTGAATTGTATAAATAGTCATACCCTCTAGTTATTTCCCACTGAGAACAACCTCCTCCGATCATCTGCCAGTGATCGTATTTCTAGTTTGGATGGTGCTAGAAATATTCGCACGCCTCTTGCAGCAGAAAAGGGTCACAATCCAACCGGCTGATGGGGAGATATACTGTCTGTGCCGACAAGAGACCATTGTCCCAGAATTTCTAGGAACACCTACAGGAAACACTGACAAATTTGGGAGTAAAAAGCAGTAGTTTACTGGATTTACTCCTTTAAACCAATTTAATGACATTGGTGAAGGGAAACACGGAGAAATTTGGGAGCATGGATGAACATCCAATTACCCATAGAAAACCCATGCTTCTCATATTTCAATGGATTGATTTAGGGAAACACATGAAAAACTGTTGTGTTATTGGACAAAAACACGTGGTTTCCTCTGGAGTTTCCCTTATATCAACCACCAAATAGATAGAACATTTGGAAACCTGGAAATTATGAGCAAAACATTGTCCATGTGACCCTCTGGTAAACTAACATAACTATGGAAAATCACCATTTTTAATGGTAAAAATCATGAAAAATCACTATAAATGGCAATTTTCAATAGCAAACTGTTGACATAACCAGAGGGTACATCCTGGAAACACTGTTCTATCTTTTTTTTTGGGATGCTACAAACCAATCCATGTCTCTTCACGTCAGTTTCTGGCCGTTCGCGACAGGTGCCAACGGCCACAGTCGTTTGGTTTTGGCGGAGCATGGTATGCCCTTGCCCAATGTCGAGCCTTGGCTCTGGTGAAGTGGATAGTACTGTAAAACATATTCGCAGATTATGGTCAAATTTGATCCCTAATATAAGTTGATATATAATATAAATATATATATATATATTATTAAGCCATATTCACCAATTTATAGAAATATTCACAATTATATCAACTAATTTGACCCTTAATATTCCGTAAAATTTCACCAAATTATAATAGTACATTCCCCTAATATTAAGTACCACCCCCTATTCCAGCAGGCCGTTTAATATTGTTGGGAAGGGATTCATGAAACTGGAAAAAGGGTGCTGTGGGAAAGTGACCCATGGAAAGAAACATGATTTCCAGTGTCGTCGGCCAGAGGTCGTTTTAATTCAGTGAGACATGAACATGGATAATGTGGTAAACATAATCATACACTATCCCCAATAGATGTTGATTTTTGGGTATACCCACATGAGCAGTGTTCAAAACCCCTGTTGGTTGACGATTTTAGGGGATTATACTATTCAATTTATTCGGGATTATAATAACCCAAGCACGGGAAATCCCCAAAAAAACCAGGATTAAATGGAATGACAAAGGGATTTATTTCACACAACCCATATGGGATGATGTAAAATTGGTCAAGGTCTACTAGTCCTTGGTTTACCTTAACCAACTATTGTGGAAAGTGTATTGTACGGGTAAGACCCAAATCTAGAACGTGCAAATTTGGGGATGACTTGTACACTCCTATAAATTAACATAGACCCTGCCAAATAGGGGGTTGGAAGATTACTTTCCACCAAAAGATCTACCTTCTGGTAATTTAACATAGCTATTGAAAATGGCAAGTTATAGTTGATTTACCCATTAAAGATTGTGATTTTCCATAGCTATGTTAGTTTACCAGAGGGTAAAAAGTGTCCTTGTTCAGGATTTGTGAAAATTGTGCGGAAGGTTTTCGCCGAAGTGATGAGTATTTATTGGTGATGAGGTAGACCCGATAATAAAGGATCCCATTTCTAGGTCAATCGACTGGATGGGTAGTTTATATAATCCTAACTAGTCTTCTGGTATGGGATTATCTACGTTCACCAGCTAAGATTTGTTTTTTTTTGCAGGATATCTAAGATTGGCCATGATTCAAATCCAAGATTCAACCTGCTAACCTTTCGGAGGCTGCACCATTTAACCATCGGAACTCACACGCCAACCTCTGCCGCTAACTGGGGCACCAGTTACCAATGGTCGAGCCACGGATGGGTATAATTTGTACAATGTGGGGCCCCCGTTCGATAGTGTTCAGTTGGTGCAAATAACTCCAATTTCACTATGGTTTATGGCGAGCAAATAACTATAGTATTCATGGGGTTTATAAACCAACTTACAACTGGGGGGCCCCACATTGTATAGATTCTAGATATTTCGGTCATAACCTCCAACTGTTACCCTCTGGTAAATTAACAGTTGGACCCTGAAAATATAACCCATAAAAATAGTGGTTTCACTAATCTTCCAACCCCGTTTTCGGCCAGGGTCGTCATCTTAATTCCCCACCTGCCAGGTGAGGGTTGTTAGATTTTATGTCAGTTGCCTCCTCCTCCTGCCTCGTCCTCCTCTCCTCCTCCTCCTCGTCCTCCTCGTCCTCCTCCTGCTCCACTGCGATCCATGTCAGTGTGCCCTGCCGGACCTCAACCACGACCATCCACGTCAGTGTGCCCTGCCGGACCTCAACCACGACCATCCACGCCCAGTGTTCCCTGCCGGACCTCAACCACGACCATCCACGCCCAATGTTCCCTGCCGGACCTCAACCACGACCATCCTCGCCCAGTGTTCCCTGCCGGACCTCAACCGCGACCATCCACGCCCAGTGTTCCCTGCCGGACCTCAACCGCGAGTATCCACGCCAAGTGTTCCCTGCCGGACCTCATGTAGGAAGATATGGGACAAATAATGTGCAGAAGAAAGTTAGAAAGAATGTCAGAAAGAATGTCAGAAGATATGCCAGAAGATATGCCAGATAGAATGCCAAATAGAATGCCAGATAGAATGCCAGATAGAATGCCAGAAGATATGTCAGAATATATGCCAGAAGATATGCCAGATAGAATGCCAGAAAATATGCCAGAAGATATGCCAGATAGATATGCCAGAAGATATTCCAGAAGATATGCCAGATAGAATGCCAGATAGAATGCCAGATAGAATGCCAGAAGATATGTCAGATAGAATGCCAGAAGATATGCCAGATAGAATGCCAGAAGATTTGCCAGATAGAATGCCAGAAGATATGCCAGAAGATATGCCAGATCGTATGCCAGAAGATATGCCAGATAGAATGTCAAATAGAATGTCAGAAGATATGTCAGATAGAATGCCAGAAGATTTGCCAGTAAGAAAATGTATAAATGTCATGGTGGGGATCACACGAAGTAAAGTAATTTATTTATTGGAGTTTTTTAATATTGAACACCCACCAGCTATGGTAGGTTCTAAAGTTTCAACAAATCTGGAGTTCCATGAAAAAGCCACCATGGTTTCTTGGTAGAATCCGCCAACTTACCGGTAGACATGGCGTGCTGGAAAAAAAACTTCATAGATGATTTTTCCTAGCCCTCTTACACTAGAATTTCCCATATCCTATCTGGTTGGTGGTTTGGAACCATGGAATTTTATGTTTCCATAGATTGGGAATGTCGTCATCCCAACTGACGAGCTCATATTTTTCACAAGGGTTGAAACCACCAACCAGACTAGAATTTCCCATATCCTATGATTTTCCCAACTATAAACCATGCTGGGTAAATTATAGTGACCTCACTGGGAATACTGGGACCTCACTGGAATCATGGTTAGAAGGGGGAAATATCGCAATAAAATCCAATAAAGCCTTATTTCTGGTTGGTGAATTATTATAGTTTGCCCAGAATGATGTGGTAAACATAATCATACACTATCCCTAATAGAAGTTTATGTTTGGTTATACCCATATGATTTTCCCAACTATAAACATTATCTGGTTGGTGGTTTGGAACATCAATTGTATGACATGATTTTCCATATATCTGGAATGTCATCATCCCAGCTGACGAACTCCATCATTTTTCAGAGGAGTAGGTATACCACCAACCAGATAGTTATTGGAGTTATCTTCACCAAACCCAATCCCCAGTTATAAATTCGTTTATAAAACCCCATTAACTATCGATTATCACCTCTAAACCATATATCACCTATAAACCATATTGACTAATATGTTTCAAGATGGTTAAAACCACCAACCAGATAAACATTACCCTTTGGTAATTTAACAGTTTGCTATTGAAAATGGCCCAGTCGAAATAGTTGATTTACCCACTAACAATGGTGATTTTCAACAGCTATGTTAGTTTACCAGAGGGAATAAACATAATGAACCACCAACATTGGCTTATAAAACCCCATGAACTATGGATATATATATATATATCACCTATAAACCATATATCACCAACCAGGTAAACATTATAAACATCCATTTCAATGTCCCTGACCGACCCAAAAAAAAAACCGTGAGCCGTCCATGTTCTCCAAGGACGGACTGCCAGCCGACTGGGTGGACGAACTCCTTGATCCGCTGGACCCGGGAGAGACGGCTGGAAATTGCTGTGAGCCTTGAGGATTTCACCAATTAAAATGGGGGGGTATAAGGCAACTACAATGGTAAGTTGGCGGATTCTACCAAGAAACCATGATGGGAGTTTCATGGAACTCCAGATTTGTTGAAACTTTAGAACCTACCATAGCTGGTGGGTGTTCAATATAAAAAAACAACTCCAGTAAATTAAGATGACGACCCTGGCCGAAAACGGGGTTGGAAGATTAGTGAAACAACTATTTTTATGGGTTATATTTTCAGGGTCCAACTGTTAATTTACCAGAGGGTAACAGTTGGAGGTTATGACCGAAATATCTATACAATGTGGGGCCCCCCAGTTGTAAGTTGGTTTATAAACCCCATGAATACTATAGTTATTTGTTTGCCATAAACCATAGTGAAATTGGAGTTATTTGCACCAACTGAACACTATCGAACGGGGGCCCCACATTGTATAATGTGAATGTAGATGGATATAGGATAGTATGATATAGGATGATATAGGATGATATAGTAGGATATAGTATGCTAAATAGATGTATATATACATATAATAGGATAAAATGGGGATTTTGGATGGTAATAAGATAGATGATGTAACCAACCAACTAAAATTGCCATAGGAAGACTTATTTGTCACTACATGGGATTTTGGACCCTATTCGGAAAATGACCCATCGAAATTTGGGGTTTAGCCAACAACTGGTTGGTGGTTTGGAACATGAATTTCATACATTTCCATAGATTGGGAATGTCATCATCCCAACTGACTTTCGCTCCATCATTTTTCAGATGGGTAGGTCAACCACCAACCAGTATAATTATAGATATATCACCTATAAACCATAGTTATTTTTCTAGATATATCACCTATAAACCATAATAAAGTCAATAAAGATCAAGGGACAGAAATCATGGCTGGATCTTCACAATCTCCATGGACGAAATCAAGGTCACCTCCAAGCACCTGCATTCGAGCGGTTTCACGGGTCGGAGTAGCCTCTGGTAACTTATCGCTATTGAAAATGGCCGTAGAAATAGTTGATTTACCGATTTACCCATTAAAAATAGTGATTCTGATTTTCCATAGTTTATTGTATGTTTACCAGAGGGTAATGTATGTTAATCAACTATTGTCCATTTATTTTCCAAGGTAATTTTCCGTAGCTATACGTTGAACTCAACATGTGTGGGATCATCTTTTGCAGGTGGATGCTTAAAGAACTATATCTTCAGCAAGGTATCGATGCGTATAGGTAAAAAGCGACGGATCCTCACCATAAGACCGGTGGTTAGTAACGAGAAGCTGCCAAAGATCAATCACTATTTCAGGTTGGTTGATTATGGTGGAATTTGGGTGAACTGTTTAAGCCATCATTTTGCCAGGTAGGAGTTGTTTTCGCCTTTGGTGAGTTGGTAAAAGGTTTACAACGCTTCAACAGCCAATGTTAGGTGCTTGAATATGTTCATGAAGAAGTTCTAAGCAGTTTATAATCAGGGTTATAGCATGTTATAGCGCAGTTGTGTTTGGAATAGTCTTAGTTTTTCTTTTTTTAATACATATATATATATATATATAGAGAGAGAGAGAGGGTGCGCCCTGAGTCAGTGATAGTTACCAAGTGGGCTACCCATCACCAGCACCTACTGGGTGTATGCCCCATCTTTGGGAAAATCGCAGAGGATGGGGGCCCCGTTCGAGCTCGCGTTCAGTTGCCGAACAGAAAAATGGCTGAATTCTCTAGTTTATGGTAGATATAACATGATATATCTATAGTAGTCATGGGGTCTATAAACTGGATATTTATAACCCATCTAATTTTATCTACTGGTTATATAAACTGGCATTTGCAATGGGACTTATAACTGCAATTCTGTCCCATTGCAAAGAGCCTGCTTGGAGGAACTGACGCGCTGCTCAGCCGTGCTATCTTTCGACAGGCCATTCCAAGGGTTGAGCAGTTCCCAGCCCCACTTACAAGGTGGTGCCCCCAAGATAGCAAAGTTGCTGCAAATAACTCTCATAATTATATTATATGGTTTGCAGGTGATATAGCTATAGTTAAGGGGGATTATAAACAAATAAATAGGTTAGTGGTGATTTCACGATCATATCGTGCATCCTCAGAATTGATAAATGATCAATGGGAATTCAATGATCCTAAAATGGAGGTACTGTACCATGATCCTAAAATGGTGAGACAGATGTAGGTGGTGATGATGATGATGGTGGTGGTGGTGATGATGGTGGTGGTGATGGTCAAAATGGTCATGATGGTCATGATGTTCGTGATGGTCGTGATGATCGTGATGGTCGTGATGGTCATGATGGCCATGATAGTCATGTTGGTCAAATGGTCATGATGGTCATGATGGTCATGATGGTCATGATGGTCATGATGGTCATGATGGTCATGATGGTCATGATGGTCATGTTGGTCAAATGGTCATGATGGTCATGATGTTGACGATAATGATGATTGGTGATCGATGGTTGATGACATCGATAATAAATTTCGGAGATTTGGTTTTGAAGACTGGCGATTGATGATCATGGTGCTGATCATGACGACTATGACAATGATAAAGACCATCGCATCATTGTCGAAAGTTCCGCACTGTTCAGATGAGACAATGATGCATGTGGGAAATCAATTTCCCAGCGAACTTCAACCTCACCCGGACAAGCGAAGAGAAGGGAGAGTGGGCTAGTTACTCTCCTGAATCAATGCTGATTCTATCATTTTAATTGCCTGTTTATTGCTAGTATGGTTTGATTGGACTTGTTGACTGAGAATCCCAATGAGAATCATTGCTGAATTTGCTGGATTTGTCTCCTTGGCTTTGGCGAACTGTGCCATTTCTAGAGTTCAAATTCCCCATAAGGATCAGATTCTTTCATGCCTCTTGCCTCCAGTTTTGAAACACTTCTATAAACTCATATATCTGGGTAAATTATAACGACCTCACTGCGACCTCACTGGAATCATGGTTAATAAGGGAAATCATCCCCAAATGGCCTTAATTCAGGTAAAGAGTTCCTCTTAGTCACTGGCCTGCAGGCTGTTAGCGCACTGCAGGGACCGCAAGAAGTCCCCAAATGGCCTTAATTCAGGTAAAGAGTTCCTCTTAGTCACTGGCCTGCAGGCTGTTAGCGCACAGAAGTCCCCAAATGGCCTTAATTCAGGTTAGTGAAATATTATTTCATTTACCCATATATATATATCACCAACAATTTGATATATATATATATATATTGTAATTTACCCAGATATATAAGCTCTTCATTGAACTTTCAGGCAGGGGAAATCACGGCATCAGCCGATCGCTACGATAAGGTCATTGTGGGGAACTACCAGGTCTATGCCACGATGTACAACATTGGGGATGAGGTCATTGACCTGTGCCCAGACGGCATCCAGATGCTCGTCTTCGCATTATTTCGCATTTGGTGCAAGTTGCAGTACATCAGCCAGCCGGCCCTGCCGGCCCTGCTCCATGTGGTGAACAGCATGAGCATTCAGATCCAGACATTCTGAGGGCCAAATCCGTCGCCTCATGGAAGATCCAGACAGGACATCTTCTTGGACGTGCAGTGCAGACCATTGCTTATATACTAATACCCATAGGATCCATGTATGCTATAGTTGGTAACATTTACCATCAATATACCACCAATGTTAGCATATATACCAGCACCATGGATCCTATGGGTATAAATTGGGCATCCCAATCATTGGAGGTTTAATACGCGTAATGGACTCAGGTCAATCTGTGGTCCTAGGGTCTAAAATGGCTTGACCATGCTTGACCCATCCCCATATGAGCCATCCCTATCCCATCTGAAATACAGCCGTTGGTTGAAACCGCTTTCCCTGGTTTCCCTATGGGTTATCATAAATTCCCCAGTAAACTAGCTAGTATAAGATGTATAAGTATAAGCCCTTAATTCCTAGGTCAATCTTGGATGAGTACTTTAATCCTTTAGTCTTCTGGTATCAATGGAACTATCTCCGTTCACCAGCCAAGAATTTACCTTTTGTTTTGCAGGGTATCTGGCTGATTGGCCATATATCGAACTAGTTAATGTGGGCCATCACGAATTCAGCTAACTATTGGGTACCTTGTCCAGCGCCACAATCTGTCACTGGCTGGCTCATCCCACGAATCGTAAGTGGGTTATAACCCCAGTTATAAGTGGATTAACCCTACTTATCCCATGTAAATCACTGGGGTTATAACGCACTTACGATTCGTGGGTAGTTCGCCACCAAGTAGCCCATATTACAATGGCAAACTCCCCGTCTCCCCATCCCCCGTCGTGATCCATCGAAGTTTCCAGGCACCGCTTGCCGCAGTACTTCCTACGCCTGAACGAGGCGAAAAAAGGTGATTTTTCAGCGGAAAAATCGAGGATTTTCACGAACAACAAGGGAATTACATGGATTATAAATGGTGATTTTCCATAGTTATGTAAACGTTTACCAGAGGGTATATATGGGATAATGGGATTTACTGCTGGTTGGTGGTGACTGGAACCATGGAATTTTATGAATTTCCATTCAGTTGGGAATGCCATCATCCCAACTGACGAACTCATATTGTTCAGAGGGGTAGGTCAACCACCAACCAGCTGGATTTAACCCCAGAAAAAACGTGATGAATCATAATAAACTGGATTTAAGCCACAAAGAGTTTGATTTGAAGCTACAAAAAATTGTTTTTTTCAGCCAATTCAAGCCACACAAAACTGGATTTGGCAAAGACCATGCCAATAAGAATCTGAATATTCATATAATTTCACAAGATTTACCCTCTGGTAAACTAACATAACTATAGAAAACCACCATTTTTTATGGGTAAATCAACTATAAATGGGTTAGTTTACCAGAGGGTAAGTGGTTCAACCTTAAGAATGAGTCGTTTTCGTCGACGAATCGGAGATGATCGGATAGCGAACTGCGAAATGCAGCTTTTTGTTTACACCTCGAAATCTATGTACCTATTAATGGCATGGTGATTTTCCATACTTATGTCAGTTTACCAGAGGGTATATATATACATAGATATATATATATATTATATATATTATATATATATATGGGATAATAGGATTTACTGCTGGTTGGTGGTTTGGAACCATGGAATTATATGAATTTCCATTCAGTTGGAAATGTCATCATCCCAACTGACGAACTCATATTTTTCAGATGGGTAGGTATACCACCAACCAGTTTGTCACTTGCTTGTTTGTCAATATATCTGGGATTACAATAAGTTACAATAATCCAATAGGGGAATCCCTGATAGAGGGCTTTTGAAGACTGCTCAATTGTCTATTGAAAAGTCATGTTTTCAATGTAATTCCATTTTTTCAAAAAATGGCAATCTCATTGTGGATTGGAATATTACAATCGTTTGCAAAACATACCCTCTGGTAATTTCACATGTCTATGGAAAATCACACTTGTAAATTACTAAATCATCTGTAAATGAGCAATTCTCGATAGCTGTGTTAAATTTGATTACCAAAAGGTAAGTCATTTGTGGGAAGATTAAGAACTCAATCATTGAAGACTGGTTATAGCCCCAGCTCTGTTGGGTTTGGACAAACCCATAACATTTGCTACTCTCTCGTAAATTAACATAGACCCTGAACATCTCATATGTGTAGTGGAAACTAATCTTCCAACCCCTATTTGGCAGGGTCTATGTTAATTTCCCAGAGGGTAGATTTTTTTCTTCCAGTGGTTGCATGATTAATAGCGAGTGACCCCACCGTTGAAAAAAACAACATGGATTGGATGGAAATGATATGCCATACCGAGCATTTACCTTTTGGTCGGACATGGTGCAACCATTATTGAACAACAGGCTATGACATGGCAGCATGTCAATCAGCTGGATTTGAGGAAATCATGTTATTCAACCAATAGATCAATGGGTTCCACCAACGAAATGCAACTAGAATTTCACTGCCAAACATGGTGATTCGAAGTACCATTTGGTCATTTAACAGTTCGCCATGGAAAATCACCATGCTATTAATAGGTAAACCTCTATTTCTATGGGCCATCTATACCATGGCGAACTGTTAGTCATAGCCAGAGGGTAACACTTCGTAGCATTTCGAATCCCAAGAACTTGGGAGAGAATTCAACCACCGGGGTCGGAAGACCATTTCGACCATCCTTGGGCATCGAAAGGCTTCACAGCTCATCCTTCATTGGGGTGCCACCCAACTCTTTGAGGCAAAAACTGGGAGAGTTGGGGGCACTGGGGCAGGACTGGGGTTAGTTTCATGATGTTGCATGGGTGTAACTATATTACTGGGTAAATGGGTCAATTATAACGACATCACTACGACCTCACTTGAATGATGAAGGGAAATTATCCCAATATAGCCTTATTTCAGGTTTGTGAATTATTATAATTTGCCCAGACTACATGGCATTTCATAATTTCCATAAGATGGGACAACTCCCTCGAAGTGCTGTCCCTGGTTGATGGAAGATATATCGAACTTGTTAATTGGGGCTATAACGAACGGGTAACACCTTGTACAGCTGGATGTGCCACAATCTGTCAGTGTCTAACCCAGTAATTCTCCGGTAGATTACAGAGAGATATGGAACATCCCTTCATAGGGAAAGGTGAGGTTTTACCCTGAGGATCGAAGTAGACAAATAGGGCAGTATCGGCACAGTAGGTCCCACAAGGATACTTTTCTGACAAGGGTACCTTTTGATAAGTGAATTTATAATACCACCTTTTGATCCTCAGGGATATATATATATTGTTTTGTTAATTTTCCGGAGGATATTTAAATGGGAAAATGCAGTTGCAGTGGTACCACATTCTAAGTAGAATGACTATATAATGACTATACTTGGATGCGATGATATGATGACATGATCCACTTGAACATGTTACTTGGTGGCTCATCCCAGTTAAGTGGGTTAGTTCACCCTAGTTATAAGTGGGATAAGCAGGGTTACCCTCTGGTAAACTAACATAGCTATTGAACATAGTTGATTTATCCATTAAAAAATGTGATTTTCCATAGTCTTGTGTATGTTTACCAGAGGGTAATGTATGTTATATAATCCACTTAATCCACGGTGAACTAAGCCACAAAAGCCCAGATGAACTTTTGCTGGGCGATCAAATCCACGGCGAATCGTGGGACCTGCGAGGTTAGCCCCGTTGGCTGTTGGCCTTTTTGGAAAAGGATATAATTTAATGTTTACCCTCTGGTACAATGTGGGGCCCCCAAGATAGCTAAGTTGGTTTATAACTCCAATAACTATGGTTTATGGTACTTATAACTATAGTTAATGGGGTTTATAAGCCAACTTACAACTGGGGGGCCCCACATTGTAACCTATACATTTATATAACAAATATATATATATATATACACACCATAGCGGGGCCTTTGAGCAAGGCCCAGAAAAGTCCCCCAGAAGTTCTGAAATGCCTTTGCCGTGAGAGTGTGACACCGGGATCTGTGGGTGGCTTTTTCGCGGATGACTCAGAGTGGTGTTTGCGGCTTTGTTTTGCTGAGGATTTGGCAGGTGGCGGCAGCTACGATGCCTTGCCAACACATTTTCTAGGGCTCATGGAAAAAGAATTTAACTTGAATTTTGAAAATGCACGGCAAAGATCGTCGTGGAAAGTCAAGGGCCTGTTGCGGCGGGTCAAATTATGTTTTTGGCCCACGGACAAAACACCCAAGTTTCAGCAACGTTGCCTGGACAGACATGGAAACGTGTTTCTCAATTCGTACCTGCTGATCATTTTCGCTACATGTCACATGGCGGAATGCTTGAGGAGGAAATTTGTCCAAAGTATCAGCAGTCTTTTGTGCTGGGTTGTTGTTTTTGTTGATTCTCTTTTGAACACGTAGCTAAAACTTGGATGTTCATCTCTCCAAATATGGTAATTATACATGTTTATCTGGTTGGTGGTTTGGAACATGAATTTTATGAATTTCCATTCAGTTGGGAATGTCACCATCCCAACTGACGAACTCCATCATTTTTCAGAGGGGTAGGTATACCACCAACCAGGTATAGTAAATTAAATAGTTACCCTCTGGTAAATTAACATAGACCCTGAAAATATCCCATGCTTAGTGGAAACTAATCTTCCAACCCCTATCTACCAGGGTCTATGTTAATTTACTGGAGGGTATCATTGGAGTTGGGTTCACAAGATTACAATCCCTTTCCCCTGGAAATAGACTTCAAACTGTTAAAGACTCTAAAACTTCGAAATTGTCGGATAATCATCATCCGTTATTTATAACATTTTTGAACATCATTCAATGTAGTGCCACGCAGTTGTGTTTGTTGATTTATAAACCCACATTTCATACACCCTATTTGGATATTCGTGACTTAAACCAACTTAGCTGACGAACTAGGGCACCATCTTGTAGTACGTGGCATAACCCCTTTAAAACCAATAGGTTGTATGAGTAGCCGACCAAATTAGTGGACGACTAAAGTAGTAGGGAGTGGACTTGGGATGTTCAAATTTGTGTCAAAACCCTCACAACCGATAGGGGACCACCCACTTACCGATACCCTATTTTACACATAGCATGGAAGTACACGATAGGGACCATGTCCATTACGAGTAGCAAGTAATTTTGTCCGCCACTCATATGTTATATTCCACATGTTAAAACCCATAATGACTGGATTATAAACGACTGGACTATGAATCAACTTAGACCCCGAAATGTGTAATCTTAAGACACCAAACCAGATAAGCTACTTGGTGGCTCATCCCACTTAGTAAGTAGGTTAGTTCACCCCAGTGATTTACATGGGATAAGGAGCGGGTTAATCCACATCAATCACTGGGGTGAACTAACCCACGACCACGAGCCGTGGGTAGTTCGCCACCAAGTAGACCAGTTCTTTATGATTTTCAATGGGGATAGACTCAGTTGACTCATCAACCCGTTCTGGGAACCCAGCCTGGGCGTCGCAGGTGTCTGTGGGCGGATCACCGACCTGGATCGGCGATGCGGTGGCCAACCGCTTCACCCTGCGGTGCAAGGTGCCGAGCCGAGTCTGTTGGGAAAACGCAGCGATCTTTGTTTATTAAAGGCCCTCTACGGCTGTATTAATGCCATATTTATAGTTGATGTATCCATGAAGATACCCATGAATCTGTATGGTTACAAGATGTTATAAGATGTTGTAAGATGTTATAACTACTATAAATCCCGAGCAGGACCTAGTCAGATACCAACTTAGCTATGGGACCCCAGCTAGTATGATATCGTTGGGAGAAACCCAATAGCAGCGCATTCCATTCATCAACATCAACTACTTGAGATTAATGCTGGTTAAAAGTTAAAAGTTGTTAATGGTTGTTTAATAATGGTTAATAGTGCTTAATAACGGTTAATAGTGGTTAATAGTGGTTAATTGTTGGTTAATTGTTGGTTAATAGAGATTGATTGTCGGTTGATTGTGTGCAATTTCTGCTTAATAATGGTTAATTGATGATACAGTTGGATATCAGGCGGTGATGGCGAAAGAGAGGAATTGGGTACAATCAAGGGATAGCACCTGTGCATCAAGAACGGGGTACAAGGAGAACACCTTAGGAGTAAAGAAACAAATGACTTCGGAAACTATATCTGAAATTGTACATGAACCTTAGTACGCGGGAGCGCAGCGGAGTGATGTAGGGAGGGGTCTTCAAGGTCCCCTCTTTACATCAGTGATTATCTGAAGTGCACTAGTCCAAAACCATAAAACATTTGGATCCAAGGCCATCTAGGAATGGGTGTCAACCTGCCGTTGAAATTGATCATGAGATCACAGGTAAATCCATACTGTATTGATTATAATACATTATTGGCTGATCTTGTGACCACTTGGTGGCTCATCCCACGGCTCGTAAGTGGGTTATAACCCCATGTTATAAGTGGATTTAACCCATTTTAACCCTACTTATCCCATTTGTAACTGGGGTTGTAACCTACTTACCAAGTGGGATGAGCCACCAAGCAAGTGGGCACTGACCTTATCCCAATTTCAATAAACCAACGGGTCAAAGATTCAATCATTACATCATGTTCAATGGATCACCCTTAGCCAAATGGGCATACATCACCCTTAGCCAAAAAACGAATGGGTCCATCGTCTAAGGAGTTAGTGCCATTAGAAAATACGACAAGGTGTCAACGGGTGATTTCCCAAGAAAACACACAACCCAAAACTCAAATTGTGGGTTCTAATGTGGAATCAAATTATGTCAAACTCCCTGAACACCAGTGCGAGCATTTAAGATAACCAAAATCACAAACAATGGGACCTCAGATTAAACCTGGTGAAACACCACACACGAAATGTTTGACTACCTTAAATGCCGGCCAGTTAAATGTATTTGTTTCCAAATAGAAGCTTCACGAATATGGGGGTTTCCTGAAATAGGGGTATAGTATCCCTAAATCATCCATTTTAATAGGTTTTTCCATTATAAACCATCCAGCTATTGAGGTTACCCCCCATTTATGGAAATGTATATTGACACATCTGGTATAACTATCATCTAATCAATGTCTTATTACTATTTACTATTTATATATGGCAACCCATATATCGAACTACTTGATACCCTCTGGTAAACTAACATAACTATGGAAAATCACCATGTTTAATGGGAAAATCCACTATAAATGGTCATTTTCAATAGCTACGTTAAATTACCAGAGGGTAAGTGTAAACTAAACCAGCACACATAGTTTGACAAAAAAACTGCGTCCGTGTCCGGCGCCAGGATGGACAGAGTTTCCGTTGCATGGCGCCTTTGGAAGCCCACAGTCCAAGGCTTGCAGGTGCGAAATCCTGCAGTTATGGTCATTTATCAGTTATAAGTACTTATAATCCCATTTATAGAATGTATAATCCCATTTATGGCCAGTTATAACTGGTAAATGGCCATAACTGTGGGAATGAGGGAGACTTTTGGTGCGAAAGGGGCTGCAGTTGAGGTAATAATAATGGTGCAGATCCCTTGTGAACAACTGCATTATTGGTTTGGATAGAGCCAATCAGCTAAAACTCCCAATTGTTCACTGTAATTACCCTCTGGTAAACGTTTACAGTTTGCGAACTGGAAAATCACCATTTTTAATGGGAAAACTCACTATAAATTGCAAGTTTCCATAGTTATGTTAGTTTACCAGAGGGTAAATATCCAATGAAACTAACTGACTAACAAAACCTCCCCTGAGCTGCTCGTGGGTGCCCCATATTGGAATTGCGAGTCGTTGGTTTTGTTCACCAATATTTCACTAGGGTCTTTTGGTAGATATACAAGGTGGTGCCCCCCCATTTATAAATTAATTTATAATCCCCATTAACTATAGATATATCACCTATAAACCATAGTTATTGGAGTTATTTGCAGCAACTTAGCTATCTTGGGGGCACCACCTTGTAACGTGGTCTATAATGGGATGAAATCAAGCCAACAAACAGAGCTTCGAGGAATGGGCTAACCTTGCTTATCCTACTTCACTGGTGGTTATAAACAGTTATAAACCGATGAACATAACCATTGAACACCTATATTCTAGGCAAAGCCGGCAAAGCCGGCAAAGCCTTAATATTCGTCAATTTATATCTGATGTTCCTATACCCATAGGATCCATGTATAGTATATATGCTAACATTGGGGGTATATTGATGGTAAATGTTACCATATATAGCATACATGGATCCTATGGGATATATTTCATTGGTGATAAACTAACTGTCACATTTTCGAATGCTGACTGTCGAGGATCACGAAAATCGTGGTGAATATCGGTAGGTTCTCCATGCTTGTCCCATAAAAAAAAAAAAACATGTTAAAAAAAAAACTCATTGAGACGGCGTAAATGTGGCTAGACTTATAGATTTTAGAAAAACCCATGTGGGTTTTCTTGTGGGACTTGTAGATTTTTATTTCTTTAAGCCCCTGGTAAAACTGGATCAAACTTCACCAAGATTTGTAGATCATTTTCCTAAGAGACACCAGGCTTTTCCACCAGGGTTTTCGTTGATGAAAACAGGCTACAATTAGTGAGGCCAGTGACGTGGTGTGAATGTTGGTTTATAAATAAGCCCCAGTAACTAGTTCGTTATTTAAGCGTACCATAAACCATAGTGAAATTGGAGTTATAAGCCCCATTAACTATAGATATATCACCTATAAACCATAGTGAAATTGGAGTTATTTGCACCAAGTTAGCTATCTTGGGCCTCACGACTTGTACGATTCATTGGGATGATCCTCCAAGTAGAAAAACCCACGGCCTGCCGGCTGGGTATTTTTTTTTAAAGACATGATGAAATGTCGCTTCAGTCATTTCGGCCATCTCAGCCAAAAACTTCGGTTTCAACTGTTTGAAGGAGATTCTTGCCGGGTCAGCTGCCATTCTTGCACATGTTTTGCACTTTTTTGATATTCACACACCCTGGGGAACATGGGTAGATATGTAGCATGTCAAAGTCCAAATATGCATTGAAAACAACCAAAATAATTTACGCCGTTTGGTTGGAAATTTACGCTGCTTGGTTGGGAATTTATGCCGTTTCAGTTTGTCACCTTTTTGGTAGAGGTTTATATCCATACCAAACCTCAGAAAAAAGTGTATATCCTATTATTATATCCAAGTATTATCCATTTATCCGAATTTACACATGAATCCATCATTATACCATCCTTCTATCCCAAGTATCCGAATCATATCCATTTTTTTATCCCAGAAAAAATCAATGTATATCATACCCATCCCAGTTGCGTTAAACACGCAGTGGAACCGCAGGCGTCTTGTCAGCCGTCTCCTTTCTGTGTCCCAAAGCTTTGGCCGAGTCCTTGATGAGCGACGTGCAGGCGGCGTCAGCGACGGTTTAAATCCCGTTCGAGGAGAGCGTGAACCGTTGCCGAAAATAAGTGGCTGAATTCTATATATGTGATATGGTAGATATAACTATATATAGTTAATATGGGGGTTATAATGGTTTATAAACCAACAAACTGATATGGTAGATATAACTATATATAGTTAATATGGGGTGTATAATGGTTTATAAACCAACAAACTGATATGGTAGATATAACTATATATAGTTAATATGGGGGTTATAATGGTTTATAAACCAACAAACTGATATGGTAGATATAACTATATATAGTTAATATGGGGGTTATAATGGTTTATAAACCAACAAACTGATATGGTAGATATAACTATATATATTTAATATGGGGTTTATAATGGTTTATAAACCAACAAACTGATATGGTAGATATAACTATATATAGTTAATATGGGGGTTATAATGGTTTATAAACCAACAAACTGATATGGTAGATATAACTATATATAGTTAATATGGGTTTTATAATGGTTTATAAACTAACAAACTGATATGGTAGATATAACTATATATAGTTAATATGGGGGTTATAATGGTTTATAAACCAACAAACTGATATGGTAGATATAACTATATATAGTTAATATGGGGGTTATAATGGTTTATAAACCAACAAACTGATATGGTAGATATAACTATATATAGTTAATATGGGGGTTATAATGGTTTATAAACCAACAAACTGATATGGTAGATATAACTATATATAGTTAATATGGGGTTTATAATGGTTTATAAACCAACAAACTGATATGGTAGATATAACTATATATAGTTAATATGGGGGTTATAATGGTTTATAAACCAACAAACTGATATGGTAGATATAACTATATATAGTTAATATGGGGGTTATAATGGTTTATAAACCAACAAACTGATATGGTAGATATAACTATATATATTTAATATGGGGTTTATAATGGTTTATAAACCATCAAACTGATATGGTAGATATAACTATATATAGTTAATATGGGGTTTATAATGGTTTATAAACCAACAAACTGATATGGTAGATATAACTGTTTTATAACTTTATAGTTAATGTGGGTTAGAGTGTTTAATGGTTTATAAACCAACATTCACATCACTGGATATAACTATATAGAAAATGGGGGTTATAATGGTTTAATAAACCAAAATTGACCATAAAAACGGGGGCGCCATCCCGAACAGAATAGAATTCTATTGTAGGGTTTATATGGATTATGGTAGATATAACGAACTAGTTTTCATGGGGTTTCTGTTGACCAACAAACATAATAATTGGTGGCACCATCCTGGCAAGGCTTTCCCCTGCAGTGGTAGGAAAAATCCCCATTGGGTCGGTCATGTTCTACTGGAGCCTGGAGGGTTAATATCCCTGGTTATAGTGGGATAAATAGGCTGGATCCACTGATTACGTGGGATGACCAGAGCTGGTGGTGAAGGGGTGGTAAGTTTACCATGAAGAAATGGGGTTGAAAGAGTCGAAGCAATGGCATGTTTTAAAGATCTGTTAAGCTTGTTTTTAAGGTGGTTTCAAGATGGTTTGAGATGGTTTTAAGGGTCAAACATGATTGTTTAATATAGGTGAATCAATATGAATGCGGGTTTCAATGGGGAGTTACCATCAGTAGACCTTGGTAAAGGGTGTGCACAACCAACGAAAACTAACTGGTCAAAGTTTGATACATCTGGGTAAACCAACTGGTGATGTGCAGTTTAAAAACGTTTAATACCTACCGTAGATCTGTGCATAGGGATTTATGCAACCCAACTTCCAAAGCAAGTGCAGGGTATGGGATTTTCATGAATTTTCAGCATTGAAATGGAAATAACATGTATTTTTTCCCTGGTAGGTGGATATCTTTGGCTCTATTCATACGTTTTTTTTCCCATGGCTGGACTTCAATGGTACTGACATGTACTGACAAAAATTCTGACGATTCTTTTGCTGTAACTGGGGATACTACTTGGATTTTTGTAGTTTAATCCTTCAGTTTCTTGCTATAAACCTGGGCAAATTATAACGACCTCACTGTCTTCCCTCACTGGGAATCATAGTTAGTAAGGGAAATCATCCCCAAATGGCCTTAATTCAGGTTTGTGAATTATTATAATTTGCCCAGATAAATGGAAAATAACCACAAACAGCAAAAGATCATTTTTTTTGTGGACTACCAAAGATTGACCATCATATACACATAATATACGCATTATTTTTTCTAAGCTCACAGTCTGCAAACACAACAAATTCCACAAAGCCTCTTGAAGGGTAGGATTGACCATGGGATTTGTTGATTCTATTCCCAAGAGTTTCTTCCGGCGCTTAAGTGACCTCCAGACACTTTGAGAAGATTTGTTTGAATGAATCTTGACCTATCACTGGGAATAATGTTGGTAAAACAATGTCATAAACCACCCATTTGGGAATGGTAACCATACCACCTGCGAACTTTTTCCAGGTTTTGGACTCAAGCGCTGCGGTGCGCAGGGTATGTTCTGTACATGCATGCTGTTGACATAGTTGCACAAGACAGCTGTAAGCGGAAAGAAGAAAGCCACAGGAAAACAATTCAACTATGAAAAAGAAAATGAAGAAACCAGAAAAGGAATTAATGGGTCTAGGAAAGCAGAATGGTTGAAGTGGGAAAAGTTCAATCTCAGCCCAGAGGTCAGAAGCTATCGCAAGTGGTCCTTCATCTTGAAAGATGATGGCAGTGGGAAGAGATTGAGACCAACGAATCAGCTGAGGACGAGACGGCAGATCGACCAGCTGCAGCAGGGAGCTTACATGGCAAGCGCTGCGGTGCGCAGGGTATGCTCTGTACATGCTGTTGATATGGTTGCACAAGACAGCTGTACATTTAACATGGTGCATTTTCACCACCTATAGAAGTGGTGATTTGGGGGATGGTTTATGGCATTGTTTTACCACAATATCTTGGGCCATTGGGGAATACTCACCACGAAATAGGACCTCTACAGAGTTGAAACAATGGGCTTTGGGGGGTGAACATGGACCAACTAAGCCCAACTAAGCCCAACCTCTCTAGAGGTTTTGTTACCCTCTGGTAAACGTTTACATAGCCATGGAAAATCACCATGCTATTAATGGGTAAATTAACTATTTCTATGGCCATTGTCAATAGCTATGTAACAAATTACCAGAGGGTAGTTTTGTTCCCAATGTTTTGAAACTTCCGGCAATTTTTTTTGAACCTGAACTAACCTGAACTGAAAAAAGATACTCCAACCCCCCAAAAGAACACCGGCGAAAACAAAAACAGGTTTGGTGCATTGTTGACGGCTCCGGTGGTCGCGAGAATGAGGATGAAGATGAGGAGAGTTTCCGATCACTGGCCTCCATCAGTTGGGGTTTCTAGCGTTTTTTTGGACCTCACTGGCCGGTCTCACTTTGTCACTCTGAAAATATGATAATTACCACGAAATCCATTGTTTTATCATCATTGTCCCGATGAAAATAGACATTTGGAAGGTATACACCATTTCTAGACACACCAATATAGATGGAACATTTACTCTTCAATAGCCAGTACATTGAATGCATACCCTTTCTGATTGGTTATGTTGCCAGTTTTGGTGGTTAAAACATGTTTAAGCTTGTTTTGCTGGCCATTTACTACCCATTTTCTAGCATAACCTTTGTTTGGTAGGCGAGGTAGCAACCTTTCACTTATTTTGATGTGGACGTAGCTCATCCAGAAAACACAGATACAGTGTTTGCAGGGTAGGTTGTCGCTTATTCCCCATAAATACACCATTGAAATGGACATCAGCCACGCTGGCCACACTTTGGTTTGATTTGCCCAATTATTTCTGGCTCGATGAACTCCACATTCTATCCACTAAAGTTTTTGGAGCTTCAAAGCCGTCAAAAGCAACACATCTTTTATATTCTTTTATTTGCGGCAGCTTTTTGTGGTGTATATCCCACTTTTGAAGCGCCCAGTCATCGCTCCAGGAATGGTGGCGTTTCTGTGAGCTATTCTTTTGCCTCTTGGAACAGGCGGACTTGGGAGTTCACCGAATTGGTCAAGTAGCTCGGTGAAGAACGGTAGGAGCGAATGGTCATTTCCTGTAGCCTCTGGTAAACGTTGACTTAAGTATGGAAAATCACGATTTTCAATGGGTAAATCCACGAACTAAATGGCCATTTTCAATAGCTATGTTAAATTGCTAGAGGGTAGTTGTTTCGACGATTTTGATATGTGAACAACACCAGCTAAAGCTTTGGTAACTCTCCTGTAGGGGCACCCGTAAGGATAGTGCTTTATGGGGGATGAAACAAGGTCAAAATGTGACCCTCACCCGGAATGACCACGATAGCATGCTGCGGAATGTTTCCACATGATGCAGGTCCTCAAATGGGTCGTTCCTGGTCCTCAAATATCCTCTGGTAAACTAACATAGCTATGGAAAATCACCATGTTTAATGGGAAAATCCACTATAAATGTCCATTTTCAATAGCTATTTTGACATAACCAGAGGGTATCCTTTAACGCGAGCTGCGAAAAAAAAGTCTGGCATTTTTTTGTTTGGACCAGTTTTTTGTTATGGTCCATTCAGATAGTGTCAACATGTGTATAATGTAATAATTGTAATGCACTCCGCTGATAAAAAATGGGGCTTTTTTTTACCCCAAAATTTCCTCCAAACAGTGATGAATTACTATAACTGGTATGTAATGGGCAGTATTTAGTAATAATTTTATTTACTATTTACTATATTTACTACCAGGATTAATAATTCTAATCACTACTATATTTATTAATCCTGGTTTGACGTTGACTAGAATTGAGCTATGGCCTGTTTCAGATTTTCAGGGTGTTGGGAGGATATTCTTGGAGCAGACTTCACATTGACCTGCAGCATTAGCCGCATGCAAGGCGGGCCCCTAGATGGCCATGTTGGCTTAAAACGTGGTGAACCAGAGGGTATATCCCATAATATATCTGGGCAAATTATAACGACCTCACTGCGACCTCACTGGAATCATGGTTAGTAAGGGAAATCATCCCAAAATGGCCTTAATTCAGGTCAGTGAATTAGTATAATTTACCCAGATATATCCATTATACCACTATATTGTCATATTCAAATTCCCATTAGTTCCCATCAATCACCAATATTATGTGTATAAGATGTACAATGTGGGGCCTCCAAACGGTAGCTAAGTTGGTTTGTAACTCCAATAACTCTGGTTTATGATACGCAAATAACATCTTGTAACTATAGTTAATGGGGTTTATAAACCAATTTATAACTGGGGGGGCCCACATTGTAGGGCTTATGGAAAATATAACCAAATTGGTCTAGTTATATAATGGGGTTGGACAAGCTTATCACCATGGGGCAGGGCCACCATGTAGGTAGATGTCCTTTTTTGCTTGATTTTTTCCGCTCGTTTTTTTGCAGGCTTTATCCGAAGTGGCTCCTGGCAACTCACCGTTTGGGGGCCAAGAGTGGAGTGCTCCACCAATCCCTTCCAGCTACAGTAATATTAAACATCCCCTAGAAATCCGTGGTTTAGTAGGGGATGAAATCACTTATTTGGGACCATATCCAAGGGCTGTTTAATATGAGGGGGGGATGGGAATACGCTTCTAAACATAGTTTTCCCCTCATTCTTGGGGTAAACCAGTAATTCCACACAGAAATTCTTGGGGTTACCGTCACTACCGCAACTGAAGAATCTGCTTTTTTTGAAGGCAAGTGAACAGAAAAATCGACTCAGATACCCTCTGGTAAACTAACATAACTATGGAAAATCACCATTCTTAATGGGAAAATCCACTATAAATTGTCATTTTCAATAGCTATGTTAAATTGCCAGAGGGTAGACCTTGGTTGACCAGTGGAGTCTCAGAGGGTTACCCGCTAGTGATCTGACCCCATCTCCTTCAAATGATGGTCAGGAGAGGTGAATCATCTTTCACATGTCTTTGTTTTCGATAGTCATTGAGCTATTCAAAGTACCCTGGCTGATTGATTGCAAAAAAAGAAGTTCTACTACCTGGGTTATTGGGGATTACGTGGGAGTATTACAAATTACAATCCACAGGGAAACCAACCAACTAGTTTTTTATACGATGGGATAGGGTTCATGGCTCGATTTGTCCAGATCCTTTGATAGATGCTTAAATACTTGGATGTGCATCCTAGCTACTAAGAGGTAGTAACTAAATCCAGTCACATCTTGGAAAAAAACCCAGCTATATCCTATTGACATGTCCACATGCGAGAAGGGTCTCTCAATCATGTCTGTTGGTTTATGGCACCCGAACTACAATTTGGTGTCCTCCGCACTAAACAGTTTGTAAACTCCATTAACTCGTTTGATATACCTACCATACACCATACCTAATCTAGCCACAAACCAACTTAATTAAGTAGGGGGTACCACCTTGTGCAGAATCTACACCACCATCAATACAGCAATTGGCTTATGTAGGGCGCCCTTCCTGTACATTATGGAGATGCCGAAATAAATTACCATTTCAACTGGGGTATTATATACACAGGGGAATAATGGGGATATGACCGAACATATTGGGATGTACAGGTTCGTCTGACAATTGGGGATGCAGCCAAGCAATAATTTTAATGGGAAACAATATGGGACATTGAATGATGATCAACCGTGAGATTTTGGAGTAGCCAATTTTGGGGTACCCTAGTTTCCAAGAAACCCAATAAGCCTTGCCATCCATGTTTTTCTCGGAGATGTACTGTATATCTGGGGGTCATAAACGGTTTACCCCCTTCACACCAAACATGATTGTAGATGTTGGAACGATGTCATGGAGTTTTGGTGGTTTGGAACATGAATTTTATGACTTTCCATATGATGTCATCTGGTTGGTGCTTTGGAACCATGGAATTTATGACTTTCCATTCAGTTGGGAATGTCATCATCCCAACTGACTTTCGTATTTTTTCAGAGGGGTTGAAACCACCAGTCATGGAGTTTTGGGTTGAAGGTCGGATGATCTGCAGGTCCGTTTACCCTCTGGTTATGTCATGTTATGTCAACAGTTTGCTATTGAAAATGACCATAGAAATAGTGGATTTACCCATTGATAGCATGGTGGATCTTTCCATAGTTCATTGGGGAAATATCACTATGGAAAATCATCATTTTTCATGGGAAAATTCACTATAAATTGTGATTTTCCATAGTTATGTCAACGTTTACCAGAGGGTAAGTAATATGGATTCGAATGCGAAGGACAAGTGAGAAAATCTATAGAAATGTGGAAATCCGCAGACGCAACTTTCAGTTTCAGAATCCTGTCTGGGGACAGGTGGTTGAACTGCTCATTAGCATACTAAAAGAACAGCACTCCAAAGGAGGGTATGTGAGTTCTTTGCTCGGAACATGTGCAACAGAGGATCTATGTGCCGATTCGGGCACAGTGACGCAGAGTTGCTTGAAGTTTGTTTTTGGATTGTATTTTTTTGGTTGTTTTTGTTGCGTTTTGAGTCTGGGGCACTTTCCCTTGCTATTTGCTGCATTTTGGAGCTAAAGTCCATCTTTTGCGCGTTATTTGCAGCGTTTTGAAGCCCACGGGTTCCATGATCTTGAGCGGTTTTTCCATGGTTTTGCTTATTTTTTCCATGGTTTTCACCGTTTTTCCTTTACGTACTTGTATCACCGAGTTTTCCATTGTTCTTATTTATTGTTCAACGGTGTTCATCGAGTTTTCCATGGATGCTTTTGGAGTGTCCCCTTTCTGGCTACCAGTTTCAATTCATCAAGACGATCAACAGACGTCAGGATGGATTCCAGGAGAATTCCAGGGATCAGAAGTCCAGTCGAAAGATGAGGCCTTCAACTTCTTCCACTCCCAGGGAAGCTGGGTCCCCTTCTCGTTTTTTAAAGGTTGGGATCATCAGGCCATGATGTATATAACATATGTATATATATATATATATATCAATGTATGGCCATTATATAAATTCATTATATAAAATATACTATGATATATGATATATCTATATATTATTATATATAACATATCCATATTCAGAAATCAACAGAAGATATTTGGGATCGTCGTTGATGAACTAAATGAACTGTGGTCCCCCAAAATCAGAACAGCAGAAGGGTGATCACCAGGCCATGCTTGTTTACAAGAGCGTACTTGACGTTGACCAGGAAAAAATCCATTTGATGGTTATAGATTAGAATTTACCGGGACTGATCCAGAATCCATCGGTTACATGGGCTAAGAACTTATTTGTCTTTGTTCTGAATCGTTCCAGAACTTCAAGTGTTTCTCCGAAATTGTGGGTAATCATTGAGAGTCGCAGGTGCTTATTGCAAATCAACTACAATTTGGTGCCCCCCAGTGATGTAAGTTGGGTTACAGCCCGAAAAATAGCTAGATATATCTAGCGTAAACCCGAGTGAAGCATCCCATTACATCACCATTTTGGTTGCTAAAATTAAATCGCTAACAAACTGGTGCACCACCAGACCTGCCGTATGAAGGCCTTGCTCCATCCCCTCCTTGCGCCACCTAGGCCCTACAAGCGTTTGCGGAAGACGCCGCCATGTGATGAGGCCGGCTACGGTTTACTGAGTTTAATGAGGGTAGTTGAAGGATATGCGACGATAGTCAATAGGTACCATCTGGTTATTTGTTACATAATTAGAAATGGAACATCACCCTTTTTAAGAACAGTAAACCATCTATTTCGATTAGGGCCATGGCTTAACCATGGCTATGTTAGTCATAACCAGAGGGTAAACATAGAAAAAATGTGGGAAATCACCAAAATTTGTGGTTAATCACTATGAAAAAATGGGATATATGAGAATTATTCCATAAACCCTATGGATAACCAGAGGGTATGTGAACCCCCATTGGTAGTTACCAGATAGTATACCCTCTGACACTCAAACGTGGCAACCGGGAAATCCCGAGATTTCCATGGAGGTCATGGGAGATCATCTATAGGGATTTTCCATTTCCGCTGGCAGTAAGTCATCTCTGAACATATTTGAAATACCCTGGTTGATTGGTTTTCAATGGACATTTATATAACCATCAAACATGGGTTTTGACTCAGTTTTGACCAGACATCTGGGAATATGATATGATACATACCCTCTGGTGAACTAACATAGCAATGGAAAATCACCATTTTTGATGGGAAAATCCACTATAAATAGCAATTTTCCATTGCTATGTTAGTTCACCAGAGGGTAGCTGATTTAACTGTGCGGTTTGTTAACGGGTGAACCGGTTACGACGTCGGGAGTTCCCCGTGAAGCCAAGCCTTGCCAAGCCTTGGGGTTGCCAGAGGGGATTTTTGACTCTGCAAAACACCTACAATGTGGGGCCCCATTGAATATTCACTGGTCACTCTTTAGGGAATAGTCAATGTTGGGGGGAATATTCAAAGTTCATATTCAATGATTAGACATGATTAGACTATATTACAATGTGGGCCCCCCAGTTATGTTAGTTTGTTTATAAACCCCATGAATACTAGGGTTATTTGATGTTATTTATTTGCGTATCATAAACCATAGTTATTGGCGTTACAAACCAACTTAGCTACCGTTTGGGGGCCCCACATTGTAGACATGTCATGTCAGAAACGAAAGCAGCCGAACAAATTGGAGATGTGAATCATTCGGAGCCGACTTTGGTTGCTGATCATCGCCAAAGGTTTGCGTATTCATACAATGTGGGGCCCCCCAGTTGTAAGTTGGTTTATAAACCCCATGAATACTATAGTTATAAGATGTTATTTGCGTACAATGAACCATAGTTATTGGAGTTATGTTCACCAACTGAACGCGATTTCGTTAACGGCCCCACATTGTATTGATCCTTCGATGCGAAGAGAGGGGTCATTGTTCAAACTCTTTGGAGCACCACATGCTGCTGAATACGGACCCTGCGAGGGGTGCAGATAACAGTCGTAACGGCTTGATAATTGGTGGCTCATCCCACTTAGTAAGTAGGTTATAACCCCAGTTATAAATGGGATAAGTAGGGTTAATCCACTTGTAACTGGGGTTATAACCCACTTACTAAGTGGGATGAGCCACCAAGTAGCTGCTGTGTCGCAACCCAAGTGAGAGTTTTGACAATTTTTTTTAATCAACATGATTTAATTGTAGATGTTGACAGGAAATAATTTCATGTATTTGGGGGTTCACCCCTCGTCCATGATGCTCACTTGTTCGACAAATCAAAAGTACTGGGATGTGCTTGGTAAACATGGGTAAACGTTTGTGATGGATTGGTTTTCACAGGTCATTTGGAGGTTTCCTCAAATAGGGCTACCCTCAGTCATCATCCATTTATAGATGGATTGAAATACCTTAGTTGTATAGTTCATCTGAATAGATGGATACTTTTTAACTCCATTTATAGATGGATTGAAATATCTGGATAAATTTTAATAGTTCACCAATCTGAATTAAGGATATTTGGGGATGTAGATGGATTTTTCCTTGTAAATCATCCAGCTATTGGGGTATCCCCATTTATGGAAACCTTCGTATTTTTATCCTCATTATTATCCCACCATTATTCCATTATTCTCCGATTGTTATTCCATTATTATAGATGGTATAAATGTGAAATACTTGTATAGTTTATATACATATATATATATACGTATATATATATATATATTCATTATATCCCATTACTTGTTATCTCTATTAAACAGTTGGCATTTTATTATCCCATTCTTACAATGTGGGGCCCCCCAGTTGTAAGTTGGTTTATAAACCCCATTAACTATAGTTATAAGTACCATAGACCATAGTTATTGGAGTTATGTTCACCAACTTAGCTATCGAACGGGGGCCTCACATTGTATCCGATTGTTATAGATGGATTTTCCGTGAAATAAAACATCCTAAGCTCGCGCGGGGGCTACACGATGCTACACGGGGGACGGGACGAGATGGGACGAGATGAGCTGGTTTGTTGATGCAAAAAACGATGTCACTAGGGTGGTAGAAACTTATGATCATAATATTATAATTATATTATATTATATTATGTTATGTTATGTTATGTTATATTATATTATATTATATTATATATATTATATTATATTATATTATGTTATGTTATGTTATGTTATATTATATTATATTATATGGTTATATGTATATATATATATTATAATGTATATATATACATTATAATATACATAATACATTATAGTTTATGAGGTGAAACACAACATGACAAAGCCAAGAAATCTCACTGCACCACCTTGGAGACCAGCTACCACTGCGTCCCCAACTTCAGACGGGTACCGCGCAGTTTTTGAATTCCTGCAGGAAGGGCCACCTTTGTTATGTCATGTTGGTTTACAAGTTTATAGCTCCGTATCACTATATATATATATTTACATAGTTATATGTATAGGTGTATATATATATATATTCTAGTATATATATAGTCTAGTATATATATATATATATAGTCTAGTATATATATATATAAATATACAGTAGGTATATCAACTGTTAATCCGAAGTAAAACATACGAAAACCACGTCACCTATCATAAAGGACTGGCCTTTTGGGTTTTGTTGCGACCAGGAGATGGGATCCGATTGGGATTGGCTGCTGGGAAGTGCGCGGCCCGGATGGGGGGCGGCCCGGATGGGGGGCCCGGATGGGCCCGGCCAGGACTGGCCAACATAAACAGGGCGTATGGGAAGTGACCCCCAAGTTTGAAGTTGGTTTATAGATGTTTAATGATTTTTATAGCCCTTTGGAACTATAGATACAACTATAGATACATCCATTGTAACCCTCAGTTGGCCTAGTTATAAACCAACTTACCTATCGTTTTGGTTGATCTGCAGCATGGCCGACAGAGAGCACCAGTGATGTCTGGGTGGGCTGTTCCAGTGTCCACAAGTTGAGACCCCGTAAAAGAAATATTGACAAGGATGTTTTTTTGTTGTGGTAACCCACATATAATATATCTTCATATAGTTTCCCCACACAAGATAGGAAAGTGATTGAAAGTGTCTCCAGGATGTCAAGACGATGTTTCGTCATTATTTCCAGATTTCCAACTAATGGAGTTGTTACGAGTCCATACGACACCCTTTTTGTTGCGGGCGGTCGCGTGAGCCCCGTATGGTCGTGCCTATGGCGAGTTCTGCAACAGTGGTCACTTTTGGAGGTTTCCAATGCGGCGTAGCCTCGTTTCCAGGCGTGGCACTTTGTGACATTCCAACATGTTTCATAATGTGTCAAGAGTCGTTTTGTGTGGCAGGCACAATACTTTTGCGACGTTTTCAGAAGATGCATTCCAATTTTCGTGGCAGGCGCAGCACTTTGGCGACCTGCACCGGTACGGTAACAGGGGAAAAATGTACAAGACTGAAAGACTGTTCAAAGAACTTGTTTCACAAAAGTGTTCTACGTGACTGCATCATTTGAAGGTTCGTCTTGGTGCTGAGGAGATTGAGCTCAGTGGCAACATGTATTGCCGCCGGCAAGAACTTGGTGAGATCATTCCAGGTGCGAAAAGGGACAGTGGCTACATTCGAATGAGGCAGTTAAGTCCCACAGATACGCATGTGCTGGCAGCTCTGGCAAGGATTCTCAAAACTGTATACTATGAGGTGCACGTGGAGAGTAACGTTGTAGCAGAGTGGAAACAGCTCTGTCTATGATGAAGGTGAGGCTGAGATCGCAACTTGAGGCTTCGCAGCCGTGGTGATTCGCATGTATGAAGAACAGGGCATTTCAAAATGATTGCATGACAGAGGCCGATTGTGCTAGATCAGCCTGCAACTGGGGATGGCGATTGAACGGTGCCAGGGCATGCGGGTTCGTGGGCTGCATCTTGTTGTTTTTTCCATCTTTGTTTTTATCTTCGTTGGTCTGAAACTCCCACTGAAAAGAATGAAAAATGGTCCGTGGTTTCAAACAGTTTTTAATTTCAATCCTATTGCCTATTGATTTGAAAAAAATGCCGATCAGACAGTGAAAAATCATTGAAGAGGGATACGCATGGATAAACATTGGGTTTGCCTAAAACTAGGCTACCTCCAATTGCAATGGAATATTCATCATGTTCCCCAAAAAAGGTGCAAATTGATGCAATTTTGGGGTGTATACCCCATTTTCAGACATACAAATTAACATATATTTCACTAGATATGTATCATCCGCCCTGAAGACTATAGCCAGGTACAAGGTGATTCTCATCAGTTTCAGGCTGGCTTATAGCATGTTACAACCTCGATCAACTATATTTGTAGATATATTTACCATCAATCCTAGTTAACCTACTTAATTAAAATCCAACTTAGCTAGATTTAGCAAACTAAATCCCATTAAATCCCATTAAATCACAATTTCTGTTAGTACAATCAACCAACGTACTGTGCTTGGACACCACCTTGTCGATAATTTTTCGCGAAATGTTTCCGCAGGTGACGTGCACGCCCACGAGCGTCATCGGTTCCGCTATTCGGGACTTGAGGCTTCACAGGTCGGGAGTCGACGGGTTTGGTTTCTTTTCTATGACTATTAGACATGGTGGTTTTTATTTATAGCCATGTTAGATTACCAGAGGGTATAAGACAAGAATCTTCTAGTTACTCTCTTTAAAACTACAGTTGGATGTAGAAACCCCACCATTTTTTCTTTGATTATTTCCCTGGGGAAACCAGTGGTTTTCCACATCTATGTTAGTTTGCTCAAGGGAATTCAGAGCCTAGGCACTTACCGTGACTTAAAATTGTATATTCCATGCAGTTCAGGCTGAGGATTTAAGATTTGTTTTTTTGGACCACTCCCTCCCTCCCAAAAAAATATATTTCAGTTTTAGTTGACATTTCAGAGTTAACGTTTTTGACATCAGCACATGCACAAACGCCCACGAGCGTTGGAGCGCGGGCAACAGGGGTTGCACTCTCCAATCATTTTACAGCCGGCGTTTTTGCGTTTGTGGTCAAGATTCTTCATGGATTTTTTTCCTGTGCAGTTTCTTTCACCGTGGTGGCTATTTTTGCCTGGCTGTCAGCACAGGGCAACTATCCATGGATTTCATCTCTGCCTCCAGATGAACAGAGCATCACCATTGAGTTTGACAAGGACAAGGAAGAGAAGGAGCACACGATCAATGCAATCCTTCCAGCTTTGGGATTGAGCCAGCCGAACTTCAGTCTAGGGAGCATTTGCTACCCTTTGTCGACCCCTTGGAACCGTACTACTCCACCAATCCGTTTCGTGGCAATATTGCGAGATGTAGTGAGAACTTTTGCAGTCGATTATGGGATAGCTGACTTTGATTTGGGGACATCACTTAGGTCTGAATTGAACCAGTTATTTCTTCATATCCTAGTGCCCAAATCCTCCCCATAGTTAAAACTCCCTGGGGAGTGAAACTGTATGTTATTAATGACTGTACGTCCGGTTAGAATGAACTGAATGGATTCTGGCCAGTCAATCTGGTCAGATAGTAAATTCATGATCGTAAAGAAAGCTAAGTCTTCAGGTCTCTCGGAAGTAGCAGCCTTTCGGAGTCGAAGGGGGGGGGATCGAAAAAAAAAAAACGACCCCCCCGTACAGACCTTTGGAAAGATTAAGCAGTTTACAGAGAGAATCTACTACAATATTTGGTGCCAATTTAGTAGTAAACCTTTTAGAAAAGCGAAAAATAGATAACATTTTAGACAAATTGAAAAGGAAAGGAGACTTGACATAAGGACAAGATATAATAAAGACAATATCATATATGTAATTATTAACTAAATAGCATTGTTCTATCGTAGTATGGTGTGGGATATTGCAAGACGAATGTCTCATCTTACGTTTTGATGTATTTCCAGAAACGTAGTAAAATGGGGCCATCTGTGGCGTGATTTTCTCTTAATTTAAGTATTCCCTTCCCCCGCCCCCTAATTAATGCTCAAATCCACCCAAATAGCTAAAAGCATGTTAAAACATGTTATATACAGAAAAAAAAACATGTAATTAGTACAAGTGCGACATTTGTTATACAGGAGATGTTCGCGCACACCCAGACCTGGAATCTGAAAGCAGCACTTGGACCAAAACCATGCAAAGTTAATCAACAATATCAACATACGACTGTTAATCAACATGTGCTCGCCGAAGAGGTTTCTAATAATGCTAATAAGAATCATGTTTTTCTTCACTAAAAAATCAATTGTCCAATCATGTCCAATCTGTAGCGTCACCCGATACACAAATCAATTAAGTTCCCGCGCTTGGCGAAGAAGATCTCCCCTGACAGGCGCCTTTCAATTTGTATTCAACCAAGGTCAAGCACAACTTGCTGCTTGAAGAGACCCGAAAAAAAGGACCAACATATCTTTCCTACAGTTTTACATTAATATGTTGCAAATTCATGTTGTATCAACCGCATCCAAGCCTCAAACACATGGCCTCTTTTACTGTTGGGGTCCAAGACCACCATTTCAATCCAGTTCACCATTTAAGGTCAATAATAAAATTGTAGTAGTTGTTTATTAAAATAATAAGGGGAAAACCTTGAAAATGTTTAAAACAACTAACTGCTGGCAAAATCTGGCGAATAGTTTCTATTAATTTCAGGAAACTTACCAAGAGCATGAAGGAGTGAAAGGGACTGACCCATTAAACCAAACTTGAATTTGGATGATCTATGACCCATATTTTACACCCTGAGACCCCAATTCGATTGCAAAAAAAATGTGTTATACATGGGATATCAACGGATCTAAAACCGGGCAATGGGATATACATGGGATGCACTGGGAGATCTGATGGGGTGTCAGAAAAACGGGGGATAAAACCAATCATAAGGAGACATACTGTGGATGGTTGCGAAATCTTGCACCACCAAACGGATGGTTGAATCCCTAGAAATGATGGGATAAACATGGATAAACCACATATCAGCTGGTCCAGGATTTCGCAACCATCCACAATACCATCATAGTACGCATATCTAATCAACCCTATGACATGTGTCTCAAGACGAGGGATTTACACCCATATCTGGCACTTTTCATGGGGCATATGATGATAAACATGTTTTTGGCATCTTTTGGGGGATTGCTACAAGTGGAAAAATATACTTCGAGGATGATCTTGCGTGTGGAGGATTATCTCTCCTATCTCTCCCATGCCCAGTGTAGCGGTCACATCCACATCCCTGCGATGAACGATTTTACCCTTTGGTTATTTAACATAGCTATGGAAAATGGCCCATTAATTAGATGATTTATGATGATTTACCTATTAAAAATGTAGATTTTCCATAGTTACATCAAATTACAAAAGGTTATATGCTTTACCCATATCCCACGGTGTACTTTCCTGGTTTTAGGTCGATGATTTTTCATTTTTCGTTGGGGAATTGCCATGACGGATAGCTCCATTGTAGATTTCCGGATACGAATGCATCTGTTGTTTCTGCAACCATGGCACGTCCATTCTTAAAAAAAACAATGTCAGCAAAGTGTACCATATAGATATAATCGTTGGATTTGTTGTGTGTTTGAAAATACACTATCCAGAAATGTCGTGGTTTTACGGTTCGCAGGACTTCAAACCCCACCCTGAGCACAGGCGGAGGGGGGAACTGAAAGTTGTCTCAAATTGGGAACTTCAAATTTCCATGCCTTGTCACTTGTCCTTTGTTCGACCATGTGCCTTTTTTGGTGGTGTTACCAATTTTGAGACACGTTTATTTATCACGGGGTATCCCCTGTCGAATGTCATCCGCTGGCTGAATATGTTCATTTTGGGGTGACAGCAACTCTTTATTGGGTGGATTCAAGTTTTCTTTGCCATCCTCATCTCGGATCGACAATTTTATGGGACGAAATGTTTTCGATGAATTATGTGTTGAAACGTCCAGCCAGTGGATTGTATCCATTTATTGTGATAGCATCAATATATTTCGATTCTTCTTGGTGACTCCCGTGATATCCAACAGCTCAATTCTGTTTTGGGCTGGAGACCACCCTTTGTCACCAGTGTTTTGTTTATTTTTGATCGGGTATTCAACGACATTTGAGTGGATCATAGCCCCCAAAAAGATGTCATCGAACTAACATGCTGGTTGCACACTAAAAGGGGGGGGCATCTCTGTGGGGATTGCTAAAAATCAACATTGATGGTTGCCAACATCTCCACAAAGCTTTTAATAGCCGTAAATGGAGTAGGAGTGGCTTGTCCCACTCTTGAGAAAGGGCTGAACAGATTATACAGGCTTAGTCATACATTTACTTATTCCCTTCCGTTGCGTTGCTAGCGTTTGCTAGCTATATAAGTTGTCGCTGGTACCACCATATGCCCAAAGTATCTTGTGCTCCCTTCCATTTGCTGATTCTGTGATTTTTCTGGGTAGTTCATCCACCAAAGATCCAGCATCTTCTCGACATGTTCAGTCCAGTCAGTAGCTGGTGAATCTTTTATATATATATATATGTAGCTAGGATAACCAATGGATAACCAACTTATATCAGTAGCTGTTTAGTCGTCCAACTTATATCTAGGATAACCAATGGATAACCCCAGAGTTCTTCTCTTACAAGTAAATCCACCAAACATGGAGAATCTATTGGGATTTTGCACCTCTTTTCTTGAGCAGTAAATTCCTAAGCTGTCTTCGACTGCTTGGATAACCCCCCTTCAGTTCCATGATTTGTTCAGCTACAAACCTTGATTTAGTTCGGGGATTTCCCAGCTAGCCAACTTTGTAATTTACGTGCTGCACCTGTCACGCAAAATTATCTCAGCAAACCTGAAGATCTGATACTCCAAAATGCAACCCCTCTCAGGAAATGAGCGCCCTGACCTCCGAACATCTCTGATGAACATGTCTTTTGTACTGCACCTGCCACGCAAAATGATGCAAAATGCATCTTTGAAGATCCTCTTCAAATGCCCCACGCCTGCCATCGTTTCTGGAAATGCTGTGTGCAGTTGTAGTTGTAGTGCAATGTAGTGAAGTGTAGTGTAGTGGAGTGTAGTGTAATGTAGTGTAGTGTAATGTAGTGTAGTGTAGTGTAGTGTAATGTAGTGTAGTGGAAGGTAGTGTAGTGTAGTGTAATGTAGTGTAGTGTAATGTAGTGTAGTGTAGTGTAATGTAGTGTAGTGTAATGTAGTGTAGTGTAGTGGAGTGTAGTGTAGTGTAATGTAGTGTAGTGTAGTGTAATTGAGTGTAATTGAGTGCAGTGTAGTGTAGTGGAGTGTAGTGTAGTAGAATGTAGTGAAAGTGTAGTTGTAGTTGTAGTTGTAGTGTAGAGTAAGGTATTGGAGTGTAGTGTGGTGTAGTGGTGGTTGTAGTTGAAAATGCTACAAAACCCTAACGTTTTGCTCACTTTTGACAAGGTCCACAATCCCTTGCGCCTGCCACGCGAAACGACATCTGAACCTCCAAAAGTGGTCCGTACATGGTGTGCTTTGTACATTTTGACTTGGAAATGTGCTTCGCGCCACAACGGCGTGCACTTTTTCGACATCTCAACTTCCAAAAGTGGTCCGTACATGGTGTGCTTTGTATATTTTGACTTGGAAATGTGCTTCGCGCCACAAGGGCGTGCACTTTTTCGACATCTCAACTGCCAAAAGTGGTCCGTACATGGTGTGCTTTGTATATTTTGACTTGGAAATGTGCTTCGCGCCACAACGGCGTGCACTTTTTCGACATCTCAACTGCCAAAAGTGGTCCGAGACCCAAGTGTTTTGTACAGTTTCACTTGCAAATGTGCTTCGCGCCACAACGGCGTGCACTTTTTCGACATCTCAACTGCCAAAAGTGGTCCGAGACCCAGGTGTTTTGTACATTTTGACTTGCAAATGTGCTTTGCGCCACAAGGGCGTGCAATTTTTCATCTCTCATCTGGCCAGCTGGCTCCGCACCCGCCGCTTTAGCGAGCCTACTTTTCGACCCTCCGGAGTCCCAAGTCATATGGGAAAAACACTTTGTTTCGCGACTTTCCTACCTTTTCTCGCATCTGCATCTGCTTTCCTCTGACTCTTTCTCTTCTACTCTTCTTTCTTCCAATCTTTCTCTTCTCTCTGCCTCTTCCCTTCTCTGCTTTTCATCTGTCCATTTTGTCGGAAGTTTGACTTCTAAACTTCCTTCGATAATGGAAGACTTGGTGACAATGGCGAAGAACGAATCGTTCAAGCAACAGACGTCATATCCCGAAAACAAAATTGTTGTCCTTCGCGATGAGTCTGCTAAATTTCCACTCATTGCACAAATGATGACCAGCACAGGATTAGAAGCTTTTTTCCGCGAAAACAGTTCCTTCCAGAAAAGGATCCTCAGCAAGGCAGTCCAGGAGGGAATGCCTGAACCTCAAGGTCCGCAAGGACATCCTGATTGGCGAGGCGAGTTTGGAAGAGGTGAGGTTGGAAGATCTTCTGCAGAGCTCTCGCTCGACTGAGGAATTGATCCTCGCATGCAGCTATCAATCTATCAATCAGACTTTTATCTCTCAGACTTTCCCGCGGCCAGAGCGGCGTTCTGACGACCCCGCCGTGCAACCGCTGCCGGAAGTACCTGGAGGGGTACCTTGAGTCAGAGCCTCAGGCCTGGTACCCGAGAACTCAAACGCCACTCGACTTCTGAAGAGATTGGGCGGTTTGAGAAGAGGCCAGGCAGATTCACATTTTTTTTTTAAACTTTGAACAAGTCAAACTCGGTTCACGATACCAAAGCAATGTTCAATGGTCATTACAGTAAGACTTGAAGCGGATTTTGACGGGATCATATATGTATATATAATTTATATATATATAATTATATATATATATACACAATATGATCATATATATAATCTTATATGCAGATATGCAGAAAAATAACATGGATACATTCTATGAATATGAAATTATAATCATATGTAGAAAATACATTAAAATACATGTGTATGATATATACATGTATGATACATTCATGTACAACAACGAAATACAGTTCACTGTGCCAGGACTGGTGCGGAGCCGGAAGCAGGATCTTCTGAAAGGCCCCGGGCGGGCGGTGCCACCTGAGTCAGAAACCACAAAGGATCGAACGGATCCTAGATTTTTTGTCTTAGGGACCGTTGCAAAAGGATTTCTAGGTCAATCGACTGGAAGGGTAGTAGAAACTAATTCTAACTAGTCTTATGGTATCAATGGGGTTATCTTAAACTAAAGATTATCTTAACATATCCTAACTATAGTTTCTTTTGGTACTTTGGTACTTTCATCTTTTGCTACACATAGGTAACACTACTCACCAGCCAAGACTTGGGTCATTTTTTGCAGGGTATCTGGCTGATTGGCCATGGTTTCCAGAAGTAACATGCTGCTACAACTCAGCTGCAAAGCATTGGCTACCTCTGGCAATCAAACCTATAGCCGTATAGCAATGGAAAATCCATCATTTATAGATGTATTTTGGGGGATTTTCAGTTGCGCCGTTTGATATCGTTTGATGACCCCGGAGGTTAAGCGCAACAGACCCGCGAATAGTGAGGAAGTGCTTCGTACGGGGATGCAAATCCAAGTAGTAACACCGGCTGAGCTGGCTGGATCTGGCTGGTGGTTTCCCATTCTCGTTGGGGATATATCGGGTATGCATCCCTGCAGGGTGGTGCCCCAGTTCGTGAACGCTAAGTTGGTGCAAATAAGTGCAATAACTATGGTTAAGTTGGTGATATAGTTAATATCTAGGGGGGCACCACCTTCGTGGAATAGTCAGTTGCTCGAAGCCACTATAGAAAGTAGTGCTTTGAAAAAGCCACTAGCCATTGGAAATCTGATCTGTATAGTTAACAGGGAATGTATTTCATATCTCAGTTGCTTAAGAAACTTAGATTAGTTGTTGCTTGTTCGTCCCTATTGTTTGGATGTGCACTCCAGAGGTATTTGGTTCCCAACCCATTTGTAGAGCAACCCACATCCGACACTTCTATCAACTTTTACTACCTATATAGCAGGTGGTGCGGGCCATTTCGCTTAAAACATCACGATGATAGTCGCGTACATCACCATTCTTCGATGCCTTCATTTTTGCTTAGACCGATGTTTCTCTCTGAGATGAAACCACTGAAATTGACAAATTTTACTGCTTTCTGCTGCTTCAAATCCCCATTTTTTCAATGTTCCCAAGGACTTCAGAGCTGTGGCAAAGCGAGTTGCTGACCAAGACGGAGCTTTTCAGGTGAAGATATCGGACTGGTGAAGCCGACTAGGCTAGCGAAGGCTTAGTGGATGTATACCGATGCAGTGCTGGATTAATAATTTACATCTACATAATTACATGTGTGGTATATGTATGATGTGTATAAATATATTCAAAAGTCAGTCCAAACAGTATTTTTTCCAAGTATCTCACGTGGTGAACCAAAGTTGGTTGCAGTTGGTGCCTGCATCGATTCTTGGGATGATACCACCCAGAGTTACGAATTGCTTGTCACAGCCATCTGGGGGTTTCCAATTCCATGGCGGGGTAGCCATCATCATCCATTTCATCCAGCTAGGTTGGTAGTCCCATGACTTAGGAAACCTCCTTGTGGGCCAGATCAACTACCTTCTGGTTATGACTAACATAGCTATGGAAAATCCAAAATTTTAATAGGTAAACCTCTATAAATGGGCCATTTCCCATGGCTATGTTAAATGACCAGAGGGTAAATCCTAAACCTAAACCTGATCCTGACAGAGGCAACACCTGGAGGACCTTTTCATGTCCTTCCACTTGTTGCAGCTTGGCGTTTGGCGTTTGACGAAAGGAGTTGAAGCTGCGGCGAAAGATGCCACTATGGTTTATGGTAAATATATCTATAGTTAAGGGGTTAATAAACCAACAAACATCACTGGGGGGGCATCACCTCGTAATAACATTAGTATGGTTATCTTCAGCACTTGGGCTCAGCAGGGGGACCTGGCCAGTTGCATGGGTTTTCGTTCCATCATATTTTCTTTGGAAACAGGTTTGAAAGAAGTTACAATCATCGTGCAGCACCTTGGATTGGCCACCTCAAAGGAAACCATGTTATAATATGATCTATTTTCTTATGACTGAATGGAAACCGGTTACAATTCATTCAAAAGTCATCATACTGTGGATGGTTGCGGTTTATCCTGCACCACCTTGGGGGTTTGAAAGCCTATGAGCGGACCTCCACCGCGAGCGCCAGCTCCCAGTGGGCACTGCCGGACCTCAACCGCGACTTCCAGATTGCAGTGGGCACTGGACCTCAACCGCGACTTCCAGATCGCAGTGGGCACTGCCGGACCTCAACCGCGACTTCCAGATCGCAGTGGGCACTGCCGGATCTCAACGGAAGAATGTCAGAAAAGATTCAGATAGAATGTCAGAAGATATGCCAAGATAGAATAGAATGTCAGAAATAATGTCAGAAGATATGCCAGACAGAATGTCAGAAGATATGCCAGAAAGAATGTCAGAAGATATGTCAGATAGAATGTCATAAGATATGCCAGATAGAATGCCAGAGGATATGCCAGATAGAATGCCAGAGGATATGCCAGATAAAATGCCAGAAGATATGACAGATAGAATGCCAGAAAGTATGCCAGATAGAATGTCAGATAGAATGCCAGAAGATATGTCAGAATATATGCCAGAAGATTTGCCAGATAGAATGCCAGAAGATATGTCAGATAGAATGCCAGAAGATATGTCAGATAGACTGCCAGAAGATATGCCAGCACATATTGCAGAAGATATGCCAGGTAGAATGCCAGAAGATATGCAAGATAGAATGCCAGAAGATATGCCAGATTAAATGCCGGAAGATATGTCAGATAGAATGCCAGAAGATTTGCCAGTAACAAAACGTATAGTTGTCATGGTGGGGATAACTCGAAGTAAAGTAAGTCTTTTTTTTGTCTGGTTTTCTGTTTCTTTTGAAAAAAAGAAACGAGATGGCAACGTACCATTGAGAAAGCAACCTTGCAATGCTTATTGGTTTCTTTAGAGGTCCCGGACACTTCGTGCTCTCCTAAGGGGTGCATGCTATCTCCGAGGTTCGCCCAAAAAAATAGAAAGTGAAAAAAAACAGGATATGCCAGATAGAATGCCAGAAAAAATGTCAGAAGATATGCCAGATAGAATGTCAGATAGAATGCCACAAGATATGCCAGATAGAATGCCAGAAGATATGTCAGATAGAATGCCAGAAGATATGCCAGATAGAATGCCAGAAGATATGCCAGAAGATATGCCAGAACATATGCCAGAAGATATGCCAGATAGAATGCCAGAAGATTTTCCAGTAAGAAAATGTATAAATGTCATGGTGGGGATCATTCGAAGTGAAGTAATTTTTCCCCACCTGCCAGGCGGGGGTTGTCATATTCTAATCCCCATTAGTTCCCAATGGGATTATCTACTTTAGTGTCCTAACTCGTTGCTGTGTGATCCGAGGTATCAATGGGATTATCTACTAACCAGCTAAGGAATGAGTTTTTCCCCACCTGCCAGGTGAGGGTTGTTAGATTTTATCAGAGTTGTTCTTCTCCTCCTCCTTCTCCTCCACCACCTCTGCCTCCACTCCATGTCCACTTCCGCCTTGCCAACTCTGCGCCAAGCTCTTCGCCAACTTCCGCACGCACTGGGCACCGCTGGACCTCAACCTGGGACCTTCCAAGCTCAGTGAGCACCGCTGGACTTCAACCTCCAACCGTCCGAGCTCAGTGAGCACCGCTGGACCTCAACCTGGGATCCTCCGAGCTCAGTGAGCACCGCTGGACCTCAACCTGGGACCTTCCGAGCTAAGTGAGCACCGCTCAACCTGGGACCGTCCAAGCTCAGTAAGCACCGCTGGACCTCAACCTGGGACCCTCCGAGCTCAGTGAGCACCGCTGGACCTCAACCTGGGACCTTCCGAGCTCAGTGAGCACCGCTGGACCTCAACGGCCAGATAGAATGCCAGAAGATATGCCAGATAGAACGCCAGATAAAATGTCAGATAGAATGCCACAAGATATGCCAGATAGAATGCCAGAAGATATGTCAGATAGAATGCCAGAAGATATGCCAGATAGAAGGCCAGATAGAATGCCAGAAGATATGCCAGAAGATATGCCAGAACATATGCCAGAAGATATGCCAGATAGAATGCCAGAAGATATGCCAGAAGATATGCCAGATAGAATGTCAGAAAGAATGTCAGAAGATATGCCAGAAAGAATGTCAGAAGATATGTCAGATAGAATGTCAGAAGATATGCCAGATAGAATGCCAGAGGATATGCCAGATAGAATGCCAGAGGATATGCCAGATAAAATGCCAGAAGATATGCCAGATAGAATGCCAGAAAGTATGCCAGATAGAATATCAGATAGAATGCCAGAAGATATGTCAGAATATATGCCAGAAGATATGCCAGAAGATATGCCAGAAGATATGCCAGAACATATGCCAGAAGATATGCCAGAAGATTTGTCAGATAGACTGCCAGAAGATATGCCAGCACATATTGCAGAAGATATGCCAGGTAGAATGCCAGATAGAATGTCAGAAAGAATGTCAGAAGATATGCCAGAAAGAATGTCAGAAGATATGTCAGATAGAATGCCAGAAGATTTGCCAGTAACAAAACGTATAGTTGTCATGGTGGGGATAACTCGAAGTAAAGTAATTCTTTTTTTGTCTGGTTTTCTGTTTCTTTTGAAAAAAAGAAACGAGATGGCAACGTACCATTGAGAAAGCAACCTTGCAATGCTTATTGGTTTCTTTAGAGGTCCCGGACACTTCGTGCTCTCCTAAGGGGTGCAGTGCATGCTATCTCCGAGGTTCGCCCAAAAAAATAGAAAGTGAAAAAAAATCGCTACTTCGAGTTATCCCCACCATGACATCTATACGTTTTGTTACTGGCAAATCTTCTGGGCATTCTATCTGACATATCTTCTGGCATTTTATCTGGCATATCCTCTGGCATTCTATCTGTTATATCCTCTGGCATTCTATCTGGCATATCTTATGACATTCTATCTGACATATCTTCTGACATTCTTTCTGACATATCTTCTGGCATTCTATCTGGCATATCTTCTGGCGTTCTATCTGGCATATCTTCTGGCATATCTTCTGGCATTCTATCTGGCATATCTTCTGGCATATGTTCTGGCATATCTTCTGGCATATCTTCTGGCATTCTATCTGGCGTATCTTCTGGCATTCTATCTGACATATCTTCTGGCATTCTATCTGGCATATCTTGTGGCATTCTATCCGACATTTTATCTGGCATTCTATCTGGCATACCTTATGGGATTCTTTCTGGCATTCTATCTGGCATTCTATCTGGCATATCTTCTGGCATTCTATCTGGCATATCTTCTGACATTCTATCTGACATATCTTCTGACATTCTTTCTGGCATATCTTCTGACATTCTTTCTGACATTCTATCTGGCCGTTGAGGTCCAGCGGTGCACACTGAGCTGGGCAGGTCCCAGGTTGAGGTCCAGCGGTGCGCACTGAGCTGGGAAGGTCCCAGGTTGAGGTCCAGCGGTGTGCACTGAGCTGTGAAGGTCCCAGGTTGAGGTCCTTGAGGCCCAGCGGTGCCCACTGAGCTGGAAAGGTCCCAGGTTGAGGTCCAGCGGTGCGCACTGAGCTGGGAACGCCCGAGGTTGAGGTCCAGCGGTGCGCACTGAGCTGGGGAGCTCCCAGGTTGAGGGGTTGCAGTGAGCTGGGAAGTTGCGAAGAGCTTGGCGACGAGTTGGCAAGGCGGAAGTGGAGGTGGAAGTTGATGCAGACATAGTCGAGGAGAAACTGGAGGAGGAGGCGAGGAGGAGGACGACGAGGAAGAGTTCAGCTAGTCGAGGAGGAGGAGGAGGCGGGCAAGAGCTCTGATAAAATCTAACAACCCTCACCTGGCAGGTGGGGAAATAACAACCAGCCGAGAAGGAACCCTGGGCTGAGGAAGCACCTTACCCTTGGGTAAAATATAGGTTCGGGGGGGTGTATGGGGCTGCTTCACTTTAGTATTTGTGAACTTTTTTTGTGGAATGGGGAAACAGGGCAAGAGTACGACTCTGCGAGTCAGGATGTCAGCTGACTACTTCATCCGAAGCAATTTTGGAAAAAATGAAAGAACAGATGGGGGTTGAAGTGAAGCGGTTAAAAGGGGTTTGAAGTGTTGCAGACCAAAGCAGTTGAGATAGACACTTATTAATTGCGAGGGAGAAAGCTTGCACCCACAGATCTTGGGTTTATGTCAGGAAGCAGCTGCTGAACGCATGATGCTTTGATATGCTTTGATTTTGTTATGGCATCCCTGTTTTGGAATCAGCTGTTGCGGTCTTTGTCGTTGAGTATGTGGCGTAGGATGAACCCGCTGGTGACAAGCCGGATGAAGCCCAGAAGGACTGCTTAGAGGGCAATGATGTTTTGAATGTGTTATTACACCATTGTTTTGGAAGCAGCCATTGCAGTCTTTGTTGTTGAGTATGTGGCGGGGGATCAAACTGTTGCTGCGAAGCCCGATGAAGGCGGCGAGGACTGCATACAATGTTTGTTCAGATACATGTTGCTTGCTGGCGGTTGAGTGTCTGGTTAGGGTTGGCCGGAGTGGTTCACTGATGTGAATGGCGATTGGTATCGTTGCTGTGCGAAGAAGGCGCAGATCTCTGTGGGCTGTATCTGCCTGTGTTTTACATGTGGTTGTGGTTTTTCAGGCGCAAGTTTCTTTCGGTTGCTTGATGTTTTAGTTGGTCTCTGCAACCTGGTTGGGCCAGTCGATGCTGCTACGAAGTGGCTCTCATTGTTTATAGTTCCAAACAGCCCAAACGTTTTGCATCCTACTGGGAATTATTTGAGATCATTTAGATGGTCACACGTGATGAACTTTATTTTTGCAGCTGAAAGGCGTGAATCTTATTGGAGTGGCTGCTTCAAGGTTGCGATAGTGAGATTTCTCAGTAGATTTTCTCCGTTTTGGGGGTGGTGATTTTTCTTTTTGAAATTCCTTTAAGAAAGTTCTTCAAAATCGCGTTTTTTTCCGTGCAAGCCTTGTGCAAATACAAAGTAGTACTGGGACGTACTTTGTGCAAGCTCTGTAGTACAAAGTAGTGCTGGGAAGTACTTTGCGCAAGCTGTGTGGTACAAAGTAGTAGTACTGGGGCGTACTTTGTGCAAGCTTTGTAGTACAAAGTAGTACTGGGACGTACTTTGCGCAAGCTTTGTAGTACAAAGTAGTCCTGGGACGTGCTTCGTGGAAGCTTTGTAGTACAAAGTAGTACTGGGAAGTACTTTGCGCAAGCTTTGTAGTACAAAGTAGTACTGGGACGTACTTTGCGCAAGCCTTGTAGTACACAGTAGTACTGGGACGTACTTTGTGCAAGCTTTGTAGTACAAAGTAGTACTGGGACGTGCTTCGTGGAAGCTTTGTAATACAAAGTTTTACTGGGAAGTACTTTGCGCAAGCTTTGTAGTACAAAGTAGTACTGGGACGTACTTTGTGCAAACTTTGTAGTACAAAGTAGTACTGGGACGTGCTTCGTGGAAGCTTTGTAGTACAAAGTAATACTGGGAAGTACTTTGCGCAAGCTTTGTAGTACAAAGTAGTACTTGGAAGTACTTCGTGCAAGCTTTGTAGTACACAGTATACTGGGACTTGCTTCTCTGTGTAAAAGCTTCTCTGCGTAAAGCAGCTTCTCTTCTCTGCGTAGAAGCTTTTCTGTATAAAAGTTTGCTGTGTGTAAAAGCTGCTGTGTGTAAAAGCGTGCTATGTGTAAAAACTTCTGTGTGTAAAAGCTTGCTGTGTGAAAAAGGTTCTCAGCGTAAAAGATTGCTGCGTGTAAACGCTTGCCATGTGTAAAAGCATTCTGTGTAAAAGTTTTCTCTGTGTAAACGCTTGCTGTGTGTAGAAGTTTCTCTGTGTAAAAGCTTCTGTGTGTAAAAGCTTCTCTGTGTAAAAACTTATCTGTGTAAAAGCTTCTCTGTGTAAACGCATCTGTGTGCAAAAGCTTCTGTGTGCAAAAGCTTTCTGCGCGCAACGGCTTTTGTGTGCAAGAGACTTCTCTCTGACAGTAAAAGCTTTCCGACGTGCACAAGAGCTGAGATGAGTTAAGAAGAAGAGCTTCGGTGAGATGAGAAAGGCTGAGCAGTGCTCAGATGAAATGAAAATAGTTGAGAAGCATTTAGATGACATACGAGAAGAGATGAGATGAGATGAGGTGAGAAGAGCTCAGATGAGATGAGATGAAGTGTGGAGTGTGAAGTGTAAGTGCGAAGTGTGAAGTGTGAAGAGCGCAGTGTGAAGTGTAGAGTTCAAGGGCGGCCTTTGGAACAGTGCATTGCTGTCGCACAAAGCACGCACGCACGGGCCTGGCTGGCGCACGACGCATGCAAGTTCTATAGATGGAAAAGGTCTTTTAGTATAACCCTAAGGCAACTTCCGCCCCGCCTCGTGCGGGTACCACTGGTATGAACTACTAACCATTTCATTGTTGGGGTATCCAATTTTGACCTTCACCTATGAGAGCCAATGATCGTGACTTTGATGCAGCCAACTAAGCTTGTTCATCAGCGAAGTGCCTTCATCGCGGTGAATTGGTTGCGGTTGTGGAGCGAGCTACGAAAAACAACACCGTTTTTTTTTAATATTGTGAGACTTACCGGAATTGCAATTGAAATGACGCGTTTCTCTTGTAAATCTGGGGCTTACATATGATTATACAATGTTGTACGTTGTAATTACATACAGTTATTCCATAAAGTTTGATAAATGAAACTATTTGTTTCTCCATGGGCAAGAAACATGTAGATGTCGTGGCTTTCGCCAATTTTTCAGCGCCAGAATCAGCAGCGTTTTTCAGCGCGCCTCGAGGTATGAGGAATGGAAGTTGCATTCCTTGCAGGTTCCTCGGGGATCATCAGATCGGAACCCGTTGAACCCGTTGAACCCGGGCCTCAGTGACCGGAAATCGCTAAGTTGGTTTATATTTATATAGTTCACTAGTTTAACTGTTGGGTTTATTGTACTTATAATTTATCTGATATTTTTTACAAATTATAATTACTATTGGGTTTATAAATCAAAGTTGTTATAACCCTTTTTGGTTGTAGCATTTTTTTGAACGAGGGATTTCTCAAAGAAACAAATTACGAAGGGAGGCCCACCTTGATGGGAACTCTACCATTGACGTCAAGGCTTTATGGGTATGGGTTGTATGGGTCAAGTCATTGAGTACCCCACGTATTGGATGGTTAATACTAAAAATAGGCGGAAATCTGTGGTCCCCCAGGTCTTTAGTTTTGACCCATATCCTTATGAATAGCCCACCTTGTCAAACCAGAGATTCTGCAAATGCCATTGAAATGCCATGTGGCCATGTCTCTTTCCGCAATGCAGGGAGAACCAGTGTTTAATTGGAAACTAGAAAAGGGATAACTGGTTTATAATGGGTCTCGTCCCAAGCTTGGGTTCTGTTTTTCTCCCCCGAAATATATCTCGGCTCCGCATCCTGTTTTATTGGAAGAGGCATCCCGAACAGCACGAACTATCGGAATCCCTAATAGACCAGGTAGGACAATGCACATTTTTCAAAACCCATCTTCAATCTGGTTGGTGGTTTGGAACATCAATTTTATTTTTCCATTCAGTTGGGAATGTCATCATCCCAATTGACGAACTCATATTTTTCAGAGTATACCACCAACCAGTCAATGCTTGGTGGTATTTGGTCCACTGAATTCTGGGTGATTTCACCCCACTGGGCCACCACTAGGCGAAGCACCAGGATTACAACTTCCACGGCTCAAATTGTTGTAGAATCAACCCCTTCATAGCCCCATGGTCGAGAATCAATCATATTCAACATTCCTAATTAAAAACTAGTGTTTAAAGTCAGTAAAGCAAAACAAACAGTAGGAAAATAAACAAAAACACATTGATAATGTCAACCCTAGATTAATAAACCCCTAGGCTGTTTAATTGGGAGGGTACCATTTAAGTATTAGATTATGACTATTGGAGGAGTACCCCCCTAATTAATAAACTTTTTTTTTAATCCGGGGTTGACATTAACATTGATGTTATTTCGATGGATTTTCAGAAGGTGGTCAGCCGGTAAGCCCCACCAACAAGTTCAACATATCCACCACTCCAAGACTTCGCCTCTAGTGATTCTGACCAAGTTGACGGATCCCCTCTGGTTATGTCTTGCATAGCTATATTGAACATGGTCATAGAAATAGTTGATTTACCCATTGAAAATGGTGATTTTCCGTAGTTATGTAAACGTTTGCCAGAGGGTAACCAATCTTATATTAACTATAGATCCCCCCATGTTCCAAAGTTTTCCAGTTTTTGTTCCACCCTTCCTGTACCGTCTACAGGGTGGTGCATCCCTAGTTATGAGTTGGTTTATAAATCATAGCAACTAGTTCGATATATCATGATATTATATACGTATATAGTTATATATACACATCTGTACCTACCATAAATATCCATAATTCACCAATCATGACAAATCCCAGGGTGACAATTTCAGGAGTTCTCTGAACCCCAACCAGCTGGTCTTCCAGCAGTTCCAGTCATTCCAGTCATTCCAGGCTCGGTTGCTATCCTCCATGGCCTCCTTCCTCCATGCCACGGCCAAGCGTTTGAAGTTGCCGGCCTTCGAGGAACACTATGCCAAGGAGACAGCGATGGACAGCGATGATTTTTTGGATGGAAAACATGATGGTTTCATTGGGATTCAACCTGATTCAACCAATGAAAAGAGGGAGTTTTTATGGAGAATAATATGTGGTTTTATGTGGTTAATATGAGTTTTATGGGGTTTTAATGTGGTTTTAATGTGGAGCATAATATGCAACCAATGAACATATGGGTTTTATGTGGTTAATATGAAGAATACTGTGGTTAAAACAATGCCATGTTTACCACCCATGACTGGGAATGGTAACCGTAGCATCGTCATAAAAATGATGATGACTAGGGGATGGTTTATGGCATTGTTTTAACCACATTAGGGCATATGGATGGGAATGATGGATATGCTTTTCATAATGGGATTTGATGAAGAAGAATGGTTACTTAATTCTATGAACAATGATGGCAGAATGAGATATATGAGGATACCCTCTGGTAAACGTTTACATAGCCACATAGCTATTGAAAATGGCCCAGTCGAAATAGTGGATTTACCCATTACAGTAATAATGGTGATTTTCCATAGTTTTTTGTAAACGTTTACCAGGCCGGGTAGTTTGAAGAAATACCGCCTCTGATTAAGGGGGCTTAACTATCGATTGGGATCTAACCAGTCAGCCGGTTGGCAAAATTTGGGCAGGCCTGGCCAATTTTGGGGATAGCCTTTGCTGATTGGTGGTTTGGAACCATGGAATTTTATGACTTTCCATAGATTGGGAATGTCATCATCCCAACTGACGAACTCATATTTTTCAGAGGGGTAGGTATACCACCAACCAGTTTGGTAAAGTAAGAGTTTGCTATGGATAGCTATGGAAGATGACATTAGTAAGAATAGGTAAATCAACTATAAACGGTCATTTTCAATAGGTATGCTACACTACCAGAGGGTAGCCGGGTAGCCATATACCCCGCAACAGTGCCAACCTACAGACTCAAAACCATTCCCAAACGGGACTTTGCCATTGCCCATTGACAACATGTTATTTTTCTGAAGGACGGCAGTGATTTGAATCACTGTTTGGTCAGAGGCTCCGTAGCGGTCAGCATGTGTTCAGGTTTCCAGGTACTTTGTCGTACCTTCGCGGGTTAGGGAAAACATCTCGTGGCATCTCAAACAAATCATGTTCAATGGAAATTTCAGGATCCTAATATGGAGGTACTGTACCATATAAGATCATATTTTGTTGGGATATTCCCTTACATATATATATATATAATTATATATATATAGGCCTTATATATGGTAGGTACCTCCAATTTAGGATCCTGTGGCGACCCAACACAGGAATAGCAACTCCCCCACTTCCAGAATCATTGACTGAAACGCATGTGATTTCCGTGCCAATTGTGACCAAAGATTTCTTCAGAATGATTGGCTGGTTGGTGGTTTCAAACATCAATTTTATTTTCCATAATATTTGGAGATTTTATCTGGTTGGTGGTTTGGAACCTGAATCTTATTTTTCCATAGATTGGGAATGTCATCATCCCAACTGACTTTCACTCCATCATTTTTCAGAGGGGTGGTAGGTATACCACCAACCAGGATAGAATATGATAGAATGGTACCTGCAATAGTTGAAATGACCCTTAAATTTATCCAACTCTCCATTGCCATGGAAAAAAAGGTCGTCATTTATCATACGCGTCCACCAGACTTCACGTCGCGACCTCACAGAACGTCCATCTTGTTGCGAGGTGTTCTCCACAAGAAATCTTCAGACTCAGACTTGGGAATCCTAAATTTGCCAGCATGGATACTTACCCTCTGGTAAACATACAAAAAACATCAAAAAACTATGGAAAATCACCATGCTATTAATAGGTAAATCAACTATAAATGGGCCATTTTCAATAGCTATGTTAAATTACCAGAGGGTAGAGGATAATCCTGCTTAGTAACTGGTTAATTAGTCACCATAGTTCTAACCAAATTTATATATATATATATGGGTTTTCCCCCCCATTTAGGGTACTAATTAGGCTTATTAACCACTTACAAGGTGGTCCCCCCAAGATAGCTATGTTGATTTATAACTCCAATTTCACCATGGTTTATAGGTGATATATCTATAGTTTTCATGGGGATTATAAACTGATTTATAACTGGGGGGCACCACCTTGTAGGTACTGTATTCACCAAGAAAAATGGGGAGGTTAGTGGTGATTTCACCATCAGTCTTAGCATCGTCAGAATTGATAAATGATCAATGGGAATGCCATGATCCTAAAATGGAGGTACTGTACCATATAAGGCCATATTTTGAGGGTATATATCCCCTTACATAGGCCTGAAAAATAAGCCATATATATGGTAGGTACCTCCAATCAATCGGTTCCTGAATCATGGCCATTGAAATGATGCTTGGATGATGATAAGCAATTTTACAAATTTATAACTTGCTTAAAAAAAATGTTGGCTAATATAGGTTAATGATGGTTACTGGCTGATACATTAATGGGCAATGATGGTTGATAGTGGTTAATCAATGATGGTTAATGATGGTTACTGATGGTTAATGTCACTGGATTGGTTTAAGGGAAAATCTACAGGAAACCATGGTTTTTACCATCAAATATAGGGTTTTCCTGCAAATTTCCCATAATTGAATTCTATGATAATGATGGTTGATGTGCTTAAAACACTGTCATAAACCACCCATGACTGGGGGTGCACTGGATCCCATCGCCCAGGACTTCCCAAATGTCACGGGTGTTGCCACCAGATTGGGCAGTTGGGAATCCTAAAGATGGTCGTGTCCATCCTGGGAAAAGTATGTGTGGAAGTGCACTTCCAGTTAAAAGTGGATATATCACTATCTGGTTGGTGGTTTGGATCATTTTGTTTTTTTCCATATATTGGGAAGAATCATCCCAACTGACGAACTCATATTTTTCAGAGGGGTAGGTTGAAACCACCAACCAGCTATAGTTCTGGGAAAAGTATGAGATTCACACAGCAGATTGAACCATAAAATTGTGGCATTCAAACATCAAGAATGGGGATTTGAGCCTTTTTTAGAATGGACTATGGCACGCATGTTTTGACAGTCCAGGGGAGAGCACAGACAATTTCCAACCGGGGATTGTGAGGTACGGGTTGTTCATCATCCTGCCAAAAAAAACGCTGTGAACATTTGTGTGGAGGATGGCATTCAAAGTTGGATATGGCTGTTTCTTAAAATGGGGGATCTCCAAAACCATGGCTTTCAATTCTAAAATGGTTTAACTTTTGATGACTTGGGTACCACTTTTTCGTGTTTTCAACATGTTCCACTTAAATTCACCTGCAAAAATGTGGAATCGCGTCGAGCAGATGGAACCCACTTGGTTGCAAGTCGAAACCTTGCTACCCTGGAGAACCCCAAAATAGCTGGAACATGGATCTTGCAAATGGATGTTCATTCCCCCAAATATGGTTTTTCGTATAGCAGGTTTTGACCCAACTCCATTTGAAGTAGATGGCAATGACTTAGCACCATACATACTGATCCATATAAATATATATACACTGTATATCTACATATATGAATCGTTTTGGGCAGAAGTGCCTCAGCACCAATCCTTACATGGGAGCACGAGCGTCGCCACGTGACGTCACAGGGTTTCACTGATCCAGAGGTTGGTTTTATCACTGCTTGGTGGTTTGGAACCATGGAATTTTGAATGACTTTCCATCATAGATGGGAATATATAATCATCCCAACTGACGAGCTCATATTTTTCAGAGGGGTTGAAACCACCAACCAGCATTGGTTTTATCATGATTATCATGTCTATCACCCATAATTGTGTGTAAATCACCAAACTTCCAAAATCTGTTGAAGGGAAAATATGCAGGACACCCTCAAATATGTTCATGTGTAAAATCCTGTAAACAAGTATGGTGTCCTGTATAGCAACTTCAAAAAATAGGAAAACAGACTCCTACCAAAATAATTTAGTGCCAAATAGATTTGGCATGATTTATCGTTTACTTTAGTACACTCTGATTTTCGGGTTTCCTAAAATATGGGTACCCCCAAATCATCCACAATTAGACCATTTTAGTATTGAAACCTATGGTGACTGGGGTACTCCCATTTTACCCCCCATTTGTCCATCTTATTGGGTGGGTTTCCTACAGGATGGGGCCCCCCAGTGATGTGAACGTTGGTTTATAAACCATGAAATAACACCTATGAACTAGTTCGTTATATCTACCATAAACATCCATAAACCATAACTGGTTGTTGGTTTGGAACATGTTTTATTTTCCCATCATATTGGGAATGTCATCATCCCAATTGACGGACTCCATCATTTTTCAGAGGGGTAGGTATGCCACCTACCAGATAGTTATTTGCGTATCATAAACCATAGTTATTGGAGTTATGAACCAACTTAGATAGATTTTTGGTATATTGATGGATGGGTTTGACCAAAAGTACCAACCAGATAAACTTCAGCCACTTTTCTGACGGCAACTGAACGCGAGCTCGACTGGGCCCCATCCAGTGAGGTTATGGCGCCTGGCTCTGGCAAAATGCCGCAGGACGGAAACGCAGAACCGCAGAACGGGCGGCAGGGGCCAAATTTGGAGGACAAACGGGACCAAAATGGGTTTTATGTTGACAAGTACAATTACTGGTTGGTGGTTTGGAACATGTTTTATGACTTCCCATATATTGGGAATAGTAACCCCAACATTATTCAGAGGGGTTGAAACCACCAACCAGATAATATGTTTATATATATATATACACATATTATAAAATTATATATATACATATATGTATGTATATAAGAACGTATTTGGATATGCAAGATACTAATATAATTCCATATATACTTAGTTTGCATAATTCATCTCTGGATATGTATAATTAGTATGATATTAATCTGGAATCATCTGGATAAACTTGATCCTCACGTGGCGTCACTGGAATGATGATTTGGATTCGGGGAATCATCCCCAAATGGCCGCAAGTTTTAGGTATGTTCAGGTTAGTCAGTTCATACAATTCAGCCAGATATGTATGTACTATATATATATATACAATACGAGTGACAAGTGATAACTATAATATGGCTGCTGAAATTGGTGATGTTTCATAATGGGTATACCATAAGAAACTTGCAGTTAGCAATTGCGTATAGAAGTCCGGTTAGAGATTCCACCAGTCATGTAAGATATAAAGGTGTTTAACCACTTACGAGAAAGCCCCCCAATTGAGAAGTGTTCAAAAGCCTTGTAGACTAATGATTACAACGGATGATACTACTGTACCCAATATATTTAGGAATTGGGAAATCTTATTGACCAATGAGTAGAAAGGGACAACAGAGGGTTTAAACACTGCTCGAGTGGGTTTGTCTGAAAATGAGATATATGACATACCCCTCAAGCTCCAATTTGAATATGCTTTGTTTTCAGACAGACCCAACTAGGGGGTACCAGATACTACCATTTATGGTCATTTAGATAATAGGGAAGATTATGATCAATCATCAAATTTGGTAGTTTCCCCATCATTTTCAAACACTGGGATGGAAGTAGGTGTGTTCAGGTGCGAAACCAGCACAGGGAAATCAAGATTTGCTCGTGAATCCAGGAATAACCACGCATTCCCAAATGGAGGTTACCTGAAATAGGGGTACCCCCAGTCATCATCCAGCTATTTGTTTGGGGATTTTCCATGAACTAAAGCATCCAGCGAGCTTAGGGTACTCCCATGACTATGGCAACCCTCATATATTGACCCCATGATTTCCTATGATTTTCCTATGGTTTTCCCATGATTTTCCCCAGGTTTTTTTAGGAACCCCCTAATTTTTGGCCCTAAATCATACAAGCTATGCTCAATGTTGCACGGCACTAGGAAGACAAGACATGGGAGGTCGATGATCCTGTTGACCCTGCTTGTTGAGATGTCATGAGTGCCATGGTTAAATGATTACATGTATATATATATATGATAATGTATATATAATATCATATAATATCATTTAATATAATATAATACAATATAATATCATTTAATATAATTTCATATCATATAATATCATATAATATAATATAAAACAATATCATATAATATAATATAATATAATATCATATCATATAATATCATATAATATCATTTAATATAATATCATATCATATAAGATCATAATATAATATAATATAATATCATATAATATAGTAAAATATCATTTAATATCACATAATTTAATATAATATAATATAATACAATATCATATCATTTAATATAATATCATATTACGGCCAGGCGCCTTGTGTTGCCCGGAGATTTACAGGGACGTTCCCGGCAAATTTCATGATGATGATAGTTATGATGATGATGATGATGATGATTGAATATCTTCAATGAATGTAGAAGCGTAACGGGGGTGGGAATTTTCACCCTTATTGAAGATCTTCAACGAATGTAAGAGTTTAAGGGGGGTGGGAGAATTAAACCCTTATTGAAGAATCTTCAATGAATGTAGAAGTGTAACGGGGTGGGAGAATTTATATGAGATGTATAGTGTGAACAAAAAATCCTTGTAATTTACGCTATTCTGGGCTTGGGCAACACAAGGTGCCTGTGGGTAATATCATATAATATTATATTATATCTTATGTAATATATATACATATATCATATAACAAACAAATATATATATATATATACCTGTAATGGGGGACCATTTTAATATGTATATAAGCTGAGTTACCTATACATATATATATATATATTTATTTACTGTGTGCATATATATATATATATATTTATATATAGGTAACTCAGCTATAATGCTATACATGGGCCATTTTCCATAGCCGTTAAATGACCGGAGGGTGTCTCGATAGCGAGAATTGCAGAAAGATGCACTTAAGCCGCTAGGGTAAAAGATTCGTCTTGTTGCTTGCTGAATATGTAATGAATATGTCGTACCCTATAAAGAATGGAGTTGTTTCCAACGATAATTAATCTCTTGAGCATTGAAGCATGGAAGCTTGGAAAACCCTCTCTTGGTAAATTAGAAAGCAGATCATTACAGAAAGGTATCCCCAAGACATAAGAAGGTTTACAACCACTCCTAACCATAGATATGTTTGTAAATGCGCTTAAACCAAACACCTTACTTCGCCTAGCTATATATAAACCAACTTATCTATCTTTTGGCAGGGAGGCCCAAAACCAGAGGTTTTCCATGGCCCCTTGGAACCATTTGATTCGTCCCATCCGCGAAGTTATCTCCTCTCAAGCTTCGTCGCTTTGCCAAAACAACCTGACGTCTTCGTCGTCGACCTATTCCGAGAGGACATGGGGCAATGGTCGGACATGGGGCATGGCATTTTTAGGGCGGTGCAAAGTGATGAGTCTGTTGGCGAAGTTTTTACTGTTCGGTAATGAAACATTTCAAGTGGAAATCCCCTTTAAAATGGAGGATGTAACGGGAAAACCATCTATAGATAAGGGAGGTAACATTTTTTCTGGTAGATTTATCTACTGTTGGAGGGGTTGAGCACAGAACCAAGTCATAAGTGGGCCAGGTACTTTTGTACCTGAAACTTGGAAAGGTACCTCACAAACATCGGGACTGTCTATTGACGGCCAAAACCGGCTGCTCCAACTATGATGGTGAATATTGGTTCTTTCAACTTCTGAATGCGGTCATATTATCCGTAATAAGTTTCTGGAAACACAAAGAGCAAAAACACGTGATGGCAACTACAATGTGGGGCCCCCTAGATAGCTAAGTTGATTTATAACTCCAATAACTATGGTTTATGATACTTGTAACCATAGATTAGTGGGGGCTATAAACCAATTTGTAACTGGGGGGGCCCCACATTGTACAGTTACAGCCCCATCTATCGTGTTGTTTAACATGGATAGACTACAGGCCACAACTCATAACTGGACCAGACCAACTTGCCCCACTTGCAACTGTGGTTATAATGAACTTCCTAATCTTAGTAAAGTAACAATAAGCCACCCATATGTTGATAGTTTATACCACCCTTTTTCTGGTAAAATTGTGGATAGTTTATTATTGCTTCGCTAACACTAGTTAGGATGAAAAACATGAAGAACCAAGCACCATACATTTCCTATACATTAAACCCAAGTTGAAACCCCGGAGGGTTGGGAACAATGGTTGGATTAGATCCCCTGAACTTTCTCGCGACTTTCGAGAATCAAAGGTTGGATTGAGAGGGCGAACCTCGATTTAGTATGTGGGAAAAAACAACCTATTATACCATTTGGGTATGATGTTAATGATGGTTACTAATAGTTTGGTTGATGGTTCATGTGGGTAAAACAATGCCATTTTTACCATCCATGACTCGGAATGGATAAAACACCACCTATAAAAATGTTGATGACTGGGGAATCCGATGGTTTATTCTTGTTTTACCTGCATTACTCAGGGGTTGGTAAATGTCCCATTTTGGGAATATTGGACATCACCTTATAGTAGCCATGGCATTGACCATATACCATTCAGTTGGGTGATGTGAAAAAAGGGGACATTTAATGACCCATGTTACTCCTAAAGGATCTGAATGAGAAAAAATGTTTGGCAATCCATGGAAACATATGAAAACATTGCGTCACCGGCTAAACTTTTTTTATTGGTTCATCCTTGGGCATGATGACGGCAACACCCTTGCTCCGGAAGCAACAGATTGAAAGATCCTAAAAATCCAGCATCTACCTCTCGATTTTTTTGAGTTGTCAGCTGGTGTGTTGAAGTCTGCAAAAAAACATATGTCTCAAAATGTCTAACAGAAAAGCACCAGCTATTTCAGGATCAGAAATAGACCAAAACCATGGCCGACCACCATGATGAGTCATTCTTTGATTTGAAACCATCAAATCCAATTATGGTCCAGCTTGGTTGTTCAAAACGGTGTTGTTTCCAAAAAGAATTATCGCTTCTTCGCACACCAATGAAAAATCAAACCTCATTATTTTTGTTTGACATTGAATTATTATGTGACTTGAAAGTCCATGAAAGTTCCCAAATTCGACTCATATATAATCATATGAGTATATAATCGTATACATATACATATTATATATACATATTATACATACATATTATATATACATATTATATATATATACATATTATATATACATATTATATTTATACATATTATATGTATATTATATATATACATATACATATACATATATATATATGTATTTAACAAACAAAGCACAAGTCCACTTTTCCCCTGGGATAGGCCTGGCGGCGCGACCCATTGACCCATATTGACCCATGGCGATGGCCAGGATGTTTCTCATCAACTACATGGAGACCATGGCCTTTGCGATGCTGGCTTATGATGCTTACAAGGTTGGGATCCCTGAAAATGGCGAAACATCGCTAAGTTTGTTGGTGAAGATACCCGGCCGGGTAAACGTTTACAGTTTGCGAACTGGAAAATGGGCCATTAAAATAGTTGATTTAGCCATGAAAAATTGTGATTTTGCATAGTTATGTTAGTTTACCAGAGGGTAACTGGTGAATTCTTTGATTTATAACTCACCTATGGTGAAGTCAAATAACTTACCGTGAAGATAACCTTACCTTTCATAACTTATGGTGAAGATAACTGGGAATATAACTCCACTATTCACAGGGGCCTTGAGGATAAGTGAGAAACAAGGGGCATACTGCCTCCGACAGTTATGTTCGACGTGGGATGGTTCTCCAGTCGGACTTCCCTCGACCAAAGTTGCGATCCAATTTGGGCCCCCTTTGTTTCAAGTCTCGTTTTTTGGGGGTTATCCATAGAAGATGACCCCTCCCTATCTTGGATGGGTAGAAACTAACCCAAACTAGTCTTTTGGTACTGTATGGGATTATCTCCGACACCAGCTAAGTTTTTTTGCAGGGTGTCTAAGATTGGCCATGATCCCTGATGTTTGTTGCTTTATAAACCCCTCTAAGTATAGGTACAACTGCTGTAAGCAATAGTCAAGCTAGTTGGATACCTTGTAGTATGTTTTTTAAAATCCAAAAAGCACATGGGTGATACCGTCTGGTGATCTATCTTAACGATGGAAAACCTTGCGCAATCTTTGTTCATGTTTTTTTCAAATGGTATTCATCATGTACGCTATCATCGAAGATAGGATAGGGGTGGGCCCCCATGTATGTTTCATGGTGTTTCACCATGGGATTGGCTAGATTCATGTGAAGCTAAAGGAAACTGCGATTAGACATGACTAGAATTAATGACTATGATGCCTTTTATTGGACTGATTCAAATTATGTGAGATTTACTTGAATTACTATAAATTACATTGTTGAAGCGAAGGTACATATACTACAAAAGATATAATACATTAAAATACTATATATAAATTGATATCAATTGTACATGTCAGTTTTATTTGTTGTAGAAAATGAGTAGAAACATTTGTTTATTCGGGGTCACAAAGGGGATTTCACTCCGCGTTGCCGCAGGGCCGCACTAAGCATATCTCGTTGCAAACATGCTGCTTGGTGAGGAAAAAAGTGGATTGAACTGGGAAAAGCTCAGCAAAGTATCTATTACTCATTGGGAAATTGGTGATATAATGGGAATATGGGGATACAATGGAATAACTCATGGGTGATTGGATGTTAATGGGACGTTCATGGGATTTTAATGTGATGTTATAGGATTCAATGGGATTTTATAAGAGAAGTTTAATAACATCGGATATTTTTGATGGGATGTTATGGGGACCTTATAGTGATTTTAAAGGAATATAATGGCATTAATTCGTTGACCAAGAAATATGGTGATACAATGGGAATTTATAATGGAATAGTTCCCAAAACCATCATGGTAATAATCAACCATCATGCGAATATACCCTCTGGTAATTTAGCATAGCTATTGAACATAGCCATTTATAGTTGATTTTCCTTTAAAAAAATGTGATTTTCCATAGTTATGTTAGTTTACCAGAGGGTAATGGGACATGAAAAAAGGGATATACTTGTCACCGTCAGAGAGATTTGACCAAGACATGGTATGGGGACATTGGGGGGATAGAATGGAGATATACCAAACCAACTACCCTCTGGTGAACTAACATAGCAATGGAAAATCACCATTTTTAATGGGAAAATCCACTATAAATGGCCATTTTCAATTGCTATGTTAGTTCACCAGAGGGTATATAGATTACATGCTGGTTGGTGGTTTGGAACATTTTTTCCATATATTGGGAATAGTAATTCCAGCTGACTAATATTTTTCAGAGGGGTAGGTATACCACCAACCAGCATGACATGGGATATAATCAAACATGGCAATGGATATCATGAGAATATTCTTGAATATCACGGGAATATATACATATATATATATATTCATTGCTATAATATGCCATGATATTATTTGTTGTTATATATATATAACTAACCAACAATATCCATAATATAAAACTAATGGTATTGTTGATATATAGAACTAGCAATGGATATTATTCAGTTATATAACTAACTAACCTGCTATAATTTGATGGTTACCCTCTGGTAAGATGGGAACAGCAAATCCACTATTTCTCACAGGCGATCCGCCTTGGTTTGATTGCCAGATCATCTTCTGGTTGGGGCTTTAAAAGGACAAACGCATCAAAAACTGGTTTTGGTGGTTTGGAACAGGACTTCGATTTTTCCATATAGTGGGAATAACAAGCCCAACTGACTCAGATTTTTTCAGTGGGTTTGAAACCACCAACCAGATCGAAAAAAAATGGTAGTTCAAGATTCAACTCGGAACTTTCTTGGACTCATTGTGCTTCCGATTTGAATCTTGGACTGCTTCTGGTTGGTGCTTTGGAACATGAATGAATTATGACTTTCCGTTCAGTTGGGAATGTCATCATCCCAACTGACTTTCACTCCATCATTTTTCCAGGATAGGGTAGGTTGAAACCACCAAAAAGTATTTCATTGGGGTTTAATGAAAACAAAAAATCATCGGAAAAAAATGGTAGTTCAGGATTCAAATCGGAACTTTAGGGTTCATGGAGCAGGTAACATTCTTGGACTCCAAAAAGAAACCTTCCCAACAAGCCCAGCACAATGGTAACGCCCCGGATTAGGCCACTCCGAAGGGGATGGAAACATAGCAGCAAAGCCATGAGATTCAAAAAAAAATGTATAGATAAATATATAATTATATATATTTTTTGACTCTATAAATTTGTAGAGCAATATGTTTTTATTTTCATATCCTTTCCAGGCAATGATCTTCCGTCAACTTTTGGGATCATCGCTTCGCAGATGTTGGATGTTCAAAAATATCCCCAATTCTTCATCATTTGATACAATGGGAATTTAGAATGGAATAGATCCCCAAACCATCATGGGAATAATCAACCATGGGAATATACCATCTGGTAAACGTTAACAAAAAGCTATTGAACATGGCCATAGAAATAGTGGATTTACCATTAATAGCATTGTGATTTTCCATAGCAAACTGTAAACGTTTACCAGAAGGTAATATAAATGCCTGGATAACTATCTCAAATCCAATGATCTAAGACTGGCCATTGTTTGCTTTAGGCCTTTTCCGCGTGTCTCATTAAACCTCCTGCGTTCCTTAATTTGTTGCGGGTGTTCACATTCCATTTTTCTGCCATTTGGGCCATTTGGGTTGGCCGAGTTAGCCATCACATGTTCATACGCTCAGCCATAAACTTATTCTTTCTCCATCCAGGATGATGTTCGTTATGTTCTTTTGGATGCTTTTAAAGCAAGCAAACAAATGGCATGGTGGATATTCCTTTGTAGGCCATTTCCTCGGCAAACAATTGATGTTCCACATCTATGGGTTTGTCTGAAGAGAGGAGAACTCCCAGATTAATCATTATGTGTCCTATCAATATGGTGATGGTTTGGTACATGTGTTCGGCAAACTGGATTAATATCATAGCAAGTTGCTTCAGTCATATCCCAATTACCTTCCTACTGTGGATGGTTGCGAAATCCTGCACCACCAAACGGATGGTTGAAACCCTATAAATAATGGGATAAACCATCTATCAACTGGTGCAGGATTTCGCAACCATCCACAGTAGTATGATTAGTTTTGTACATTATCTTTGATGGCAAATTCCCCCAGGGTCCACGCATCGCCTCGACCCTGGGTCCCGCAATGTGGCGCCCCCCACTTTTAAGTCTACAAACACTATCAACTATAGATATACGAACTACAAACCCAACCATCAGTTGATTATTGAAATACACCAGCTTACCATAGCCATAGTAGCCATATTCTAGTTTTCCAGGATACCTCCACATGTCCCATGCATAAAATGATACAGTAACTCTAACACATACGAACATTAACAATGAGAAATTCAGGATCCTAAAATGGAGGTACTATACCATATAAGGCCATATTTTGTGGGGATATTCCCTTACATAGGCCTGAAAAATAGGCCTTATATATGGTAGGTACCTCCAATCAATCGGTTCCTGAGTCATGGCCATTGAATTAACACATTTTAGAGTCGTGGGTAGTGAACTACTGTACTACCACTGTGGTATTATCTCATTACATGCTCATGATTTAGCCATGATATATCATATCATCATATCATTCTATCCCAATTTTTATATTATCCCATTGGGACATCCATATATCCTGATATAGTGAACAAAATTCACAATTCTACAGTCCATGTATCTATTTTATATATAGATATAACATACAGCATATCCTGATTTTAGCATGACATATCATTAACTAAAAAATCTCATACAGTATATCGTAGCTTCTATTCCCATAACATCTCCATAGCATTCCCACTACTGGTTATGTAACATACGGAAGCCGTGGCAGCCATGGCCCATGCCTACCTGAAATTACAACAGAGGCTTACATTAAAACTAACACCTCCATTTAGATCCATTTAGTACTGGAATTTTCTTAGTTGCCTTGTTTGATAACACCAGATGGTATATCCCCCTTTTTTATATTCCCATGAATTTTCTATTATACTTGATAAATCCTCATTATATTCCAGTATATTTTCATTATATCACGATATTTCTTGGTCAACCATCTAATTAATCCCATTAAATCCCTTTAAAAGCATTATAAGGTCCCTATAACATCCCATCAAAAATCCCCGATGTTGTTAAACTTAAACTTCTGTTAAACAATCCCATTGGAATCCTATAAAAAAAACTCATTAGAATCACATTAAAATCCACATAAATCCTGTAAAATCACATAAAATCCCATGAACATCTCATTAAAATCCCTACATCTCCGGAGGTCCCTTTTAAGTGACCTCCGTTTGCCAAAGGCCTCGCCCTGACGTTGTCGTTGGTCCTGGGCGCCTTCAACCTCCCGCGCGCTTGGTATCGTCCCTCGTATGTCGAGTGTGTTTGCAGGATCTGGGAGTGAACATGTAGAAACAATATACATATATTTATATTATATTAATATAATATTAATATTAATATTTTATTATATTAAATTATAATATATCATAATATATTATAATATATTATAATATTTTATAATATATTATGATATATTATATTATATTATAATATATTACTATTAATATTAAAATTAATATCCATATTATATTATATTATATTATATTATATTATATTATATTATATTATATATTATAATTATATTATATATTATATTATATTATATTATATCATATTATATTATATTATATTATAGTTATAGTTTTTTTAAATATTATATATATATAATTATGTATAATATATATATGTTATATATATATATGGTTAGTAGGGGGAATCATCCCAGCCTTAAATTCAGGTTAGTGGATCATGGTAATTCATTCAGAGATATGATTGATGTACAACACTCTGGTGCTCAAATGGGTACGCACAAACCATAGTGGATGTAATGATTCATGGGAATAGAATGGGACATATATGGAAATATAAGAAACCATTGTACCGGGATATAATGGGATGTATAAGCAATAATAAGACATTTGGGTTCCGCCCAGCCATTAAACCATGGGAATGTGATGATTAAATGTGGTTTTGGATCTATTTTCAGTCAACCCCAAATATAGCAAGGACAAATTCCACTTTTGGTTGGGAAAATCATCTAAGGTATTTATGAGAGGTTTCGGTTCAACATCCCATTTGATATACATGTATAGATGAACCAATTTGATCTCCGTTTGATATTTATTGTCATTTGACATCCTTTTGATATCCATGTGATTTGCTATTCCGGGTGATTTTTATCATCATTCAAACCCATATGCTCCATGTATGGAATATTTACCAACATTTACCCTAAAAATCACCCAGTTTTGTAGGAAAATATACCAGCACCATGGTTCGCATATGGGATTTGCTGCTTCAATTTGAAGTCTTTGGTTATTTGGTTGGACTATCAGAGGATGACCGTCACGCACGCAGAGCTGCAAAAAGAGACACTCTCGGACTGCTGTAAGGTGGATTGGTCGAGTTCAGATTGAAATAGGTCCGAAATCGGTGATTCTTCATTCCCAGATGCTCCATGGTGCTGGAATATGCACACCTACATTTGTGCCAGTACCCCTTAAAAATGGCACAAATGTAGGTGTGCATATTCCAGCACCATGGTTCGCATCTGGGATTTGGTGGTTTGTTGATGTTCGTTTCAGGAATTCTAAGTGGCTTGTTACTTCAGGTTGATTGCAGGGTAAGTATACGATTAGTTCAATTCTAGGCGCGGGGAATGGATCCACAAACGCCAGGCTTTTGGGTACTTAAGACGAAGCCGTTAACAGCTGCATTTACACCATGCAAAATCCAATTCCACTACGATTCATGATCAAGAACCCAATCAAGTAATGGCCTTGTTTGTCAGCATCACGTTTATACCACGATATCAATATACTTCTACAGATCATATATATATATACACACATCTGGTTGGTGATTTGGAACATGATGACTTCCATATATTGGGAATGTCATAATCCCTTCTGACTTTCACTCCATCATTTTTCAGAGGGGTAGGTCAACCACCAACCAGACGAACTCATCTGTCGTGTGACGCATGATGCCAATCCGAGGTAAAATTCACAAGTTGATCCTTGCCACTGGGACACAAAAAGGGGTGAGCCCCGTGGGCTACTCTTTTTTCACCCCCAACATTCATTTTTGATGGCGTAAGCCACAACAGGAGGGTGAGGTTTCATGATTGTCTAATGGATGATTTGGATTGATTTGGTTGTGTTGCTTAGTTGTTTGTTTGATTCGTGTCATTTTGGTCGTTTCACATATTTTGGATGTATGTTGGTTCCAGCCTCGCTTCGAAATAATTCCATTTGACACAGAAATATTTCAGGTTGAAGCCACCATCCGCTTTTTCATTGCCCCACATCCATGGTTGAACCCCAGATAGCGGAGATTTTGGGTGCTTCAGGTTTGCCAAAATCTAGCATGGAATCCCTCAAACATGCACTTTAAAAGATTCACGCAGAAACATAAGCGTTTGGATCTGAAGCTTTTGGAACAGAAAAGATGCTTATTAATGATGCTACTCATTTCCATTTGTTCATTGGGGTTTTAGATATTGACCGATGCACAAGACAGAATTCTTCTGATGCTGAATTATGTTTATCTTTGGCTCATAATTGGCGTATAAAATTAACCATAATGGAAATAGAACATGGGATATGATATGATATAATGGTTTTGTTGGGAACACCTCATCATCCCACAGGTCCTCATTATACTTGGGCGGCAACCAGCTCCATTTCCATCCGTGGTTCAATGCACCTTTAGGACTTATTACCGTCCTGGCAATCAACGTGTCAATGGACAATCCACCATTTGATGATTTTCTCAGCTAGAAACTTCCATGGCTACGTTTGATTCATCACCAGAGGGTATCCCTTTCTGTTTTGCATCAAGTGGTGGACCATTCTCACATTTTCTTTGTTGTTGCTCCGCCACGTGATGCACAGAACCGTTATTGCCGGTTCTGTGGCCACTCTTACATACAAGGTGGCCTCGTCCTGCCTCGTCCAAGTGCAGGTCGGTTTCTAGTTCCTGTCATATAGTTTTAACATGTTTTAACTATAAACACTAGAGTCACTAGAGAACCTAGTTATAACATGTTATAACCCAACTTAGCTAACTGGGGCTCCCCACGTTGTAGCATGCTGTAAGCTCGCAACGCTTTTTTTTCGCCTCAGGTCTTTGCTGGTTGCTGCTTTGGTTCATTGGCCTGCTGGGGCGTTTCCAAAGACACTGAGGCGGAGGGAGAGGACTGCGACCAAAAATGAACGGGCAGCGCCTCGATTAAAGTGGTGAAATAATCAAGGCAGTGAGTTGTGCCGTTTGGGAAGGGAGGGGAGAAGAGAGGAAATGATTGAAAAGTAGCCGGGACTCACCATACTGTGGAAGTGATAGGCTTCTGCAGGCACAGCTTTGGCGTGGCTTTGGATTGAGGTTTCTTACCTAATTGCATGGTTGAGACAACTAAAAGAAACCCTAACCCCCCACCCCCCCGTCCAGGGTCCCGGGGGAAATCTACAATGTGGGGCCCCCGTTCGATAGCTAAGTCGGTGAACATAACTCCAATAACTATGGTCTATGGTACGCAAATAAATATAGTATTCATGGGGTTTATAAACCAACTTACAACTGCGGGGGCCCACATTGTAATATAGTCTAATCATTGAATATGAACATTGAATATTCCCCCAACATTGACTATTCCCTTTATCGAACAGTGAATATTCAATTACAACAATCATAAACCACCCATTTGGGAATGGTGTATACCAGCTATTTATGGTGATGGCTGGGCATGGTTATGGCATTGTTTTACCCACATTGCTCCTCATTGGCCATCTCTTGTTCCATATTTTTCCAAGGAATATTCGACTTGTTCCAAGGAAAATTCATGACTTGGTATATTCACCCACATTATTCCCTTTTAGGGAAGAGTGAATATTCAATCCATGACTTGGGGTCTCCATCGATGATATGATCATGCCATCGGATTTCACCAGTGAGGTATTCACCGGGCCCCAAAACCTTGGTATCCTTGGCTGAGTTGAATGTTGCTTCCGTTACAAGGTGGTGCCCCAGTTCGTGAATGCTAAGTTAGGGTTCACATAACTCCAATTTAACTATGGTTTATGGTAGATATATCTATACTATTCCTATGGTTTTTGTTCACCAACGTTCACATCACTGGGGAGGCACCATCCTCTTCAGGATCCTGAAGGTATGGGCCCCCGTTGATTTTTGGGGCCCATTTGATTTTATGATGGATCCGTCCTTTAAAGGGGGGGGGCGCGAATTTCGTATTGATGTTGGACAGGGCTTGGTAACTGTCCCATTTTGGGAATATTGGACATCACCTTATAGTAGCCATTATAGACCATATACCTAATGGTTGGGTGATGTTCAATGGGGACATTTAATGACCCATGTTGGATTTCACTAATACATTCCTGGTTGGTGGTTTGGAACACTTTGTTTTAATGAATTTCCCATATATTGGGAACAATAATCCCATTTGACGAACTCATATTTTTCAGAGGGGTAGGTATACCACCAACCAGATAGTTATAAGTATCATAAACATAAACCATGGTTATTGGAGTTATGAACCAACTTAGCTATAGACAATGGGGGTTATGAAACCACCACTTCCTTTTATGGCCAAACATATAAAATGATGTTTCCCATTAAGACCTCCATTACTCCATGGCTAGGCCACAGAAATTTCCCAGCCACGTTTTTCCACGTTTTCGGGTGGAGTGGGTTTTCCGCCAGGACAATCTGACGATTCCTGGAGTGCCACCCCGTGCCTCCCAAGCGGCAACTTACACGAAGAGGGAGGACACATAAATAGCTGGTAATGTATGTTGTCATGTATAGTAAAGTATAGTGTAGTATTGTATAGGAATATTTTTTTGTAACGTATAGCAAATCATAGTAACGTATAGTATAGTAATGTATGGTAATGTATAGAAATTTATAGTAATGTATAGTATAGTATAGTAATGCAAAATAAAGTAATGTAAAATAAAGTATAGTATAACATCGCATAATATTATAGCAACCCCCAAGAAGTGGATTTTCCCATTAAACATGGTGATTTTCCATAGTTGTGTTAGTTTACCAGAGGGTACTGAACATCATAGGAAACTTATAGGAACATATGGGAAAATCTACTAGACAAGGAGGTTTTCGATGGAAAAAATATCGAAATATTGCTGGTGGATTTGCCTGCAAATGGAGCTGATTACCAGTGATGGGATTCAATTGGGATATAACCAACAATATGTATGGTCTTTAGTATTGTTATAATATTCACTGGTATTTATTATATTATACCAAAATAAATATTCAATTGGGATTTAACCACAATATTTATACCAACAAATGGAGCTAATTTAGTATTAATCCCATGACCCTAGTATTAAACACCCCATAAATATTTAGTCCCAACTATGTGGGAAAAAATCCTACATCCACCATGGTTTCGTGGCCACGGGGGGTGTTTTTAACACATAATGGGCCCCCGTGGCCACGAAATAGCTAAGTTGGTGCAAATAACTCAAATAACTATGGTTTATGATACGCAAATGACTATAGTTAATGAGGATTAATGAGGTTTACCAATTGTATGGTATATAGCTATAGTTAATGATACGCAAATGACTATAGTTTTCATGGGGTTAATAAACCAATTTCCATGGCGAACTGTTAGGTTAAATAGCCAGAGGGTATATGAAATTATCAAAATCAAGCCTCAATGCAAACATTGGAAAATATGTTGATATCTAAACATATTAAAAAAAAAAAAACTACCTGATAATACAAGATGTTTGGAATTGATATCTATATCAACTACTAAAAATCTAGACTACAACATGTGGACTTATGGAAATACCCCGAGGTCATCTACGTGTCTGCGCTGATCATGGGCCTCCTGTCCCTTCTGGTGGCCTGCCGTTGCTCGGCGCGCCGCGGGAATGCGTGTGGTTTAGCCACTGGTGAACATACAAAAAGAATGGATTGGTTTAAGGGAAAATCTACAGGAAACCATGGTTTTTACCATCAAATATAGGTCTTTCCTGTAAATTTTCCCATCATCCAATTCTATGGGTGTGTCTGAAAATAGTGTACCCCTAAACCCAATGGTTTTGCTGATCATTATCCCTATTAAATGGCTATTTGTTTGGGAATATACCCTATTTTCAGACAAACCCAAATTGGGCTGGAACCTGTCATATACAGGTGGTGCCAGATAGTTAACTAAGTTGGTGCCAATAAGTCCAATAACTATCTGATTGGTGGTTTCAAACATGAATGGATTATTTCCCATTTCATATGTGGGATGTCATCCTTCCCATTGACTTTCACTCATATTTTTCAAGATGGTGAAATTGCACCACCAAGCAGGTGATTATTAACCATCATCAACCATATAATAACCATTAATATTAACCATTATCAACAGTATATTAACCACATATTAACCATATATTATGATTTTTTTTATGTGAATTGGGAAGTCAACGAACTTGATATAGTCCATTTTCCACTTCGCAAACTGTAAACGTTTACCAGAGGGTAAGTGGACTAAATGTTGAATTCGTTGGCTATCATTAGCTCTCAAAACCTAATGTTTCCCTCTATTTTTGGGTTTCACTTGGCTAAAGTCGTGAAACCATGTGGGAAACCCAGCAAAACATTGAAAAAAAGACACCTACCATTTGGGGATGGTTTACAGCACCCATAAAAAATGGTGAAATCCTGTGGATGGGCCAGCGAAATCCTGCACCTCCTGGGATGAAAGCCTGTAAATAATGGGATAAACTGGATGTTTACCACATGGGTGCAGAATTTCGCAACCACCCACTGTACGAAATTGATTGAAATTGGCTTTACCATGGTTTACTGCTGTTGATTGGGTTATTCAATTGGGGCTAGATCCTGAGCAGATCGGTGCCGCTGACAGCATTGGAAAAAGCATGTCCAACGGATGCTTGGGCGGTGGTCCATCCAAAAGTGTTAACGATGCCCCCCAAAAAAAAGCAGCTGGACATCATGATATTCATAAGGCTTAGGACTTAAAAAAAAAACATCAAACAGAATCAAACATATGGGAATATATGGGATATAGTTGATGACTGGTGGTTTTTCTTGGTAAAGATTTTTGGTGAGGCCCCCGTACCTTTTTTCGCGACAGCGACAGCAGGATTTTTCTGTTGGGTTTGTTGGGAGATGGGGATGGGTCAAAACCCACCTTTCGTGAACATCAAATAGGTTGCAAATAGACCTTCCAGGTGGTGCCCCATAGTTAGCTAAGTTGGTTTATAAGTCCCATAACTATGGTTTATGGCAGATATAACTATAGTTAATGGGGTTTATAAACCCACTTATAACTGGGGGGCACCATCCTGATTCATCCATGTTTGTGGGTTTATAAAGCCCATGAAGACTAGAATTATATGGGGATGCGACCAGGGAGACCTTTTTTTCAACAAGGCCTACAGACGTTTTCTTCGAAGATGCAGGAAACGCAAGGATGAGGTTAAGCTCTCGCCGGCCGGACCTACGGGTCAATCCAGTACCTTACCATCCTCGGTCTGGTGTCCCAATTCACTGCAGAAAGTGAGCCGATCTGCCTCTACCTATGTTTAAGGCGATTATGGGATCAGTACTCCCAGAAAAAAATGGTAAAATGGGGGTTTCAGGGCGTGTATGTTGGTATGTTGCTTGTTATGATTTTGTGTTGGGGTTCAATGTTTCATCCTTGGTTTTGATGATTTTTCAGGTGGGGTTTTGGGGGTCATTTTGATGCTAAAGTGATGTGTCAATGTTTGGTTCAGATGAGGGTAGGATTTGTTTAGGTTGTTGGGGTTTGTGTTTTGGTTCAGATGAGGGAGATACTGTGGATAGTGTACTTGTGGTTGTCGTTTTTTATTGTCAAGGTATGTCTTGTCTTTTTTTGGGTATGATTTTATTGTGTTTCCTTATCATCAGTTTCAAGACAGAACATTCAACTTGATATCTTTCAAAAGGTTCCATGTCTTTCAACATCTTTCATTTTTTATTCTCTCATTCTCGTCTTTTTTGGTGGCGTTTTTTTCTTGGTTGTGTTTTGATTTGAACGTCTTTCGCTTCGCCTCATTTTTTGCGGACTTCTTCATGGACTTTCTGGATTTCGTCGGGGGCGCCCAGATGAGATGTGCGCGCTGTTTCGTTTGCATGGAAGCATCACTTTTGAGGACATATTGCGTTTCTTGAGGCACTATGTACACTCTATGTACACATTGTGGCATTACACTACACCCAGAGATGTTGATTGCTTTCTCCCGCAGCAGACAGGCTCACAAATGCTCACAAGATAAGATGAGTTCTACTTGCGGCATGTGTTGCACTATGAACAAGTCAACGCATCAAGAAATCGTAAAGTGCTTGAGCTCCAGCACAGTCCCAGTTCTGGAGATTTCCGCCATGGGTATGTCGCGTTGCCTCATTGCCCGATGTTGTGGTTTTCGGCTTCTCATGTCAGGCCGACGAAACCACCGTTGCTTCTCAAACAACAACGCTCCAGAGAAGGAGCCGACCACGAAACAGCAGATTGGAAAGTGGTTGGTTGGTGGTGGTGGCTTGTTGGCCATCGTGACCTTTGGATGGGATATGTGGCGGCATCGTCAAGAACAAGAACCGCATCGTCAAGAACAAGAGCGAGTGAAGAATATCATTGTGAATGCCTCTTTCAAAGCACGCGAGCCACGTGTCAAGATTGAACGGAAGATAATCAAGGCGTCCAAGCACCACCTTTTTTTTTGTTGTGTTTGTCCCTGCGTTTCTTGACAGAAGGGATTTGTTCTTGAGATAGGTGTTATTTCATGTCATACTGACATTTTGAATTTGATGCACTATGCTCACTATGCACTGTGGCAGGACGAAATGCACCAGTTGTTGGACTTGGACGACCCCCGCCCAATCCTCATCTGGGGGAACCATGAAGTTGGCAAGAGCACCATCCTTTGGGAAGTGTTGCAGGAGAAACAGTGGAACAATGGAGTGCTCCACATCAAGCTCACGCAGAACAATCACTTGGCCACGGAAAAGGTGATGAGCGCGTTGGCAGTGCTCCATGAAGAGGAGGTGGTGCGTGGTTTGAGAGGTGCCAAGACAAGAATGGGACGAAAACCCATCATCATCCTTGAAGTTCCTCGTGGTGTCTTCGAGCCATCTGTGATGAGCAGCGTCTCCGCCTTTGCGAAGTCATGGGGCTTTGATGACGAGGTTGCCAAAGTGCTGGTGATGGTCAGTTCTGCAGTGTCAGCCATGGCTTTTGACGCAGACGGTCGTGAGCGCCGATTCTTCGTTCCACCACTGACGAGTGAAGAGCTCTCGCAGAAGGAGGCCATAATGAAGAGCTTCAGTTCATGTGGTAATTGTTCAGTCACCTTCAATCACTTTAGTGCTTTTTGTTGGTGCTACTTCTGGCATGGGTTGGGATGTTTGCAGATGGACGTCTCCTTGTCAGGTTGAGGAATTCCTACGTCATCATGGCGGTGAAGAGGCCTCCACGCACAAGAGCGACATGATTCAACTCACAGGTGGCAACATCGGTGTAATGGAGGACAAGGGTCATGAAACCATGGGACAACAACCCGAAACATCAACGAACCGTGAAACCTTGAAACTTGCCCACATCTCCTGCAGGACGTGGCGCAAAATGCCAAAGAGACATCATGGGAAGAAGCAAAGTCCAAACGGCTTGCGGTGCAAAGAAGTCAGGTCCAGAACTTCTTGGGCATTGACAACCAAGGTGGCTTTGGCCCAGAAAAGGTGAGGATGGCACGCACCTTGGCCAAGGCCGTGGCGCATAGCTCCTTCGAGCAGTGTGTTGATGCTGAGAGGTTCAGGGAGCACTTCACGCCTGCGCACATGGCCGCAGCGGTGCGGCGACAAGGAGCTCATTGCATCTATGTGGATGCGCGGGCAGAGGAGCGACGCTACTGCGCAGTGTCCCGCACAGTGCATGACCTTTTGAAGAAGGTCTGAAGGCGGAAGTGGCAGTGGCGTGTGAATGAGAGTGCTTTGTTCCTTGTAGGACCAGTAGGACTTTTGGATTGCAGGTCGGGTGCAATCCGTTATGCACTGAAGGTGCCATGCGTGATTCATGGATGGTGCAATCCGCATTGCGTCCAACCAGACTGGCAAAACACAGAAAGGTGATGATTTTTATTGGGGTTGCACCTATGGTCACCGACAGAATTATGGAAAAAAATAAAACGTTCAACTTAGACAGGCGGCGCCTGCGTCCGATTTTTCCATAATTGGATTTTTCCCCATAAGGGTTCAAAATATTTCGGAAGTGATCCGAACCTTTTTTTTTTCTCCATAATTCTTGGAGGTGGCCATTATTTCCATAATTGATTTTTCCTGTGAAATCAGGGGGCTAGGGCAGATTGACCGTTTTTTCCATAATTATGTTTTCCATAATTAATGTTTGGGGCTCCACCTGTTGGACATGTCATGGATCCACAATTCAAACCCTTTTTTTGGGGGGGGGTTATGGAAATATGTATGCAAATGCAAGTATGTAGTATCAACCCAATTGGTGGCTTGGCAAAAGGAAACATCCAGATATTATGTATATCAATGGCAGGTATATCAATGGCAGGCTTTAGGGGCATATACCAGATCTTTCGACACATATTTTCTATAGTTCAATATTCCCCCTTAAAACGCATTCAAATTGCGAACATCACATGATATTATGTATATCAATGGAAGACTTAGGGGCATATACCAGATCTTTAGACACATATTTTCTATAATTCAATATTCCCCCTTAAAATGCAATCAAATTGCGAATCGATGGACATGCAGTCACCGACAGAATTATGGAAACAAAAATAATTATGGAAACAATAATTATGGAAAAAGAAAAGGTTCGCAACTTTTCTATCATAGACAGGCGGCGCCTGTAAATATATTGAAACGTTTTATTTTTTTCCATAATTCTGTCGGTGACTGTACCCTTCAATCTGGGATGCATTATATCTGCGCTGCACAATGCACCGGTGTGACAGACTGCACAGTGTTCCAAGACTGGATGAGCAAAAGTGAAATGAAATGGCAGAGATTGAAGATTGGTTAGTTTCGCAGTTGTTGGATTGGCACTCTCAAATGTAGCATTCTTCAGGCCCAGAAGTTTGGTGATGATATCAACCACTTTTCACTGCTTTACTGTATCCAATTGCATCCAATTGCCCTCTTCCACTTGCCGAATGCGTCCGCGCCAAGGTTGTGAAGGCATCAGGGACACCATCTATTAGAAGGTCAATCCCAGCATTTGTCATAATGCAAGATTTTGGAAACGGGTTCTATCAAAGCCTTGAAGCAGCGAACTATTAAACAGCCTTCAAAACCTGATTGTTTCGGTGAAAATCCAACCAAAGATTTGCTGGAATGACATTTCCAAGCAGTCTCCAAAACTTGACGTTGGCGATGATTAATTTAGCAATCTTTTGGGGGAGCATTCTGTCCATGCCCCTTGAGCATGTATTGGTTCATATGCACCACACACCCGCGCAAACCCACAGACCCTTTAATCCTCCCGATTTGTTCATCTTGTTTCTTCAGGGAAATCAAGTTTCGTCGGAGTGGTCTGGAGCATCCAACGGGTTTGGACGGTGTGGCAGGGTTAATGTTTATTATGTGTATATATATATATAGGCATATGTGATGAAATAGTTCAAGTTGTTTTTCGTGGAAACGAAGAGAGACAAACCATCCGCCCTGCAGGAGTTGATGGCAGATGAGCATGTTTTTTGGGTAATGAGGCTTCGCCATACTGCTAACTTCAACTGAAGACAATGCAGTTGCAGTTTCCCAACAAGCTGCAACAACGACAATGGCATTCTAACAACTTTGACAGCGGCAGGAACAGTATTCAACAAGTGTCCTAAACTGGTCTTTTCGAATTTCTTTTCACATCATTTTGGGACACCTCATTTGCGAACACAGAACACCCCAAAGATACTTAAAGACAAGTCGCCTTATGTAATTAAGACTTGATATGCCCTGCTATTTAGTAATTGATGGTAAGAAGCAAGAAATGGATGAGGACATCTTTGACCAAATGGTTGAAGCACTCAATCCAGAAACAGTCCAAGAACCCCCAATCCAAACCTCTACAAGATGGAAACCCGATGGAACTTATGACAGCAAACCATTAGACCCCGAATACTTCTCAAAATACTATCAAAAGAAATTCTCAACACCCTTCAAGTGTCCCGACTGCGGACGCACCATTTCGTCCAAATCCAATTTATCCAAACACCGTCAAACCAACGTTTGTATGAGAAACAGATGCCAATGTTGAAAGGTGCTTTAAGACACCTTACGGCACGTTTCGTTCAAAGGGTTTTCCAATCCAAAATTTTCTCAATAACAAACATTTTTATTGAGAAGGTTTTTATGTTGAAGTCCAACCCCAATCCCAGAAATTCCAACAGGCAACCAATACCCAAAACTACTTAAAGAAATGCCACCTTATAGGGTAAGGAGTAAATGGCAGAGGATACAAGGTTGAAACATTCAACAGAGACATTTTATGTTAAAAATCAATCAGACAACCAATCCAATCAACCGCAACATCCTCAACAAACAATGGAAACTGAAAAACTACTTAAAGAAACATCCACTAATAATAATATAGAATATACTATAATGGACACTTCACAGCAGATTGTTTTAGATTATCTTTTGTCATCCGAACAGGGTGAGATATTGAAACGGAATGGACAGGAACTCAAGAAACTCAAGATTGGAGAGAAGACCTACAACTTTGAAAGGGGAAAACCCATATCAAAAATATTGAACACCAAATTCAACAAGATTAGGCAGACTATGGACTACAAAAAGTATGAACTGAAGGAAAAGAAAGGCATTAGATGGGTCAATCTTGAGAAGAACAAAGCACTCACAGGCATCCAAATGAGATACAAAGCAACCACCACCAACGAACAATCTGCTTTCAAGGGTTATGTCAATTCATTTGCCATCACAAATGTCAGAGTTAGAGGCATCAAGGCGCTACAGTATCTCAAATACCAAGATTTAAGGTTGAAAGAGTATTTGATGAAACACAAGGGTATGAAAGTTATTTTACAGGTTTCCGCCACTATGAAGAGCAAGAAAACTAACGAAGAGATAAGGGAGAGCATCAGAAGTAGAAGATATAACATCACCAATGAAGATGAAATCCCCCAAAAGTTAAATCAAATGGCAACTGACATAGAGTTTCAGTTAGATAAGATGGAGATGTCGGAGAGTGGATTGGTGTTAAAGCATATTGATAAGTTGAAATTCAACTATGACAAATACAATCCTACTCGTGGAGGTTCATACATTGAACTACCTGAATGGTTGAAACTGAAACGAGCCTGTATCAATATTCAAAATCAAGATGACAAATGTTTTATGTATTCCATTCAGTGTGGTGTTTGTAAAGTTTATGAGAAAGACCATCCAAACAGAATTTACAGATACAAAAATTTAAAGGACGACCTCAACTGGGATAATGTCAATTTTCCAGCATCAAATTTTGACATAGACATTTTAGAACAGAACAACGAAGGTAAAGTATCAGTCAATGTCTATTACATTGATGATGAAGATGGTAAGCAATCAATCCTACTGTATAAGAGGACTACAGTTGTCAAAGCAACTCACCACATAGACCTATTGAAAATAACTGATGGAGACAATCACCACTATGTTTATATCAAAGATTTTAACAAATTGATGTATCAACAGGCTGGTAAGCGGAAAGCAAAGAAGTTTATTTGTCATCATTGTTCGGGTGTGTTTCATTCAGAGGATGATTTAACCAATCATAAGGAAAAGGGATGTATGGCAGTGGAAGGGCAAACTATAGAGATGCCAAAGTTTGACCCAGAGAACCCTGACAAGTTCTTCGTTAAATTCAAGAACCACTTTAAGAAACTAAAAGCACCATTCGTTATATATGCTGATTTTGAATGTTTGACTACCAAAACAGGAACAGTAAGCACCAAACCAATCAAGACTGACAAATACCAACATCACAGACCCTGCGGTTTTATGATAAATGTTGTCAATTCAATTGATGCTTCAAATGAACCATTCCTATATAGGGGTGAGGATTGTATGGATGTCTTCGTGAAAAAGATGATTGAAGTAAAAGATAAGATAATGGAGAAGATGAAAGAAAACAAGGACATCATTATGAAGGACGAAGACTGGAGGGACTTTAAAACCGCCACTAAATGTTTCATTTGTGGTGAGGACTTCAAGGAAGGAGACAAAAAGTGTAGAGACCATTGCCATTTTACAGGTAAGTATAGGGGATGTGCCCACGATGACTGTAATTTACAGTTTTCAATGCGTTATTACAAAATTCCAGTCTTCCTTCATAACTTGAAGAACTATGACAGTCATTTAGTCATTGAAAGAGCCAATCAACTATCTGAAAATGCCAAGATAGATGTAATAGCACAGAACAGTGAGAAGTTCATAACCTTCGCATTCAAGAATATGTGTTTCAAAGACAGTTTTTCATTCTTATCGTCCTCATTGGACAAGTTGGTCAAGTTGAGCAAGTATGAAGATGGACAGAAGAAAGAAAACTGGCAAAACAACTTCAAGTTCAGTAAAAGAAACCCCTATGTAAGTAATGACATTGATTTAGACTTACTCACTGACAAAGGTGTCTATCCATACGATTACTTCACTTCATTTGACAAGTTTAGAGAAAAACAATTACCACCGAAGAAAGCGTTTTACAGTAATCTCACCGAAAGTCATATTGAAGATGATGAGTATGAAAGAGCACTTAAGATATGGGAACATTTCGGTATAAGAAATCTTGGTCAATATCACGACTTATATTTGAGAACTGATGTTTTATTGCTTACTGATGTCTTTGAAAATTTTAGAGACCTTTGTTTGGAATACTACGGTTTAGACCCCGCACATTATTTTACACTTCCTAACTTTGCTTGGGATGCTATGCTTCTAAAAACTGGAGTGGTGTTAGAACCGATTACCGACCAAGAGATTTATGAAATGATTGAGAGAGGTTTGAGAGGTGGAATGTGTCAAGTGGGTCATAAGGAGGCAAAGGCAAACAATAAGTATATGAAAGACGAATATGATGAAACAAAACCATCTAACTACATCAACTATTTAGATGCCAACAACCTTTATGGACTGGCAATGTCAATGAAACTACCCATAGGAAAACTCAAATGGATAAAGAAGATGCTGACGGAACAGATGATAGTGGACTGGAATGAGAACGACGACAATGCCTACATTCTTGAAGTTGATTTAGAGTATCCAAAGGAGATACACGACGAACATAGTGATTACCCATTAGCACCAGAGAATATGAACATCACCGAAAACCTACTTTCAAATCACCAGAGGGAACTACACAGACACTACTACAATGGAAAGGAAGCAAGAGATGAGAAGACACCAAAACTCATTTTGAACCTTCAAGACAAGAACAGGTATGTAGTCCATATCAAGGCATTACAGTTTTATCTTCAAAAAGGAATGAAACTTAAACACATTCATAGAGGGGTGAAGTTCCAACAAAGGGCGTGGTTAAAGACTTGGATTGATTTTAACACTGAAAAGCGAAAAGTGGCAAAGAGCGACTTTGAGAAAGATATGTTTAAATTGATGAACAACGCTGTTTATGGAAAAACGATGGAGAATGTGAGAAAACATATGGACTTTGAGTTAGTCTCATCACAGGTAAGACTACAAAAATGTATCAACAGTCCAACCTATCAAGGATGCCACATAATCAATGAAGAACTGGTAGGAGTTTCAAAGGTTAAAGCAAAACTGGTTTTAAACAAACCAATCTATTTAGGAATGACCATTTTAGACCTTTCAAAGGTTCATATGTATTCGTTCTACTATGATGTCTTAAAAGCAAGGTATAAGGATGATGTAAGACTGATATACACTGACACCGACAGTTATGTTATACAAACTTTCACCGAAGACATCTATGAAGACTGGAAAGGGATAAAGGATTATATGGACTTCAGCGGTTATGATAAAAACCACCCTTGCTATGATGCCACTAACAAAAAAGTCCTTGGCAAATTCAAGGACGAGATGGATGGAAAAATCATCACAAACTTCATAGCGTTGAGACCGAAGATGTATTGTCTAAAAGTATTCAACGAACAGAAAGCAGAAAAGAAAGCAAAGGGTGTTCCAAAACTGAAAGTCAAAAGGGATTTAGATATGAAAGACTATGAGGCAACACTCCACGAACACATACCAAAGAATGTAAATTTCAATGCCATCAGAAGTAAGAACCACCAAATCTACAGTATAAACCAAAGCAAGGTCGGTTTAACATCTTATGACAACAAAAGGTATTGGTTCAACGATACTGACAGTCTCCCCTATGGGCACTACTCACTTTCCAATTAATAATATTATTTAACAATAATATTATCAATTGTTCATATCAAACTCCAATTACAGAGTTGTAGTTTCGGTAGTTGATATATCAGTTTGTTTTGTTTCTCCTTTTCCAGTTTCTCCACTCTTCCCACCAACTCTTTTACGCTCTTGATGAGTAAAACATCTGTTCGGGTCTTTTCGTCTTCGTCTATCTTTTTGATTTGTTCAAGGTAGTCGTTTTCAACACTGCTGTTTGAATTGCCCATTACCTATATATATGGTTTTAGATTTTTAATTCTTTGATTTGGATTTCGCCTTTGCTTTAGGCTTGACAAAATCTTTGATGAAGTTTTCAACTTCAAACAAGCGGGTTTCTAAATGCTCTATCTTTGTTTGTTGCTCTCTACATACCCCCCACAATATACCTGATAATTTTATATAACTTAACTTCTTAATGCCTTCATCATCAACCCTAACAATATCTTCCCATTCAGGAGGTATTACATTCATTAAATCATCAGCAATAAATCCAAAATGGTTTTTAGTTATTCCTATTTCTTTTTCTTCCTTCATTTTGAAAGTTTTAGGTTCAATTTGTTTAACTATGTCAGTGAAATTATGCTCAATACTTTTAATGTCATATTTTTTAGTAAAATCGGATGTATCTACTAAATCCCCTTCTAATGTATAAGGTGCTGGAACAGAAACTTTTGATGGCGTGACGAAAAGTCTTATGCTGTTATTAGCATAAAATCTTATGTCCCCGTTAGGGTCTTCATTGATGAACTTGAAATGATTAACACCTGCTGTATTTTCATTAAATATATAACTATTCTTACCAGTTTCTTTATGAAAATATGCCCTTTTGTCTTGATTGACATATATGTCTTTTGAAAAATTAACATCTTCATCTGCTTTTCTGTATCTCATATATTCTACTGAACCGTCATCTGTTGTATTACTGCCTTGAAAAACCATATCAGCACCAACATTTCTGTGGATAAAATAGTCTCCGTAAATATATTGAGATGACAACGCCCTACCTGTTGAAACATCAATTATATTTTTAGTGCCGTCTAATGTAAAGAAATTAACACCGCCCCTTTTAAATACTACATTAGTAGGAGTGGCACTATCAATTACATCAAACTTACCACTTTCAGCAACTAATGATATACCTGTATTTACTTCTACATTACCATTTCTGAAATACATAAAATCTATGGTGTTCCTTCTAAAACTGACATCAGCATTACCGATACTATCATAGGTGTTTGATTTAGCACCTTTTGTTAGTTCCACTGCTTGTAGCGTTCCTTCAAACTTCATATATTCAACATCACCCCTTTTAAAGACTAAATCAACATTACCAGCATTTTTTGTATTGATGACATCGGTTTGTAATTCAGTATGACATACGACATCTACATTAAAATATGCCTGTGTGTTTGATAGTTGAAATCTTAAATATTGAGGAAATGGACTTCCTCCAACATAGAACCGATGTAATCCAGCAGAACCAAAAATACAATAATCATACGCGGCAGTGCCACTTCCTATATTGATAGAACGGATATAACCTTTACCAGTTCCTAAATTAATCGCACCTCCTAATGGAAATTCTATGGTTGCGTTAAAATAAGTAGCACCATTAACCGTTAAGTCATAAGTAGAAAATTGAGAACCACCACCTATGACCAAATCGCCTTCTATTGTTTGTAATGTTTCACCTGTATATTTTACTAAATTAGTATCATCAACACCGCCACCTCCAATAGCGGGTGATGTTGTTTTATGAAATGTTATTAAATCATTTGCTAATGTCATAACTAAATTAGAAGCAGTAGCGGGGTCGCCTACATAAAAGTCAATTTGACCTGTCTGTTCTTTCATTACAAAATTCAAAAAGTTTCCAGTGTTTAAAGTTTCATTTATATAACTGTCGGTATGTTGAAAAAGTAATTTACTATTCAATGGTATATCTAAACTTGATGCTAAAGCCAATGGTTTTCCTAAAACTAAACCACCGTTAGTATCGTAATCATAATCATATTCTAAATAAACAGCATTGTTGTGTTTAAACAGTATGTTAGACAGAATATTTTTACTATCAAAGTCATTACTCTTCAAAACGCCTGTTATTTCGGGATTGCTGACATTCAATTTATTGTTTAATAAACCATCGGTTTCAACTTTTGTATAGTAAGGGGTGAATAAACCATCGGTTTCAACTTTTGTATAGTAAGGGGTGAATAAACCATCGGTTTCAACTTTTGTATAGTAAGGGGTGAATAAACCATCGGTTTATAGTAAGGGGTGAATAAACCATCGGTTTCAACTTTTGTGTAGTAAGGGGTAAATAAACCATCGGTTTCAACTTTTGTATAATAACTTGTGAATAAACCATCAACTTCACCACTATCATAATAAGGGGTGAATAGGTTGTTTGTTTCCGCTTTTGTATAGTAATTGGATAAATCAACACTACCACCCCCTCCACCACCACTTCCTGCGATGTCAAGAATGTTCCTTAACTGTCCGTTATTTGGGTCTATTGTTCTAAACTCGTATGCCTCCACGCTCCTATTTATATTATAATAATTTGCCATATATATTATTAGATGATAAAATAATTTTGTAGCATTATTATTCCACTTGAATTCTTTGATTGAGGTTTTTGTAAAACATTTTCTTCTTGTCGCTTTCCATCAAATCTATGTATAAAAAACCGTGCCTGTCATTCGTGGCAACTCGGTATATCTTGTCTAAAGTTTTCTTGTCATACAACCCGCTCAATTCTTCCAAAATGGCATCTAAATCTTTTTGATTACGAAGCCTGAAGATGAAAAGTTGCGTGGCATTCTTCCTAACGACTGGCGATATTTGTGTGTATGATTGCGATGTGATAAAAGTTGAGATATACCAATGCCGACCTTTGGTGAAGAGTTTGATTAACTCCTTGTTCTTCCTGACCACCTTTTCGTTGTCAGCCCAGTCGTCTATGATGATACAGATGTTATATAGGTGTTTGTAATCCTTCTCCTTCATATACTTTATTATTCCTTCCTGCGTGTCTATCACGTTCTTCAAGTCCTTCTCCTCAAAGGTGTCAAAGTAAATGGGGTCTTCATCCGTGTGTTTGATGTCCATTTCTTTGTCAATGTATTTTTTCACAACCGTCCAGTTGTCATCAATGAAGATGGTTGGTGAAAAAATGTAGATTTTCTCAAAGCATCCCTTGTAGATGTCCAAGACCAAGTTTGTCAAAGCAACCGTTTTACCCGTTCCCGACGGAGCGTTCAGTAAAATCCTTGCTGGAAGACAAGCCATATACCCATAGGATGACTGCTTACAATTATATTCTTTGTGTTTGTAAGGCTTTATATTTATCATATTAAAAGTATTTAGAAATAAATTTCCGATATATGATATTGAAAAGGAAACCTTTTTTACCTTGAAAGGGTGTCGGGTGAAAATGGGACAGTTGCTTTTCAGTCCGCATAAGACGTTAATTAGTTTTGAACTCTGCGTCCTTCTGACTGACAAAACGAAGCAATAGAAGATGAATTCGTTTGTGCATTTTCTTTTGACAAATCTTTTTGATTGAACCCCCGACATTTTCGTTCTACCCACCCCCAGTAGAAATCTTCGTGTCGCAAAAGAAAAGTCCTGTATAGTATAATTAGAATGTATGTTGATGATATTTTCTAATTATATATAATCAGGATGAACGAGTATGAAACCTACATTGATACAATAGAAGAGATTGAAAATAGGGTCATTGATGACACGAAATATCCAGTCATCACCGACAACAGGGTGAAGAGATGCTGTAGGCACACATTGGAACTGATTAAAATTGTTTTAAATTTTCTCAAATATAAAATAGATGACGAAAAAGAAAACTAACCCAATCAAAAAACAACCAATCCCCGAGGACTTTGAACTTTCAGATGAAGAACCCGCTGTTGTCAATCTGAACGAGGAACAAAAACTGTCAAGTAAATTCATTACCTTTGATTGTCCCATTTGTAAGGGTAAATTACAATTGAGAAACGAAATTCTTATCAATCCGAAAGGGATAAAGTGTTCTTGTAATCCTTGCTCCTTCAAAATTACCAAAAACGACAAAACGATGAATGTAAGTAGAGATGACAACGGGGATATAAAGTTGGACAGCGAAGACCACAGTATCTCGTTCAGTTGGAACAGACAAATCACACCCGAAGATAAGAAAGTAGAGAGCACTAACAAGATGATAAGCGATGTAATGAGCACTCCAAGAAGTAGCGGTAGAAAGTCAATGAATGATATGGATTAAAAAGTTTCTCCCAAAATGGTGTAAAGAGTAGATTTTGCGTGAAAGCAAACTGATAAATAAATATCTAAATAAATATATATCTAAATAAATAATATATATATATATATATATATAATAGTATGGTGGATGTTGAGAGCGACAACCCCGTAAAGCAATCAGAACTGGAAGAACTGAAGAACAAGGTGAGCAAAATGAATAAGAACCTCATAACCATAATGAACACTGTTAAGAACATAGAATATAACCTGAACAACAAGAAGGAAGAGAACAAAGAAAATACCAACGACAAAGACAAAGAAAGAATAAACAAAGCCTTTGAAAAGAAGCAGATAGGCAGACCCGTCGGTTCGTGGGAAGATAAAAGGAAACAATACTTTGAGTGGATTACAACGGGTAAAATCACTCAACCCAAAGAAGAGACTTTAACATACTACAAAATCAATAAAGACCCAACCAACAACTCCTATGTGTTGCTGTCGTAGTTTCATATTTTAAATCTATAGATTTATAATATGAAATTACTTGAACTGTTTTCTGGAACGGGCAGTGTAGGGAAAGTCGCCAAAGAGTTAGGTTATGATGTTGTCTCGTTGGACTTGAAGGATGCCAACATCAATACCGACATCCTCAATTGGAACTACAAAGTTTTCAAACAAAATGAGTTTAATATCATTTGGGCTTCTCCCCCTTGTGTTGAATATAGCATTGCTAAAACCACTGGTGTTAGAAAAATAGATTATGCCAACAGCATCGTAAAGAAAACCATTGAAATAATCAACTACTTCAACCCTTCGGTATGGTTCATAGAAAATCCACAGACTGGCTTATTGAAACATCAGGAATTTATGAAAGACTTTGATTACTTTGACCTTGATTATTGTAAATACGGCTTTCCATACAGAAAAAGAACGAGGATATGGACGAACCTAAAAACTTGGAAACCGAGACCACTATGTAAAAAAGACTGTGGAAACATCATCAACAATAAACATAAAGAAACAGCCCAACGGATGCCGTCGGGTAAAAAGAGTGAATGGGGTGATAATCCTTTAATCCATCGTCAAGATGAATTATATAGAATACCCAGTGAGTTAATCAATGAAATTTTTACATCAATCGTCCTCAATGAAGGTCAGGGAGAATGAACAATTCACATTGTTCAAATCAACCACATTACCATAACTATTGACTAATTTGAAGTGTAGTGTTCTCAACACTCTGTTTGAAACATTGATGTAATCTACGCTTATTATTTCGTTGTCATAGATGACTGAACCGAAAGGGGCGTTAATGGGGATTTTCTTAATGATGTTGTAAGCACCCGTAGAACCTAATTGTTTAGCATCGCTCAACTCACTACAAGTAAGGTATAAGTTTCTCAACGCTAATAATGTCAAATATCCGCTTTTCCAATCTGGATAGTTCAACGACGAGGTGTAATTTCCTAAAACCTGATTGATGGATTTTAGGTTATTTCTGTCATAAGATGCTCCCGTCCATTGGATGGTATTATATTCCATCTCATAGTCGGTCATTATCTTAAACGAAAAATCTACATAGTTCAAAGCGATTGTTATTTTGTTGGTGTCATAGTCGTAAGACACACTAAAATAGTCGTTGTTGGCTTGAAACCCATTTGTTGCTTCGTTCATCTTTGTTTGTAGATTTGATGCTAATGTAGCACCGACATAGGAAGCACTCAACAGTTCAATTATAACATCCGTGGTGTTTGAAAAGTCCGTCAGTCTTAAGTATAGGTTGCTGTTTAACCCCGCTTGAACTGGATAAATGGAATTAGGTATGGTGATTTCGTGGATGTATAGTTTGGTGTCGTTCCCGCATTCTTGACTTTCGGGTAGGTAGATTTCAAAATCACTACTACTGTTGGAGTTCTGGGTTCGGTGATGGCTGTCTATGTATATCTTTTTAAATCTACTCATTTTTTATGATATAATAACTTTAGAAAATATTTTTAATCTATACATTATTATATATGCTTCAAAAAAGGTTAATGGATGATATGAAAACACAGGGACGACTACAAAGAATAAATCCCTTTAAAGAGATTGACGGTAAAGAATACAACAAGAAACACAACAACAAACAGAAGGAATTGTTGGAAAAATTCAGTAAGGAGATACAACAGGGAAACAAATACTTGGAGGAGTTCAGCAACATCAACGACGAGACGGGACTGAAGAGGGCATACAACAACAGAACAGATTTAGGACTTTACCACCACCCAGAGAACAAAACCCTTTACATAGCGGGGACGAAAGATTTTCCAAGAGACATTTTGGACGACACACTCATTCCTTTTCATATGGTTCATAGGTCAAAGCGGTATAAGACCGCAAACGACTTCATCAGAAACAACATTGACAATGTTGATACTATCGTCAGTCATTCCTTGGGTTCAGCAACAACGATGAAACTGAACCAAGACTACAACAAGAGATTTACCACCAGAACCTACGGAACGCCAACTGTAAGTTATAATGACAACACTGACAGTAAGAACACGAGGTTCAGGGCAGTAGGCGACCCAGTCAGTATGTTTGACAGAGGCGTGGATATAACAGTCAATAAGAACAGTTATAACCCTTTATACAATCACGGCTTTCACGCCGTCCATTATGGAGATATGGGAAAGTCAGAAAAGAATGTTGCGGAACCGATTAGAGCAATAATGTGAAACATTATTGTCTAATCGCTTGGGTTGAGAAAATTATCTGTCATATTTTTTCAACCTAACCAATCAACAAGATAATGTGATTTTATTTTATATAAGTCATATTATATGGAAGACATCGTAAGGGAATATTTGAAGAACAACAGACAGGAAATGAAGAAGTTGAAGAACGAGAATACCAAGGACAAAAAACACCTAACATACAATGAAATCAAGAAGGTCATAGAGAGCGGAAAAGAGATAAATAACAACGAAAATAAACCTATAGAAAACAAAGCCCAAAACAAAGGGAAGAAAAGCAAAAATACATTTAAAAAATATAATTTTGATATAACTTGATTAGATATATCGGTTATTTAAAATATTTTCTATATAGAATATATACAAGTATGGAAGCATTGGAAATTACAGATGTTCTTAATGAAAATGTCCTTCGGTATAGACTAAAAGGTGGAGCGTCCTACATTAGAGACAAGCGTATCAAAACATTTTACCCTTCTTCGGTCTCTACTTACTCATCCAACTCAAACAGTGTCATCCGCTTTAACCTAACGGGTGGGGCGAACGAATGGATAAATCTACGAAGTCTTTTGATAGGTTTTACCCTCATCAATGCCGACAATGACGGAACAAAAGAGTTGAGACCTGCCTATAAACCATCTTCATTTTTTCAACGAATGCGAGTGATGGCGGGTTCAAATGTTATTGCTGAAATACCAGACTTAAACCGATATGAAGCAATGATGGATATTTTACAAGATGACGGTTCAAGAAACTACACTGACAATCTTGGTTTTGGCGAGACCTTTTACAATGAAGGGAATAGATTTTTGACATATACGCAGTTGGCAACGAACCCAGTTTCAAACACAGTTCAGAATGTCATTGACCAAGCCAAACCTGACAATTTCGGAGGGTTTAAAAACAAAAAGACCGTTTATTACCGACCTTCTTGTCCCTTCTTCAATGTATCAAACTTCATTCCTTTATCATACTGTCCGATTGTCATTGAACTAACTTTGGTCAGTGATGCTAATGAACCCCTTGTTAATTTAAGTGGTGATTTTACCACAACGAATACTTCATTCTTATGGAACATAGAGCAACCCATCATCACCTGTGATATTCACCGACTTGATGATGGATTATTTGCGGAGTATGCTGAAATTTTGGAAAAGCAATCTTTACCTATAACCTTCAACAGCGTTTCCGTCCAAACCCAAACAACAAGTAGAAGCACCGACATCTTCACGACCATAGTTAGAAATGTCAGTAAAGCAGACAACATATTCATATCTTTCTATTCAAATTTTGGTTATAAGGGTGGTTTCCAAGAAGTGCTGAAACCTCATAATCTTCTTTATCATCCCCTTTCGTGGGAAAGCGGAACATCAATTGCTCAAAGATACTATGAAAATATTGATTTGTCCTTTCAGTTGAGTATTGGTAATACCGTCATACCCGAAATGCCAACGATGGGGGTTGCTGACAACTACAAGCATCTTCAAGAAACACGAAACAATCACGTTTCAATCAAACCTCATATGTATAGGACGAATTCCTTTTTAGCGGGGTTCAACCTCAAGAAACTCAACAGTGCCAATTACACTGGACTGAATTTGAAGAACAATTCAAATATGGTTGTCCGTGTTAAGCCTCTGTATGGAACAGACCTATATACAACAGACAACGGAACTGATACTGGACTGATGCCTGACAAAATGTATATCGTCATTGAACACGAATGTATCTTGGAGATAAAAGCCCAATCTGTCATTTTCTATGACTAAAAAAAAAGATAGGGGATAATTAATAAAATTATAATGAATAATTTTATTAATTATTTTGATTTTAATTTTGGATAGATGATTGACTTGTAAAGTTCCTTCGCTTCCTTTAGATGTTGTTTCTTTTCCTCTCCCTTGCTTGATTTCCATTTACCATATACCTCTTGAAACCTTTGATAGTCTCCTGTGTCTATGCTTTTGTTGTTGTTCATCTCTTCAAACTTCTCTCTTATCACTTGTATTCCTACCTTGCTTGGTGATATTGCTTTGTTCATTGTTGGTTTCCTGACTGGTGCTTTTGATGAAGATGACGCCCCTGTTTCTTCCTGTGCTGTTTCTGCTTCATCTACATTGGGTGTCTTGTTGTCTTTGTGGATGTTGATTGTTGCTCCTAATGCTTGTGGTTGGGGTTGCTTTCCTCTTACTCTTCTTGCTTTGGGCGGTTTGGTGGTTGTGGATGGGTCTTCCTGAAATTCTCTCTTCTCCTGCGTTGGCGGTTTTGGTTTCTGTCTCTTTGCTTTGGACTGTCTCACGCTTAAGGGTTTCCTCTTTTCTGCTGTTGGTATTGCTGTTGTATCCATTGCTTCTGCGGTGTTGGGCACTACATCTACGTTCATCTTTGATTTTTCCTCCTTTAACTTCTTTTGGTGATTTACCTTTTTGACTTGTTTGTTGATTAGTTTTTGTGTTGGTTTTATCTTGGACGGTTTCTCTTCCTCGTCTTCGTCGGGTATGATGGCGTCTGTCAGTTTTGATGCTATTAGTCCTCCTATTGACCCTCCCTTTGCTGTTCCTCCTGCTGTGGCGACTGCTTTGATGACTGGTTTGGATGATTTAAGGAAGTTCTTTAAGATGCTTCTACTGCTTGAAGGTGGTTCTTCGTCTTCTTGTATCCCTGCCGATGCTGTTGCTCCGACGGCGTCGTATGCCCCTTTGTTTGCCATATAGTGGTCTTGTGAATGACTTAAATTTGCTTGTTCTGCTACTCTCCTTTCGTTCTCTTCCCTCAACTCTGCCTCTCTGTCAAAGGACATCTCAAAGTCGCTGATGGCGTCGTCCCTCAAGTCGGTCATATCTTCAAAGTCAAGGTTGGGTGTTTCTTCTTCCTTCCTTGCGGTCGCTTCCTCTGCCATCTTTTTGAAGTTCATTTGCTGTAAGTCTGCTGGGTGGATGTTGTTTGTGTTCAGTGCTTGACCCTGCGGACTTTCGTGAAAATACCAAGCGTTCCTATCAAAGATTTTTCTGATGTCATTGGTTTTGAACTTTTCCCTGTCTATTTCCTTGATGAGTTCTGCGTAAGTGGGTATTCGTGTCAATCCCTGTTTTGCGTTGATTACTTCTGCTGTCATTGCTATATATTAATACTTTAGATTTTTATATTAATCTTGTGTATCGCCTCTCAACCACTGCTTATACTCATCAATTCTCTGTTTCATATTCTGGACGTTCGCCCCGTAATCTTCCAATCTGTGATTTTTCCTCACCTCCCTCAACCTTGTCATTTCGTTCTGTAGCATCTCATTCTCTTCCTTCATCCTCTGCTTTACTTGTAAGACCTTGTAGTCGTGCTCGGTGTTGTGATATTCAAGAAGACGCTTTAGGTAAAGATGATGGTTGTGAGTTGGCATCCTTGCCGTGTTGCTGTCGTTGTGGTAGTAGTGGTCATAACTACTATACACTTTTTTTCTTCTGTCTGGCATTTCGGGCGTTCCGCTCCTGTAGTTGGCACTTTTGTTTGAATGGACGGTTTGTCTTCTGTTGATGTCCTTGCGGACGTTTTCGTAGATGTCAGTTTTGTTGAGTTCCGTTTTCTGTTCCTTGATGTTCATTTTTATATATAATACTTTATAAAATTTTTGATGCTAAAGATTTCAATTTCTCTCTCGTCGCTTTGTTCTTTTCCTCTTTGGCTTTGTTGTAGGTGTCTCTGGCGGTCATTGCACTCTGTAGTTCTTCCTTCAGTTGCTTTACAAGGTCGTTTTTGAATGCTTCTGGGTCAAAAGGTGGTTTCGCCCTTGACGGTCTTACCCTTTTGGGCTTTGGCGCTGGTTGCGGTTTCTTTTCAACGGGTGGTTCAATTGTTTCTTCTGGTTTCTCCTCTTCTTTCGGTGCTTCCCGATAGGAAGCAGGGCTTTGCCGTGCTTCTTCCTGTATTGGTTCTGGTATTGTTTCTTCCTTGGGTTCTTCATTATCAATCTCTTTTACGACTACCTCTGTCATATATTAATATTATAGATAATTTTTTATACTTTCAAAATCTCGTGCCTCAAATACGGTTTGTTCAATCCTTCCAGTTTGAAGGTTCTGTTTCCGACATCATCGTATTCTATCTTGACAATTTTGTAGGATTGATTGCTCCATTTTGAGTTATACTCCTTCCTCTCGGTGTAGTTGTCTTTTTTCTTCTCAAAGACCTTGACCATATCATTCACTTTGACCTCTGGATATTTGCGAGTGTTCTTTTCCCTCCTTGTCAAATTCACCCTGACGTCCATATGGTTCTTGTCGTCGTGGGCATCCTTGGGTTTCATTTTGGTGGATGAATGGACGGTGTCGTTGTATTTATCTAACGCTTTGGACAACATTACAGTCCAACTACCGCGATTAAACCTCACCCTGTCGTGTATCATATTCTTCATTGTCCTTATGAAACGCTCCACAACATTGGCGTGAGTTAGGGTGACGACGTGAGTGATGCCTTCTTTCTCAAAGAACTCTTTTACCCCTGCTTGGAAGGCACGGTCATTATCACTATAAACGGACATTGGAAAACCCATTTTGTTGAAACTCTCTTTCATCGCCGACAATGTGATTGGTCCGGATTTTTCTTTCATAGGGACGACGTTTGCCAACTTGCTGAAGATGTCAATGACCACCAACCCATATCTCGGTTCATCGTTCTTGATGGGAATTTTCGTCTCTGGTTCTTTGGTAAGGGGTTTCATATCCATTATGTCAATCTGATATTCAAACCTTGCGAAGGGTGCGGTGTAGGAGTTTGACCCCCTGTATTTTCTAATCTGTTTGTTGGGCTGTTTCCTCATAAAGTTTTCCACATCCACCCTGTTGATGGTCTGGTCTTGCTCCTTGGCTTTCTTAAGGGTCTCATTGATTGAACCGAAGCCCGTTTCAAGATTATAATAGACATTGCTTATGATGTCATCTCTTGATAGTCTCCTTGCCATATATTATAATATTAGATTTTTAAAATTATCAACAATAAAAAATATACTTAAAGAAAAAATACCTATATATAGTAAGACTAAATAAGATGACTAAATTTGACTGTGGATGTCGTATAATGACAGATGTTATAACCCTGAACGATAGAAACCAACCTAATTGGAACTACTTGCTCAAAACCTTCGTGAATGTGTGTGGCAAGTGCTACAAGAAGCAAATGAAATTCCAATATATGGAAAACAAACTTATGGAAATGGAAAAGCAAAGAATGGAAATGTTTTTGGAAAATGAGGATGAGGAGGAAGACACATACTTTGACCTGACAGAGTTGAAGGAACATCTCAAAACCCCCCCACCCAATGAAAGACATAAAGTGAAGGATTTTGAGAGGTTAAGAAACCTCGCCAATGGACAAGACCCCAACGAAGGAATGAGTGAAATAGATATGGTCATAAGAGAACTGGAAGAGGAGGAAAGGGAAAATAAAAACCAACCCGAGCCCGAAAACTGAACGAGCCCCCCAAAAACTACTTAAAGAAAAATTACCTATATATAGTAAGAGGATGCTATTTACCTATAACAAACTGTGGATGTTGTAAAAAAGAAATGACTGACATTAAGGTTTTATTGAACAACATTTTTCCTGCTGGAATTTGTGATGAGATATGTGATTACAACCTTCACTGTTCAAAATGTAAAGAGTTGAATGATAAGGAACGCAGATATATAACATTCAACTATCATTTTGACCATTTTGAAGAGAAAGAACTAACAAGAGTTGAAAAACAAATACATTTCTTTAAAACAAGGATGGAAAATCACCTATCTATTTATCCAACACCGACCGAACAAATGTAAGAGTAATGAAGAGAGAAATAGACGCTTTAATGGACACCTATAAACTGAAGGTAGAATTTCAAAAAAATAAGATATATCTTCAAGCGATTAAGTCTTATGTCAAAAACCATTGGAAATACACTTATCATATTCTAAAGAACTTTCACGACCTTAATTTCATCAATTACAGTAAGCAACGAAGATGCTGGTGGTTTCCTAATGTTGAACGAACTTTTATGTTTAGAAACAGGGAGTTCAAGATAAAAGACATTTTGGAAATTTTCTTGCGTGAATATGTTGAAGAACTGTTCAACGGTTATGAGAAATATTTGAACATAGAAGAAATAAAAGAGCACCTACAAAAAGTGATAAATACTTAAAGAAAAAATATCTATATATAGTAAGAGAAAATGAGTAGAGCAAAAATTGAGGTTATAGATACAGGGAATATTGGTATATATGCTGACTTTGGTAGTGATAGTGAGGACGATGATTGGGAAAGAAAACAAATAGAAAAAGAAGATGAAGAGATTAGAGACTTTGTAAAGTGCCATCCTATGCCTTCACCAGATGATGAGGAAGGAGAAAAGTTTTGGAAGAAAGTAATTGATAGGATGAAATCAGGGGAAGGGGTAAAGGATATGACGATATATATGTTTGTAAATTTTGACATTATGAAAAAGATGTATGAAAACCTGACTGATAAAAAAAAACATCATTGATTGTGGAAAGGAACTCAACCGTGATGGTGAATTCAACGCAATGATTATTAACATAACTCTTTTATCAATAGCGATGGATGAACTGAATGATACAAACAAACCCTGCTTAACACAAATGAGAGTGATTGAACACTGGTGGGATGGAATAGGAAAGTGGAAAGCATAAATGATTAATTCATAATATCTTAACAACACATATTATGAAGTAATCACCCACCCAAACACAAACAAAAACCCCAACAGCCTAAACAAATCCTACCCCCATTCAATCCAAACATTGACACATCACTTTAGCAACAAAATTACCCCCAAAACCCCACCTGAACAAACATCAAAGGCGAAGATGAAACATTGAACCCCAACACAAAATCATAACAAGCAACATACAAACATATACGCCCTGAAACCCCCATTTTTCCATTTTTTCCCAGCCATCTAATCGGGCGGAAGCATCCGACGCGATGGCACTGGCAGCTATCCTAGCTTGCCGTCTTTTGTGCCTTTCACACGGAAATTTACCAGAGGGTAATGAGTATGCGTATGATATTTAACATTCTAACAATATAGTTCACCATTATATGTTGGATGTATATGTATTGAGTTTATCCATTCTGGATATAACTACAGTATTTGAAATGGTTTATGATTTTTATGTTGGATGTATGGTCTATTCATTAGGTTTTAGAAACCTAAGGTTTATACCTCGGGCCACCTTGTATCAATAACATTGGGTGAAACAAAACCTGTGGCATTCATGAGGTCTATAGTCTGTAGTCAACTATAGTATTCATGGGTATAGTAGCCACATTCATCGTTCACAGCCACATATGTCGTAAATAACCCCAGCCAAAAATCCCACAAACATCAGGTGCCTCACCAAACGTAAGTGAGGCTTTTCGCCTAGCGAGACGTACAACTTTATGTTCGCGGACGTCCAAAGCTCTGATACTTGGACGAGTTCGACCTATTCGAAGCAACGAACATGGGGGGTGAAGCAACTAATCTGGGGATGACAACAAGGATTTTATCCATTGGCCATCGGATGCAAAAAACAACCTAAATATGAGCATGTGGCCAAACATGACTGGTTGGTGGTTTGGAACATTGCTTATTTTCCATTTCATATACGGGATGTCATCCCAACCCCATTGACGTTCACTCATATTTTTCAAGATGGTTATTGCACCAGCAACCAGATAGCCCATACTATTAACCATTATTAACCACTATTAACCATTATTGTTGGAATAGATTCACCAACCAAGATGGTTATTGCACCACCAACCAGATGATGATGATTTTGGGATGTCACCAATCAATTGGGATGTCAAGCCGACTAAGTTGATAGCCCACTCATGGCCACGGCTGTGGATCTTCGGTGTGACCCCGGATGCTTAGCATATCTTAACATGTTCTGATTGCTATTTGAAATTAACAACTATATAGACTATATATATATATATACACAGTATATACATACATGACCTGTATTCTACTTAGGAAGTGCATTCCACTTAGTAAGCTAGAAAAATGGTCAGCAGATGTTGATAGCCCCATTTTTTTTACTCGGAGATCTCCGATCTATCGGATGCATGACATCCTCTCCAGTTGCGTTGTTCTTCCCAGCGATTTGATGTACATAAACCCAACGTTTCGGAAGGTCGGTTTAGAACTATACTTGGTGGCTCATCCCACGGCTCGTAAGTGGGTTATAACCCCTGTTATAAGTGGATTAACCCTACTTATCCCATTTATAACTGGGGTTATAACCCACTTACTAAGTGGGATGAGCCACCAAGTAAGATATTGTGAATGTTCATGAGATGAATGTTCATGAGATACATCTATATACAGAATATGTGATACATTATAGTTCTTATATAACACTTCAGTGGTATGTTTTTTTGTAGCAGTGACTCAGTGACGATCTTCTGCTGCAAGGTGTGCACCTTCCAAAATTTCCTGCACGCCTTTGCACTGCTGCCACAGTGACTTTTTGGCAGCTCTGGGGATCCAATGGGATCCCATGGGACCCCTGGGGTGGACCCCTGGGGTGAAAAATGTCTCCCAGCTGTCAGTTGATCCATTAGCCTCTGGTAAACGTTTACATAGCTCTTGATAGCATGGTGATTTAGTTCGTGGATTTACCCATTGATAGCATGGTGATTTTCCATTGTTATGTTAGACCAGAGGGTATATCCCATAATATATCCATTATGCCACAATATTGTCATATTCAAATCCCCATTAGTTCCCATCAATCACCAATTATGTGTATAAGATGTACAATGTGGGGCCCCCGTTAACGAAATCGCTAAGTTGGTGAACATAACTCCAATAACTATGGTTTATGATACTCAATAACTATAGTTCATGGGGTTTATAAACCAATTTATAACTGGGGGGGCCCACATTGTGTGATTTTTGGGGAAATGGCTATAAATGGCTCCTTGCGGTTTAACCATAGAGTTTTGCCAGAAAATTTGTTTGTCTATGAGTCTATTACTACGACGATGACTACGATGACCGAACACTAATACTAACACTAATACGAACGTCAATAATAAGCTGGCTGGTGGTTTGGAATATTTTTTATTTTTCCATATAATATTGGGAATGATAATCACAACTGACTTTCATATTTTTCAGAGGGGTAGGTATACCACCAACCAGCTAGTCCATACTACTCCGCTAGAAACGGGTATTTCTGCAGAGTATTCCAGATTAGCCATGTCTTTAGGTGCCTGATATTATGGGGTTACAAGTGAGAAAGTCATGTTTCAAGGAACGGAAATGGTTGTAATGTCAACCCCGGATTTTGCTAAACCATGGTTTATTAATTAGGGGTGTACTCCCCAAATAGTCATTTCATTTGATACTTTTTCATGGTATCCCCCCAATTCAACAACCTATATAGGGGTTTAGTAATCCAGCGTTGACATTAGTTGGATTCCTATGAATAATAACAATCATTGACCATTATTAACCATTATTAACCATTATTAACCATCATATAACCATTATATTACCATAGTTATACCCATAGTTATACCCAGACGGTTGAAACAGGTGACAGCCTCTGAAGAGTATGAGAGCCAACATGGAGAATTCGACCAAGATAGGCTAGGAAACCATAAACTATGTGATGCCCAAAACTACTTAAGTTGTTTTAGGACACCCATAAACTATATTCCATATATATATATATATACATATATATATATACATATACACATATATATATATATACACATACATACACCATATATGATAAACTCTATAAACCTCCATTATACTTATGTTTACCACTAACTTAGCTAGCCATGGGATTGGTATTTGGGAGGACATGAAACAAATGAAGCAGTCCGTTCAGTAAGAACCTCACTGGCTGATAATGAGTTTTGGAGAACTCACCAAACATGTACTAACTCCTAGCGGGATTCGGGATGAGAATTTGCATCGAACACCTTCAGGATGGTGCCCCCCAGTTAGAAGTTGGTCTATAAACCCCATGAATACATATGAATACTATAGTTATATCTACCATAAACCACAGAATTCAGCCGCTTATGAGGCAACTGAACGCTATCTTGGGGGCCCATCCTGTTGGAAAGTTGAAACGGTTGGCACATCAACACACCCGCCCACACGTGCTCGCCACTATTTTTGGCTGGAAAGTATTACTTGTATTGTGGCTGGTGCCCATGGAGAAGTGAGAGAAGATCTGGAGTATTCATGAATATTAGCCATAAACATCTAATAAGCATCTATAATCCAAGTATGGGATGCCACCTTGTTTGATGTTCTAGTGTGTCAACCCTTGTCCTTGGGAAAATAGACTGACCCATGTTTTTTTGGTTGCTGGGAGGACCTCCCACCTCGAACCTTACAATGTAATTGTTTGAGTTTCACATTTGAATTGGACAAGAATATGGGAAATCTCCAGGAAGTAGCGCAGATGAGTAGAATCTCTTTGAATCTTCGAGGCTTAAAGAAAATTATGTGGATGTCAAAGATACAGTGTTTGGTTTGGCCCTTCTTGTGCCCTAAAATCTGGACGGTGCTGAGGGTTCCCCAAGGAAGAAAAGCCAAACATTTGCCACTATTCCCTTGGTTTTCCCGTTTCTGTTGTGCAATTATACGCAGGCCCCATAGTCTATTTTGTTTTTGTCACTATCGGATATTTTTGTTTGTATCTCCCTTTTATTGGTATTCCCTTTTCGGTTGTTAAAGATGGTTATGGTAAACACATTCCCATTTCTGACTGTTGTTTGAATCTTCCCACTAGCTGGTTTTATCCCTTTCATTGCTCGTTGTATCAGGTAGAAACTAATCCTTTAGTTGTTTGCTATAAATGAAAATAACCATCAACAGCCAAAAGATAGTTTTTTTTTGTGGACTACCAAGCATTGACCATGCATATGCTTGACAGATTTCACCAGCTTTCCTCTGACGAAATTATCTCAAACCCAATCCCCAGTTAGAAGTTGGTTTAGTTTCACCCCATTAACTACAAGTATATCAACCATCGTGTTTAGTTTTATCACTTTACAACCAATTTAGTTAAGTAAATCCCATGCCCATCAAATCTCATTAAAACCCAGCGAGTAAATCTCACTCACTCACCGTGAAAACGCTAGCTATTGGTACCATGGGATGAGCATCCTGAACATCCTGAACCATGTGGGACATGTGGGATGAGCATGGTTGGTGGGTTGATGACATGGTGGGTTGATCTCACATGGGATTCCCTATCGGCCCTATCAGTAGCGAAGATGAATAGATTCCCGCCATAGGGTCAATGGGAATTTCAGGAACCGATTGATTGGAGGTACCGATTCCATATATTTTTGGCCTATTTTTCAGGCCTAAATTTCAGGGGATATCCCCACAAAATATGGCCAGAAATATGGTACTAACGTACCTCCATGTATTGGATCCTGGAGATCTCCCATTGATAACCATCATTAACCATTATTAACCATCATTAATCACTATTAATAATGATTATTAACCATCCATTAACCATCCTAGGGTGGGTTGATTCCCATGTAGGATGAACCTGTGACAGCGTTTTTGCCTGTGGCCCCGAGGCTGGTCTTGTGCCGTCGCAAACACTTCGTCTCCCCGGCAGCACTGCGCTTCCTGGTGCTGTCCCTTGGATCCCTTGGACGAGTCCCTCAAAGAACTTGGGGAAATATTGGGTTTATGGTGGTTATATATATATAACTATAATGGTTTATGGTGTTTATAAACCAATAATATATGGGTTTATGGTTTTTGATCTTATGTATATATATATATATATTACATCCGTATGATAGCTATAGTTAATTCATGTTTTTTTTATTTATTGGAATTGTTTATACCATCTATTTATGGTGTTGGGGGATATCACTGAAGTATTAGAGATGGTTTCTGTTTTTTTTGTTGGATGATATGGTGGATATAAGGTATATTTTTTTCAATGGTGGATATAACATGATATAGATACTGTGGGTAAAACACTAAACCATCCCCCAGTCATCACCATTTTTACCCGTCACATGACATAGTCAATTCATGTTAATTCATTGGGTGAAACTAAACCCAGAACACACAACTTGAGCGGCTCACCTTGTAGGCTTTAACCATCAAAAACTGGAGGGGTGGTACCATGTAAACTTGGTGGTTAAGCAGCAAACAATAGCAAACATAGGGCGGTACCATCTGGGAAAACCTTGGATGCGGTTACCATCTGGTTATTTAACATAGCCATGGAACATGGCCCATAGAAATAGATGCTTTACCTATTAAACATGGTGATTTTCCATGGCTATGTGAGTCATAACCAGGTGGTATATACGGCAGCAGCATCAAAATTTGAAGAGTGTTCAATGATCCGGTTGATAATTGCAAGGGGGTTTTACTACCCAGGTACCAGTTCTATCTATCATGATCCACTATGGTAATCCCTATCAACCAACCTTTATAGCCAGCAAAAAGTCTGGGGGTATATCTGGAAAACTGTCTGGATGGTGAGTGTGATCCCTCCTTGTGAGTTGGTTGCCTACCTACAGATGTATCGAGCAGAAATCCAAGTAAATCTGTTCATACATGGTTTCAGCATGATTTAGCTAATCACTTAGCATCATAATTAAGTTTGAAACATGTTGTGGTAGGATGCCTAGGAGCCAGTTTCTGCGTATACCATAGTATACCCCATCTTCCAGCTTGCACCTTCACGAATCTCCACCATTGTTGGTTGTATCCGTCGAAAAAAAACATGATACAAGGTGAGACCCACCCAGTTATGTTTGTGGGTTTAGTTTCACCCCCATGAACATTATAGCATATATTAGCATATAATCCGGTTGGTGGTTTGGAACATGAATTTTATGAATTTCCATATATTGGGAAGAATAATCCCAACTGACTTTCATATTTTTCAGAGGGGTAGGTATACCACCAACCAGATATATGTATATATACATTGATGGTTAGCTGGATAAGTTAGTACATTCTACCAGTGAATATGGGTGAATATTGGTTGATTGAATCGTTCTATCCACCAAAAACTACCCTCTGGTAAACGTTGACAAAAAACTATGGACACTCACCATGCTATTAATGGGTAGTATCAACTATGTCTATGACCATTTTCAATAGCTATGCTTGACATAACCAGAGGGTAACCATTCGCTAATTCCTGCGTTAATTCCTGCGCTATCTAAATATCTGATATGAATCCCATGAATCATATATCAGAATCGACAAAAGGTCACTCTCGACTGGATGCTTTTTGAGTTTCTAAAAACCTAACTCGTCTGACTTGGTATCAACGGGATTTTCCGAAAAAAATCTTTGATTGTCTTAGAATATCCGATAAACGATAGTTTCTTTTGGGATTATCTACTTACGTTCACCAGCTAAGATTTTTTCTTTTTTTGAAGGGTATCTGGCTGATTGGCCATGGTTGTGGGTAAAATGATTCCGTAAAACCATATAAAACCAGCCATGAATGGTAAGCATACTACAGTTATGGCCATTTGCCAGTTATAACTGGCTATAAATGGGATTATACATTCTATAAATGGGGTTTTGTTAGTACTTATAACTGATAAATGGCCAATCAACCAATGTTCACCCATATTCACTGGTCGAATGTACCGACTTCGCTGGTAGAATCAACCAACTTATCCATCTAATGCATTTCTAATGCCATCTGATTGAAACCCCCTATATATAAAAATGATGACTGGGAGATGGTTGAAATCGCCGTATATTTTGTTTTTTTGCTGCTGAGGCTTGGCACGAAACATCTCTATGAGTTCATCACCGATCCTCGGCGGGGGCTTCTGACAAAAAGGGGATTTCTCATGGAAAACCATAGGAAAATGGTGATTTAATGAGGGTTTATGGTGGTTTAATGGGATTTAATGGGATTTAATGGGATTTAATGGGATTTAATGGGATTTACCCTCTGGTAATTTAACATAACTATGGAAAGATCCACCATTTTTAATGGGAAAACTCACTCTTTCAATGGCAATTTTTAATAGCTATGTTAAATTACCAGAGGGTATCATATGACATGAGAGTTTATCCATGGGCTTGTAAGCCAGTTTATGATAGTTTATGATTTATGATAGTTTGTGATAGTTTATATCATGCATAAGTATTATTTGATGGGGTTGCAAGCCAGTTCATAAGATAGGAACCTCGCAAATTAAGTATGCGTTTTATTGGGAAACCATCCGAATTTGCTCAAGAAACTGGGCGTTGACATGTGATCTATGACTGGTTGGTGGTTTGGAACATGATTTTTTCAATGACTTTCCATTCAGTTGGGAATGTCATCATCCCAACTGACGAACTCCATCATTTTTCAGAGGGGTAGGTATACCACCAACCAGATGAATATTTCTGAGAAGTAAGTTGGTGTATTAGTTCTGGTTGGTGGTTTGGAAAAATTTGGTATTTTTCAATATATTGGGAATAATCATCCCAACTGACTAATATTTTTAAGAGGGGTTGAAACCACCAACCAGAATTGCTCTTGGAATTTCTGGTGGATGCATCATGATATCTCCAAAAATGCTCGCTGAGCGGGGCCGCCTTGGGGCCACGTGCCGGCGCACAGGCAAGGCTGGCAATAGGCCACTGTTCGTAATGGTTGGGCGACTGTTCAATGGCCTATAACCCACCACCACAACAACAATACAGGCATAAGGGCGATCATCTAGAATCTAGTCGGCTGTGTTGGTTTATGACTAAGATGACCCTGATGATCATTCGTCAACGATTATAATGATCATGATTTATAACTAAAATGGTGGTCATGATAAGTTTATGATCATCTAGTCTTGTAACCCTGATCTAAGACAAATTTGTGCAAGCAGCTCATGCAGTTCCTGGCATTTCGGCCGATGGGAAGCTTGCCACTTCCAGCTATTCGCATGCCCCTGACGATGCCTATGCCATTTGTGCCAATGGGCCCACTTCCTAAAGCCAAGGCTCCAAAACTAGACATGGAAAGAAACTAACATCATAGCATTCCAAGTGATTCTGGCTTCCCTGAACAAAAATGGCGACAAACAAATTATGGGGGTTTCATACTCCTTTTCAGAGATGTATTCTAATGTATAGAGGAACAATCATTTGGGTGCATAGTTTCAATCAGAATGCCTCCTGGTCATCTTCTTGACTTCCTGAAAATGGCTGAGTGCTGGTGGCTTTGTTATTGGGGCCTTCAGTCCAAATACCATGTGGTTGTGTTCGAAAGGACTCCGTTATACACCCCATTTGTGCTATTTTACAGGGGGAACATGATGATACACATGATAATAAACATGTTTTTCATAGCCAATAAATAGCGACTTTATACTGGGGAACCTTTGGCTCCGACAATGGAACATGGCTAAGGATGCCTATGTGTCCTACCAGCATTATCAGAGGCGCCCAAACAGTCCTGGGATGTGGCAGGAAAGTGCTTGGTCGCCCCAAATACCCGGCCTGGTTATGTCAAAATAGCTATTGAACATGGCCCAGTCGAAATCGTGGATTTATCCATTGATAGCATGGTGAAATGGTGGATCTTTCCATCGTTTTTTGTTAACGTTTACCAGGCCGGGGAGCTCCAATTCTGTCCATCCCAAAATGGATCTGCATCGTCACAGGGGTTCCAGTCTTGGAGCCGGCTTGCAGGACATCCCAAAACATGTTTTACTATCTACCCTCTGGTAAACATACAAAAAACTATGGAAAATCACCATTTTCAACTGGAAAATCAACTATTTCTATGGCCATGTTCAATAGCTATGTCAGTTTACCAGAGGGTACCCCTCTGTTTGTTTCATATAGCTATGGAAAATGGATGAAAATGTCGCATTTACAGATGATTTTCCCAGCTATAAAGCTGCATTTATAATGGATTTTCCATAGCTATGTTAAATTACCAGATGTTATATGCTTTCAAAGCATGGTTCGATGGGCGGCAAATTATATTGAATTCACCCGCTGACCTCACCCGAAAAATGATGCTTCGTGCATGGGGGGAATGAGCATCCGAACTAGTAGGTCAGAACTCCAGTTGTAAGTAGAAAAAATATAGTACAGTATATATTACCTAAACTACCTGGAGTCATAACTCATTGTATATATATATATGGGTAAATTATGAGAGTTTCCATCCATGATGAGAGGTATGCTCAGCTGCCTATCATG